>CAHIKZ030000019.1:112500-712500 GCA_903632075.3 Acanthosepion pharaonis
TGACTTATCATTTTTCGATAAAGAAAGGAAGAGAAGGAAGGAAAAGGAAAGGGAAATGGAGAAAAAATGAAATAAGCGAATGAAAGAAAGAAAAAAAGAAAGGAAAAGAATTTTTTTAAAAGATGAACGAAGATAATAAAAAAGAAAGAGAAAAAGAAGTAAACTATAAGTGGGTTAAATATGAAAGCAGAAAGAAGCAAAAAAAATGATGGGAAAATAATGAAATAATGAAACAAACGGAATCAAAAAGAACAAAACAAAAACAGTACAATAAAAAAAAAAAGATTTAGCCAGAGGGAGGAAGGATTAACAAACAGAGATTAGCAGCCGGAAGCAAAGGCTGATGGGAAAATTTCAAGTACCAATCCTTCGTTGGTCTGTCTTATCATAATCGCTTCCCATACAGAGTCGTGTTAAACCTTTCTTTGTAAAAAAAAAAAAATCTTTTGTTAGTGCTGCACTTTGTTCATGTACGCCAGAACACCAGTCTAATGCAATAAAAATATAAATGCCATCGTTATAAATACACAATAATTTTAAGGTATATCAGTCAGTATCAACATAAATGCAACAAATACTAAGTTACCCCAATCTAAAACATTATAATTACAACCAATATTATCGTTATAAACGCATTCTATTGTCAAATTACGCAAGTATAAAGCATTATAAATACAACATAGGAGACGTCTTTTGGATTGCAAAAAGAGTTAATTGTATAGAACGCACATATTTTCTAATCTAGGCAGAATTATTCTTCATACACAAGTAATAATTTCGGTTTTGACGGGCACTATCCAAGTAAAATGTAGAACGACATGAAGTTCATGATATTTTATTAGTATAATACAATTGCATAATTATTTAAACAATGACATCAATTTTTGACAAGCATACATCTCCACAGCTGATCCCATTGTAGGTACATTTCTGGCTTTTCGTCATTTGATCAGTTCGACTCATTTTCTATTCGGCACTTTGTCTATTTGATACTTTGTTCGTTCGATACTTAGTCCGTTCGACATTTTCTCTCTTCGTTATTTTGCCCTTCGACACTTTGTCTGCGAACGGTTATTTTATAGTGCAAATGTCAATTTGCTGGATCCTTGTGCTTATTTTTGTATTTCTTCTGATTATCGACTGAACCATGTCAGTAGAAAATGTGGAATCATAAAAAAAAATGAAGCGATAGTTGGCCAATTTCCTGCGTGAAGATTTCCAGAACTAACATTCAGCACACGCTAAGAGGCCTTCAACGATGTCAACTCCTGATGTTCATGATTTACTATTGGATTAATTAAAACGTACTTTTAATCTATACTCATTGACAGGAAATGTCGTGATGTAAGGGAACATTTTACGATGCTTGAGTATACAGAAAACCTCGAATCGGTTTATTTATTAATTTGTTTAATTACAAGCCTTATTCTAAATGAATAAATTGCTTTTGTCTTTGTTAGAATTTCTATAAATTTTTAATTAAAATATTATTGAGTTCAGTCGGCCATATCACGTTGAAGAGCCCAGTTCTCGTGCAATAATAATCACTGACATTACGACGTATTGGATCAGAAATTATATTTAAATTTTATTTTAAGTCATAACTGTGGAAAATGGTGGTGCATTATTCTAATATCTTATTTCAAACTCAGTCAAATTGAGTGTGTGACTGTGTGTTCATTAAATGGTACAGGCGCGTGTAAGTCACTCACGCACAACACATACACATGCATATACATTACATACTCTCATGCAAAGTCACGTACAATGTTTGATAGAGAGAAAATCAGATCCTTTATAATATACTATATATTTATTGAATACCATATCTCTGGTAATTTCTCAAGCTTTTATTGGCAACTCTGCTATCCTAAAAAAAACACTTTAAATTCTCGTTTCACGTATTTTTTCAGTTGTATTATTATTATTATTATTATTATTTGTCTATATTTTTGAGATGAGGTATTGTAACGACGTACACTATTTACATTGTTCGGACTGTTGTTCTCATCTTTGTTCTCATATTCACGACGTTTCGGCCGCTATACGCTCTGGCCTTCTTCAGGTGATTGTAATTTCGAACTGAACCCATTATTTCATCCACCGGATAGAATGATCTAGTTTCACGTGCCATGCCCCTTCCGGATATTTCTGTTTCAGTTATTTCTCTTCAATAACTCAACTCTCCATCTTCTTTTCTCTTTTTTTTTTTTTTTTTTTTTTTTTTCACCTCTGATCCATTAAGGTCGAGGGTGCCATCATGCCGCCATGTTATGTGCTTGGGATCTTCCAAAACTAAAGCCTATAAAAACATACTTGCAGTTGTCCATGATTCAAGACACTAAGTCCATATATTATACGGGGATTACTGATTTTAAAAAATATTGTTTTTTTTTTAAATAGATAGGATTTATATTTTATATTTTAAATAAACAGAATTAATGGTTTTATTTTGTATTTAAATTAAACAGGGATTAATGGTATTTTTATTAAACAGGGATTAATGGTATTTTTATTAAACAGGGATTAATGGTATTTTTATAATTTTGTATTAAAATTAACGGACCTAAAACTATGGAAAAATTTTTAGTGAATCCAATATAAAATTTGACATCGTTATCGGAATGTATGCTAGCTCGGTATAGAATACTGTCATTAATACATTGCCCGTTTAAGAGACAGATCGTATTTTTTTCGGCCATTGTTGCATCAAGAAAACTCAGAAAAAAAAATTTACTATCTATCTATACATAGATAGATAGTAAATTCTTTGGCTTTTTTATCGATAGAAAATGATCTTGTAAAGAAGATGGGTGTAGAAAGTGGCATGAAAAGATTTGCAGATTTAAAGGCTAGAAAAATGTTTTAGGTAGAATTATGAATACTTTCTTTAGCTTTTATAAGTTGTTATGGAAAAAAATTTTTTGAGGAAATGTTAGAAAATTACCAATAAATTTATTATAGTTACCGCGCTTATTTTCTGATAATGTTAAATATGGACTTCCGTATTTACAAAAATTCTTTTTTAAATAAATACTGGGGTCGTTGAATTGTAGTGCACCATACAATTTATGATTAGTAAATAGTAGCAAAAAGTAGTAAATAGTAGATTTAATTTAATAACAATATCATTTAAGCACTACAAATTAATACAAAATTTTTTAAAAAATTTAAAAATTATTACTTATTCTAATTAAAACTTAAAAATGAAAACAATTCTTGAAAATTTATTATTTATGCTGCCCATTAAACATTTATATTAAAAACTTTTCTAATTAAATAATGTCTTAGTTTCATTGCATTTTTTATTTTACGGTTCAGAGCAGATTTTCTGTAAGTGGGCGTCCTGTTTGATGAAAAAAAATATAATTTAAATAAACATGTCCTTATAATTAATAAAAACATAAACTGCTACAAAAATAATTTCTATAAATTTCATAAAATTAAATAAGTCGTGGGTAATAGATGTTTAAATATATTTTCAACGAGATTTTCTGAAAAAAAAAAAACGTTTATTCCCGAAAGTTTCTTTAAAAACCGACAATTATCTGATTTTTTAATAATTTTCAAATCAATGTTTTTCACCGCAAAAAGACGCAAGATTTTCCTGTACAAATTTATGGTCCCACGTTAACGCCAGAAAAACAATATTTTTAATCAAATTTTCCAAGGCTCTAAAAAGGATTAAAAAAAAAAATAATTGTTACGTCAAAGATTTTTTCGTCTTTTTTCTTAATAACGCAAAGATTTTAACGATAAGACATTTTTTTGTTAAGTTAATCTGTTATCGAACCATTGGGAACATAATATATATATATATATATATATATATATATATATATATATATATATATATATATAATGAATAAAAGACAAGAGGAAAACTATTCATAACCGACGCGTTTCGTCCTCTTAGGAACTTTATCAAGGCAAATCAAAAAATAGTTTTTCCTCTTATCGTTTTATTCATTTTTTTTCCTTTACAGCTATACACTATCTGAAAATAATTTACACACACATATATATATGTGCGTGTGTGTTTTTGTGAATAAGGTATCTATATATACATATATGTATCTATATATATATGTGTGTGTGTGTGTGTGTATCAGTTTATAGATATATATGTGTGTACCAGTGTATAGATATATATGTGTATGTGTGTGTCTGTATATGTATGTATGTATATGTGAGTGTATGTGGAAATAAGGTATATTTAGGTAGCAAGTATTCATCCAAATAAGTTTGATTAAAAAGGACCGACAAGGTCTGACTGCTTCATTTTTATTGTATTTTTCTAATTTTCGAATAAGGTGTTTAGATAGATAGATAGATAGATAGATAGATAGATAGATAGATAGATAGATAGATAGATAGATCCAAAAAGACTGAGATGAGAGATAGATAGATAGATAGATAGATAGATAGATAGATAGATAGATAGATCCAAAAAGACTGAGATGATAGATAGATAGATAGATAGATAGATAGATAGATAGATAGATAGATAGATAGATAGATAGATAGATAGATAGATAGATCCAAAAAGACTGAGATGATAGATAGATAGATAGATAGATAGATAGATAGATAGATAGATAGATAGATCCAAAAAGACTGAGATGATAGATAGATAGATATATAGATCCAAAAAAGACTGAGATGATAGATAGATAGATAGATAGATAGATAGATCCAAAAAGACTGAGATGATAGATAGATAGATAGATAGATAGATAGATAGATAGATAGATAAATCCAAAAAGACTGAGATGATAGATAGATAGATAGATAGATAGATAGATAGATAGATAGATCCAAAAAGACTGAGATGATAGATAGATAGATAGATAGATCCAAAAAGACTGAGATGATAGATAGATAGATAGATCCAAAAAGACTGAGATGATAGATAGATAGATAGATAGATAGATAGATCCAAAAAGACTGAGATAGATAGATAGATAGATAGATAGATAGATCCAAAAAGACTGAGATGATAGATAGATAGATAGATAGATAGATATATAGATCCAAAAAGACTGAGATGATAGATAGATAGATAGATAGATAGATAGATAGATAGATCCAAAAAGACTGAGATGATAGATAGATAGATAGATAGATAGATAGATAAATCCAAAAAGACTGAGATGATAGATAGATAGATAGATAGATCCAAAAAGACTGAGATGATAGATAGATAGATAGATAGATAGATCCAAAAAGACTGAGATGATAGATAGATAGATAGATAGATAGATCCAAAAAGACTGAGATGATAGATAGATAGATAGATAGATAGATAGATAGATAGATAGATAGATAGATAGATAGATAATGTGAACATAAGAATCAACTCTGCGTGTTAGTTTTAAGCTTCAGAGTGATCAAGTTCGCATTGGAATGTGAAACAGTCACTGTGTACTGTTATTCCTATAGGAAATTTTAAAATAAGTGTGTGTGTGTGTGTGTGTGTGTGTGTGTGTGTGTGTGTGTGTGTGTGTAAAATGGCACATACTAAATTTAATATCTATATAGTTATTCGCTACATAAGCAAATTGGTCTACAAGACGATCGTGCTACGAAATAGTTACACTCCATGGTTTAGCTTCGCTCAAATTCATGTATGTCATATATTCTTGAGCAAGTTTACCTTTTAAAAATTTTCTTCAATTTAGAGTGCAAGTAGGTTTAGATTGGTTACTATTTGATCAAGTCATAAAATTTGGCCCGCGCCAAAATGGATGCCACTTGAAAGTTCCAATCACTTAGAGTTCCTTTCAGATTTTAACATTTAAACATCAATTGATGATTTAAACTTTTTACAACGATATGGACATTATTCTTATATGATTCGAGTCTAAGTAATTGGCAATTCTAGGATTCATGTGGTTACATCATTTTCTGGAATATTTGTCTGTAAATAAATCTGGAAGAATAAGTATACTTCGAAGAGAAAAAGGCAAAAAATGTTGATAACTTGGTGCATAAGTAATTAAAGACCTCCCGCATAGTGAGCTGGCCTCTGAAATGAGATCCGCCGGGCGGCCACAGCTGCGGTACCGCGATGTCGAGAGGCGCGACATGAAAGCTGTGGACATCAACACACTCCTAGGAGAGCCTGGCAGCCATACGATCCAAATGGAGAGGAACCTTGACCAAACACCTCAAGTCTGGGGAGAAGAAGCTGACACAAGTTGCCACGGAAAGGCGAGCCTGCAGAAAGCAAAGTGACAGATCCAACAGACCAGAGACAGAACACACATGCGACCTTTGCAACAGAGATTGTCACTCCTGCATTGGCATCTCCAGTCATAGATGCTCCAGCCAAGTAAACAACTAGGATGCTTACCCATGGTCAACCCCGACCGACGAAGGCCTATCACAAGTAATTTTACATGGAATGCTTCAAGGAATACAAGACTGTTAAAAAAAAACTTCCCCTTTTCTTTATTTTTATGATCTAAAAGAGATAAAATATCATTTTTATAGTTTGCTTATGTAATTAAAGCGAAAATCTGCATAAAACTATCTTGTTTCAAAAATTACTTTTCACTTTTTTTCTATTTGGCGTACATCTTCGTATAACTTTTGCCAACTAAGATTTTTCCATTTAAGATTTAAAGAAAAGTAACAAGTCTTCAGTTTTCAGTGGCCAGTCTTGTATAAATTCTCATATCAACTTAAAGACGTCTATTTTGTACAGTTCATATTTTTGCTGTCTTCTGTCAAAGTTTAAGTGTATTTTTGCTGTTTCTTGATTTTATTAAATTGGCCATTTTTTACTTTCTTTTTGATGAAAGAAGGCCGAGTTAGTTTCTATTTCTTTCTCTTTTTTCTTTTTTTTTTTGAATTTTTATTCTTTTCTTTCTTTTTTTCGGCGGCCCAGCCCACGAGAAAAGAAGAAATAAAAGAAAAACAAGAGAGAAGGAAAGTGGGGGGTGGGGGGAATACCCTGCTGTTTTAAATACTTTTTTAATTACAAGGATTACTTACAAAAGTGTTCCGCCCATATTTTTGTTCGATAAAATTTAACATCTGACTTTGAATAAAGGAGTCAAAACAGACAAAGAAGAGAAAAGAAAAAGGGAGAAAACATCTCAATAGCGGAGATAAGAAAAGAAAAGACTAGCTAAGAGCAAAACAAAAACAACAACAAAAAAAAAAAAACGGACAAAAAAAAAGCGATTGTTTTTTCCACTAACCTTGGGAAACGCCCAGTAAAGAAACTGCACACAGAAAAATAACGACTCGGATCATGCTGGCAAAATAAATAAATAAAAAGACGACGAAGACTGCAACAGGTGCGTGGATGTGGAGCAGAGCAACGTTGCTTACGGACGGCCAAGGGCAAAGTATACTAAGTTACGGATGAGATGAAATCGGCTCTTATTTATAAGCCGAGTACACTCAAGCAACTCCCGCCTTGCCACGTCACAGATTGCATAAATTTGTTCCGTTATTGTTAAATGTCAATTTTTGCTTCTTTTTATGTTAATTTAATGTCTTTCAGTGCTTGTTGTGACGTGTTTATTGTTTATGTTTTTTTTCATTTCTCAATTAGGCCTTTAGGCTATATTTTTTTTTAACATAATGAAGATGAAATGTCAGGAAGGGAGGAGAAGGATGTGAAAGAAGAAGAGAAAAAGCAAGTAAAGAAACCGGAGTAAAAAAAAGAAGAAAAAAGGAACGCTAGGTAAAGCATAGAGAAGTAAAAGAAGAGAAAAAAAGAAAAGATAAAAGAAAAGTTGTGAAGAAAAGGATATAAAACAAAAGAAGAAAAAAAAGAAATGTAAAAATTCAGAGAAAGAAAAGGGGAAAGAAGAAAAATATAATGAATGCAAAGAGTAAGATTAGTAGCCGTTCAATGCATCAAGCTTTGTTTTTGAAGACAACCCCCACAAACACCTCAAAATTTAGTTTATTTTTAATTCCCATTTTAAAAAGACATTTTTCGATTAACAACAACTAAAAAGTTTTATTTCGTTGTCTCAGTGCCAGAGGGACTCAATTATGTGATCCGATTATCGCACAAATGACAAATTCAGTAATATATATATATATATATATATATATATATATATATATATATATATATATATATATATATATATATTATATGTGTTATAAAAGACTACGGAACTCTTCCGCTAGATGATCTTTTCCTCAGTTTTTTCTTGCTTCCTCTCAAGTTTCTTAATGCTGAGGTTCAATTTGTTAAAGTAGAATCCGAATCGATAGTTTTCTGCCGAGCGCTTTCGGTTGTCTTCAGATGCCATCATGGCGTTTGTTCTTGTTTGGAGATACGTTATTGGCTGTTTTAGTTTTATAGATAATATTAGATGATATTATTGGGTTAGTTCATTATTGATAAGGCGGAGATTAATGTTTTTTTATTGGAGGATTAGTTATTAAATATGTATAATTTGTTTCTGCCAGTATTAAATGGTATTTTATTTATGCTGTAATTTTGTTTTTTGATAAGGGTCGCTTCCAGAATTTGTAGTCGTTTTTTGCAGTTGTTTTGCAGGAATTTATCATAAACAATTTTGACGTTATTGTTTTTTCTTCCTTTTGCCGACTGTAAAACATTATAATTGAAGAAGTTATTCGATAATCATCTTATTCTTGTTATTTTAGTAGCCGAGTCACTTTATACAGATAACACCCTTTCTTAACATCACTTTTAATGTCCTTACATTTTAGCCCGCTATAATTATAAGCAAAATCATTTTTCAATATTAATTATATTTGTGCATTTAAATATATAAGACATGATTTAAAATAAATAAGATTAACAATAATATAAATTGATATGAATAGCTAAATAGCATAGGATGGATATTCAAATTGTGTATTTTCGTAAATACTCAGCCTCCGTTCATTTAAATGACTAAGTGATTAATTTTGGGAAAAAGTGTCACTGGCCCAATTTCGAGTTTAAAAATGATATTGCAAATGGTTGTTTTTTCCTAAATTGAAATATCTAATGAGGCTTAATGAGGAACAATTTTGCATTATTCAAGAAAAAATAAGTATTGATTATTATTAATAATAATAGTTTGATTACGTATTACATTTATAATAAGAACGCTATATGTTCCCAAAATTGCTAACCTGTTAACCATAGATTTAAATAGATCGATATTTAGATAGACACGAATATATATATATATATATATATATATATAGAGAGAGAGAGAGAGACAGACAGACAGACAGTCAGACAGACAGACAGACAGATAAATAGATTGTTAGACTCACACACAAGTACACACTCATACACACAAACACACACACACACACATACATATATATATATATAAATTTAACTATAGATATATTTGTATAAATATACATAAATATATATATATATATATATAAAGAATAATCACACATAGAATTAATCAGAAGTATTAATGCGATTATTGGCGACATCCATCGCTAGAAAACATAATATATGCATTAAAATCCTGTTCATCCAGAGTGCGAGTTTTGATCCTTGAAGAAAAACTTGTTATCTGTAGTTTTAAGACACTATTAAGACATTACACTATATTATTGAACTATATACTTAGTTCATGACATAAAAACTAATACACTTGTAAAATAGAATATGTGGATTTAACACATCACAAGAAATATTTAAATAAAATTCTCACTTAAAAAATTTTGAAAATTTAGCGTTGCGTCTTTGCGCGTTCCACGATCTTACACACCCGTCAACAATAGCAGATATTCAAAAAACATCTTTCGGTCGACATACAGATATATCGTCTCAAGTTTTTGATTTTATAAGATAAACAACACATGCCTGAAGATGGATGGAAGACCATCTGTAAGTACTAGCATTTTAACATCAAATAAACTGAAAAACTACAGACAACAAGTTTTTCTTCAAGGATCAAAACTCGCACTCTGGATGAACAGGATTTTAATGCATATATTATGTTTTCTAGCGATGGATGTCGCCAATAATCGCATTAATACTTCTGATTAATTCTATGTGTGATTATTCTTGTATGTAAAATCATATGCTGCCTAATGTTTTATATATATATATATATATATATATATATATATATATATATATATATATATACTAGCAGTAGAGCCCGGCGTTAACCGGGGATGTAACAGTAAGAGATAGATCAAGTATCAACCATCATGTTTATTGTTTAAGGTTGACGGACACGCATGTCTTAATTAGTTTTTTTTGTTTTGTTTTGTTATTTTTTTACGAATTGGTCAAACCCAAATTCAAACAAAAACATTGTTTTCAATCGTTATGAGTCTATCGATTGAATAGAATTTTATTATAAACAATTGTCTTGTAAATGGAATTTTTAAAGCATTCTGAATGTAAAAATAAAGAAAAAAGTGTGCAAGACAATAAAAAACACTACCTGCCAAAAAAAAATAGTGAAGTTTTGTTGAAATCGGTTGAAAAATGTAGGAAATCCGATCCCATATATAAATGAACACACACACACACACACACACACACACAACCTCGGTTTTATAATAAGTATAACTTGATATGAGTTGTCCCCCTTTCATTCTGCAAAAGCGATGCCTCTTAATAGTGTTTTCAAATTGATTTCGTGCAAAAACAATTGCGTTTTTCCAATTTTTGGCGCTGTCAGAACCACCGCAAGGTAATTTTACGTAGTCCTGTTAAGTTTTGTTGAAATCGGTTGAAAAATGTAGGAAATCTGATCCAATATATAAACGTACAGACACACACACACACACACAACCTGGGTTTTATAATAAGTATGATATATATATATGTCTACACAATGATGTTTATATATATAAGTGTTTTGTGTGTGTGTGTGTGCGTGCATGCGCAAAAAGTTGGATAAGAATCCAACGGAATGGTAAATACATAAGACAATCGTGAAAAATGTTTACCTTGATATGTTTCACGGATGATTCAGTGTCACCAGAGAATTATTTTATTCGTGAAATCTCGTCAATTTCATTTTATATATTCAACATTTACGTAAACACACAACCACGCATACTCACACACACAGATTTTATATA
This sequence comes from Acanthosepion pharaonis, assembly GCA_903632075.3. Taxonomy (NCBI): domain Eukaryota; kingdom Metazoa; phylum Mollusca; class Cephalopoda; order Sepiida; family Sepiidae; genus Acanthosepion; species Acanthosepion pharaonis. Next base: position 123,556 of record CAHIKZ030000019.1, read on the forward strand.
TATATTTATATATATATATATATATATATATATATATATATATATATATATAGAGAGAGAGAGAGAGAGAGAGAGATAGAGAGACAGACAGGTAAATAGATTGTTAATAGACTGTTACACTCACACACAAGTACACACACATACACACAAACACACACACACACACATATGTATATATATATAATAAAAAGTTTCAAACACTAATATTCCATGGTTATGATTTATTACATTGGAATCGTAATCACGATCCAATTCATCAGACCCACAAATTCAAAAAGAAATCGGAAAACATAACTTCGGGTATAAAAAACAAAATTTTAGTGAGAGTGTCGGTGTGGGAAGCAAGTGTGGGGGGGAAATGTATGAAAGCTCTAGAGAGAGGGTGTAACAGAAGAAAGAAGAACAGGAAGGCCTAAAGGTGAAGGTGGGTATTAAAATTTAACAGGGAGAAGTTTTAAAGAGAGCAGTTAAATAACAGTTTAAATGAGTGAGATACAGATAAATATGAATTATTTTTCGATACATAATTCGCTACCGAATCGCTGACCTAAATTAAAATTAAAAAAACAGACACTGGAAACGTGAGTATACATTCATGGTGACACTACGCACAATAAAAAACTTTATGATCTAAACATAAAATCCAGAAGATGAGAGAGAGAGAGAGAGAGAGGTAGAGAGAGAGAAAGAGAGAGAGAGAGAGAGAGGGAAAAATGGTGTTGGGAGGGCAAACTAAAAACGAAGGGAATTTATAAGAGAACCGATGTGTAATCAAGAAAATTTGACAAAGCAAGTAATATCACGTACAGGTTACAATTATGTATATTGACCACTAATATTATCTATCTATCTATCTATATATATATATATATATATATATAATATCGCATATTAAGTGCTCGTGCTAATAAAATAGTGTTCGTTGTATAACAACAGAGCTATAAATTATGTTAATAATAAATATATTTTTCCTCACCTGTAGCAGTAGTTAGGTGTTAATTAAAAACTGATTAGTTTTCAATCAACACCTGAAGATTGCTTTGAAACATGAAACATACTGAAGCCGTTTGGTGTTGATTTCAGTTTCTACTTTTATATCTACATACGCTCTATCTCTGATATTGACCACTTTTACCCATAAATATAGCATACATAAAACATTTTTTTATCTGATAGATTGATAGATAGATAGATAGATAGATAGATAGATAGATAGATAGATAGATAGATAGGCCACATCATGTGCTATAAGATAGGCTTTTGAATCTCATTAGAAGTTACTTTTTATTTATAATAAAAGGAACTTTCTTTTTGAATTCCTGGGATGAAGACTTATCATTTTTTTTACATTATTTATACTCGGACTATTGTCCTCATTTTGTTGCTGCTATCCCTAGATTTCGGCTGTTATACTCTTCAGCCTTCCTTAGGTGTACATTGATCTGATTAACCTACGTAGATTTCTGAACTGAACACTTCATTTAATCTACAGTAGTAAACTACCCTCGCTCCACTGCCAAATGTAAATAGTTTAAGTAAAATGAATATTGTTTTTATTTCATTAAATTTTCTTATGAATTTAATTATTGTGTAACTGTGAAACAACAGAAAAAGATATTTTTACAATTTGTTCCGTGTGGCGAAATAATTTCAGATCTTCGCTGAAATTTTCTTTCTAAAAATATACTCATCGTCTTTTTTTAAAAATTATTATGCGATTATTCCATACATTTATGACTGAATTAATCCTTAACTCATAATGATTACTAATGTCAAACAAGAAAAATGTTGATTTGTTTTACTTTTGGAAATAAAAATTTGAAAAGACGTGATTTTCTGTTTAGTTTGTATTTATGTATTGAATAAATGACTTTATATTTTATATAAATAGCAATCGTATTAATGTTTGGACTTTTGCTCATAGGAATTTTGACAAATGGCTCTTGTAGCCTCCAGTTAGGTTTTAATTTTTAACTTTTCAAACCTTTTCATTTAATTTACAAGAATATTTTGTTTTATTTTCGTTTGTTATTAACACTAGGATAAAACTCTAACAAGGATATTATCAGGCATAAGAATAGAACTGTTTTGCGTTAGTTAATAACGATGGCACCAATTAGGATATTTAAAATTATTTCAGTTGATCGCTTAACGATAATTTCGATTATTTATTTTTATCGAGTATTAATTACGATGGTTATGAATTTATACATGGATGCCTTACATTTCATTTATCACATTTTTATGAAGCTGTATGTATGTATGTATGTATGTATGTATGTATGTATGTATGTATGTATACACAGAAACATATACACATGCATGTGCATGGATGTTTCATTAAAACTTACTAATCAAGATAGTTTGAATTAACTACGTTTAATTTTTGAGAATACGCACCATCATTATAAGTGCTTTTTTGGACTTGAAGGCACAAAGCAAAACAGTGTGAGTTTCCATCTTTAGCAACTATGTAAATAACTCTTATCAATTCTCTTCAAACCTCCATGTTTTGTGCTAACTTACGAAAGTGCTACAAGCCTTCCAAGCTCTTCAATTTTTTTACAGGAATGATGAAATTTTATTAATGGTTCTTTTAATGTCGTTGTTCAAAGTGTACGCTACGCTTATTTGTCCAATGTCTATGGATGCTATCTTTCCATTTGATATTAATGACAAAACCATTCCCATAATGTTTAATGCTTATATTCAAAAGATATTAACTTGTGCTGTCTAACTTCGATATTAATATCAAATCCTTCTTTGATTTTAGTTTCCTGGAGACAACATATATCAATGTTACTCTCAACTATCAACGTTCCAAGCCAATAATTACCACCTTTTTTTTTTCGCAAGTTCTTTAACATCAAATTTAGTGATGGTTATTAAAATCTACGAATGGAACCATTTCCAAAGTTTTAAATAAGAAGTTGACAACCCGAAAAATCATTACGTACCCTACCATAATTCACACAATTGCACAATTTCAATTTAGATTACATCATACAATAGCGTCTTTGTGAAAGAACAAATTTTAAATAAGTTGACGAAAAAAATAACAGCGAAATTAAAAGAACTATCCATGAAATTCCATAATTTGCCGTAAAAAATGAAGAGTTCAAAAGACCTTCAGCATTTTCATCAGTTAGCAAAAGAGAAGTTTAGTGAATATTGATAAGTGTTATTTATAAGATGAGAAGTCACACTGTTTTGTAATGTGCCTTCAACTCCAAAAAGCGCTGATAATGATGAAAAAATAATGTGTTTAGAGAAAATTAAATATTTTAAGAATTATTATTAAGATATCTTTAGATAAATTCACCTCACTATTTAACTGCTTTATGAGCGTATAACATTTCTGTGAAACTCTGACTCGGAAAGATAAGTTTGAACATTTTATTTAATTTGTTTACTAGTGTGCCCAATCTTATGTCGATCTTTTTATTTCTTCTGCGTCAGGATTGGGCAACGAAATACTCAGCGGTCAATGGTCTTATCCATGTTGTTCTCAATCTACGGATTTATTCTGAACTTTTTTTTTTTATTATGTTTGCCAGATAATTCCTTGGGAATAAACTTTTTTCTCTCTGCAGCCATTATAAATGATTCTGTCGTTTCTACTTTTATCCCTGCCTTCTTCAGACACTATTGTGTTTATCACATCAGTATCGTTATTCCTGCGTGCATATTGGCCAGGTAGGGGGTTTTGTTCCCAGGTGTTTTTAAATGGTTTAACCCTATTTTTCCGGAATCCTTTATTATTATTATTATTATTTAATCACTGATTTTTCACACCAGTCGTAACTGGTGGGTTACACGGGAGATTAATTGGCAGCAATTCTCCTCACTACTCCAGTATTTTTCCCAGTATTCAAGCTGTTTTCAGCAATTTTATTTTCGAGATTGTTCCCAGGCATTTCCTGGTTTCCATTTCCTCTCACCTTTCCGATTATTATCTATGTCTTATAAATTTGATTAACTTTCTACTTACAACATTAGCATATGTTCAATTTTTTATGTTTCTAATAAAGAACTGGAGTCTAAAAAAAACATTCCTTAGATAGATAAGAATTGCAGAAAAGATTAGAGGAGCAAAGAGTAGAGGCGAAAAAGGAAGAGAGAAATACTGTTCTTTATCAGGGTCTTCTTCTGTGCATTACTAATATTACGCATTTGTCTTTCCGAAAGTCCATTCCAATTTTGTCATTTAATTTTTAACTTTGTTGATTAGCATTTCTGTTTATTTTTGTTCTTCGCAAATAAGTTTAAGTCATCCATCTCCAGAAGATATTTGGCTTTTTTTCTTTAAGTTTGAGAATTAGAATCTTCTTAGATTGGATTATAATAAAAGGAACTTTCTTTTTGAATTTCTGGAATGAGGGCTTATCATTTTTTTTTACATTATTTAGATTCGGAATATTGTTCTCATTTTGTTGTTGTTATCACAAGATTTCGGCTTCAATAATTTCCCGTACAGAAAGAACTTCAACACTTTCGTCAGTTAGCAAAGGAGAGGGAATATTTGAAGCCTCCCTTTTTGTAGAACGTTGTAGTGATTTCCTATTTGACTTGTTCAATTACATATTTTTTTTATTATTCCATTCACTGAGCTTTCTCAACAATCTTACATTGCCATATACCGCAGCAAATCTATTTAATATGCTAGCACTCTTCTAAATATTCTTATTATTCTTTAGCAAAGCCCAAACTTTTTTTCATTTCTAGCTTTTCCAGTCTTTTCTCTAGGCACTTCGGGGCCTTTCATAGTGCTCCGATGACTACTGTTACAACTGTCATTTTCGTGTTCCACAATTTTATCACGTCTCTAGCAATGTCGATATACTTATCTATATTTTGAATTTCTTTTAGATCTGTACTCTGTTACAGGGAGGCATGATGGAGTAATGGATAGAGGCTCGGATTGAGGAATCGTGTTAATACCCTTAGGAAAGGTATGGATCCTCTTCTTCCCCCACCCCAACTATGGATAAATAGCAGGACAGAACGGGTTCTATAGCCTCGGACGGCAACTGGTCTACTGCAGAAAGAAATGGTAACCTACCGCGGGAAAAATCTGCCTCATCAGTCATATATCGAAAGAGGCATGATCGCCTAAGCCTGTATCACTTATGGCACATAACTGACTGACTGAGTCAGTTGCAACAGCGAAATCTAATATCTGACACGTTCTTATCACTTACTGCTGTCATTATCTAAACATTGTCTTCTTGGCAATTGACGGTAGTTTTTTTTTTTTTTTTTTTTGCTCAGCCAAAATGTTGATCCCTGACCATTACTGGAGTCGCTGGAATTGGAGAAGTTCTTCCTGTCGGTGTATTCGATTTGGAGATCAAGTCAAAACCGCCCCGCATGTTTTATTAAGCGATAAGGTTGCTCAGTTTTAGTCGAAATGTCTTCAAGTGCAATTACCATTGAGTGAGAATTACAAAAATAAAAACAGGTTCTTACGATTTGTTTTTTTGAAAACATAACAAAACTGCCATATTTAACATTAACTTTCCAGCAATAATTTTATTTACACCATCTAGACACCGGGATGCAAGTTCACTGAAGAAATTAACAAGTCTCATAAAATTTTGAGTCAACTAATATTGTAGTAGTACTACGAATTATGCTTTGTTCTAGAACGTGACTCCTAGCTAACGATGGCGGCCTTACAATTCGACACATCTTCTTGCTTTGAATTGCCCCATACGAGCACCGAACCCAAACTGACGCGAACTGACTTTTTGCTTCTTGCACGTGTTTTTTACCAGTCACCTAGATATCAGCAAATGGTATATTAAGCGAACTACTCATAAATTACGATGAGTTTATTCTTTATTTGAAAACCAAATGCCTATTTGCTGATAGGAAAGTGTTTCATTTGTAAAATACCTAAGCCGGGTTTTCGTAAGGAAGAAAGATTTGGGGTGAACAGTATTTAAATAAACACGACACGGATAACATTTAGTAAAACTGTTGATGTTATCCATGTTCTATTTGTCATGTCAACCCACTTAGACAAAAGTAGGGTTGAAACGTATAGTAGTAATGATTTACGTCATTGTAAAAGGTTTACTGTATTTTATTATTTTATCTAACGATTCAAATCTCGTCGTGTTACACAGCTTGTACCGGCCGATTTATTTAGCTAATTAACATTTTCAATTAGTTTTGTTTTGGTAATTTACTTTCCCATTCAGATTTAATCGACATATATTTTTCTCCCGGTCTCACATCCCAAAATAAGGTTTTACATCATATATCGCTTAATTACTAGTTTACTCTCACCCTGTTACATTATTATCAGATCTATTCATCTAACCAGGATTGAGTAATCCGTTCGAATCTCAAAGTTTCAAAGGACTCTGTGTGTTTTGTTCTCTAATACAGATTTTGGTTTGTGTATATAGCTTTATGTGCTCAACATGTAATTGTTTTGCACAGTTCTCAGTGGATAATCTTTCCTACCCAGTTACGTCTGCTCTTGTTTCTGAGCCAACTAGCTCACATTCGCTGATTACGACCAGTTTTCATTTTTTTATAATGATTCTTCAAAGGTACCTACAGTACCACGATTTTTAGCAAGTACATCTCACAGCCCAGTTCACTATTGTATCTAATTTGATCCTTACTGTCATTTTATGCCATACGAAACAAAGACTTAATAGATGACTGCGTGGTTTCTCTAGAAAAAGGATGTGCGGATGGTGTAATGGATAGTGGCTTGGAATGAGACGAGTTCGAATTTCTGTTGGGTTTGTTACATTCACTTATGCGAAAATACACCCGGGAAAAGTATGAATTCATATCATGCTCTAGTTTTGGGTTAAATAGCAAAGAATTATATCATTAAAAATCATTGTTATTCTAAAAAAAAGCAAAACTGTTAATGCAATATTCACACGCAAAAAAAAAATAGTTATTCTTATAATCCCAAAATATGTTCGGCATTAAATAACTACAAATGGTTGATAAACCGTAAAAAACATATCAATCTCGAGAAAGATTCTTGAAGTTCCTACTTTTTTTCCTATATTATTTCTTATGGTATTTGATCAGTTATTCGAAGTTAAATTGATAGTTGTTGGACGGGGATTGATTTCGTTCGTTACTATTTATACCGTGCCTCAAATTAACAATAAACTCATTTTCAATGTCTTGTAAAAGTGACACTTTAATCACAATACCCTGTCAAAGCAAAAAGTTTAGGTTTAAAAATGAAAATTATTAAAAAAAGTAAATAATGACAAATTTAACGGAAGAACACACTGACAGAGAACTCAAAGTCAGCTCAACAAATTCTCTTGCCCGTGCTATTAACCATTACACTATACCCACAATCATACAGTTTTATACTTCTTACCAAATGTATTCACTGGCTTTGACGTTGTTATCACCGTCCGAAATTGTCTTTATAATCTAGTTCATCTTGTTTTCTACCTCCGGTAATTTTCCACAGTTTTTTAACGGCTTATCTTTTTATTGTTCTGTAGTTTTACTATTCGAAAATTTTCTTTGTATTTTCACTCGAAAGAAAATTATTTCTTAAAATGAATAAAGAAGCGAAGAAAGAAAAATACACCTCCTTTTATTTTCACCCCAAGTCACTCTCTTCCATCTTTGTTCTTTCTTATCCTCTTCCAAATTCATCCGTCAAATTGAATATTAATTTACTCGGAATGTGAAATCCAAGTTGTCTACTTAACTGGTGTCAGTGTTTGCTTGCAGACCCGCCATGTGGCAAAGTCCTGTACTGTTGTTCACGCCACGAGCTCAGAGCATTGTTACGCTCAAACAATCATGTCGACTCGAATACTAACAAATAAAACAAGTATGAACACATCTACAACAACAAAAAAATGAATTTAAGCAAATAAAAATACCGCCTTCTTTTTTTAATATATATATATATATATATATATATATATATATATATATATATATATATATTCATGGGAACTAATACGTTTGGACATGCAAATCTACCTGCTATCGTGAGTAGCAGCGTTTTTAATAAGTTTCGCAAACTGCAAATTATTATTTAAAAATAATAACATTTATTTAATGATATGTATCATGTTTAGACGGGATTTTGTTGCCAACGTTCCTTCCACTCCCTTACTTATTACTTCTTTCTCTCTTTTTTTCTTTTACCACACACACACACACACACACACACACACACACACACACACACACACACACACACACATATGCATGTATATAGATAACGTGTCTTATATCACTAATCAGTTCTGGGAAACTACTTTCATTTACTTTGTTTACGTTTCCGGCACAAAAATAAAGTTAGCAGACACAGACTTTGAAAACGTCCCAACACGAGATGTACTTTTATTAAATTGGGTAAATGAGCCTTGTTTTGTTGTTATGGCTTTATGTAGCTTAATAGTAAATCGCACCAATCTTAAAAGAGGTTTCCCAGAATAATAGGTTAATACAGACTCGATCCCCATCTGGAGACACTTTTTTCATTAGTAGGACTTTCGATCTCTATTCTGGTAGACATTAATTTCACTGTTTAAAAACATGAATGTCTATTCAGTCAAGTGTGACCACTAAATAGAACGTTTATTGTAATAAGAATATATATATATATATATATATATATATATATATATATATAACATACTTATGAAATATAATTATATTGTTTAAAACTTGCTTTATTTATATGGGTAGATGCTCAATATCAGTGATAGAGCGCTTATAAGGACATCTAATGATCGCTTAAGGCGTAAAACTGTGTTTTCTATGCCCGCATTTTATATATATATATATATATATATATATATATATATATATATATATATATATATATATATATATATATATGTGTGTGTGTGTGTGTGTGTGTGTGTGTGTGTGTGTGTATGAACGCATGTGTGCATTTTATCGGACTTTTTATTCTTTAATTACTATCGAAAACTTGAGTTGATTCTAGAAAGTCCGATCTAGGATGAGATATTAGGTTGGAACAAATATTTGCAGTTTTTAAATAGTTAGTCATTGTGCACGTGATTTCGCTCCGCAAACTGACTGAAATTTATGTCATATTCAGTAATGTAACATTTTAACATGTATATCTTAGATGGTTTTACATTAAAAATGAAAATGGAGGAAAATGAAATGCATTTTCGTCATTTGATGCTCTTTTATTTTCAAAAAATATTGGGTTGGTGCGTAATTATCAGGCATTTTTCTAGGCAAGTTATTTGTTAATAAAAATTGTTTTTGTTTACTTTTTTAAAATAAAAGTATTAATTTATTTTCAGGCTATAAAAATGAATGTTGATAATCATACTCTTCCGGAATAATCATTTAAAAATGTTATTGCTGAATTGTTATGTTTCTTTTTTCATAATAAATATTGTTTAAAAACGCCTGACAATTATGCACCAACCCAATATATATGAATAATTTAAGGAAAATGTACCAAAGTTCGACTAAAATTTCCACTTCTACTGTTACGCAAGTGGAAGTTTTTCGATATCTTTATATTATATTTCTGTACAATTGTAGCTCAGCTTAAACGTTTGCCTGTTGAAAATTTTCTTCAAAGCATGGCCTTTCGGGAAGATTTTACTTATTAGGTTTATGAATATTTATTCTACTTTGGTCGATACTACATTATTAAATGGTGAGTTGAACTAAATAATCCTTCTTTTTTCATAGTACAACAGCTAGCATTGCTGTTGTCACCCACTTTTTAGTATGTTAACGTAAACGGGTACCACAACTTTTTAACACTATCTTATATTCTTTCTTTGCTTTGTCGAAAAAAATTCTTTACAGAAAGAATTCACCGACAGTGTTTTGGTCAGAGACTTTTGATCACAGACTGCTTAAAAGTAGTAGGCAAGTGGTTGGAAGTCGTATTTATATAGAATGGTACATTGCTATATTTCCTATAAGACGACTCTATTCCATTCAGGAGAAAGTGTTACATCGAGGAAATTTACTGTTTTCAGATTCGTTCTTACCACCAAGATGAATCCAGAATCCTTAAAGAATTTAACAATTTTTGCTTATATTATCTGCTTATTTTATATTAGTGTTCCTAAGCAACATAACACAGTGTTGCAATCATTTACTATTGTAATTAATCCTGAAAGAAGTTAAATTCTTATGAGCTTTAAAATTTACGATCCATCAAAACAGCTCATCGACCCCCTTTTTCATCAACACACTTTATGGGACAGTATACAATGTTTGGTGATATTAATTTGCTTTTTAGTAATGATAGAACAATTCTTTGGTAAATGTATAGCTTTAGCCAATATATCTTCATGTATGGGAGGATAGAAGTCTTATATCAAACTGCACTAAAAAGCTTTTCCCTTAGCCTCCATCGTATTTTCACACTGGTTTATGTGAACTAATTCGCGAAGAATACTGCGTACGTTGTCCATAATAATTGTACTGATCTTCTCCAAATGATTTTTAATAGGATGAATTAATCCGCGTAACGGTTTCGAGGCAAAATATTCCTTATTAGCTATTAGTGTTACAAAAGCCTGTTTTGACCATGCACTTAGCCAGATTGTTCACTCCTAGCTCTGTTGCTTTAAATTAGCTTCTAAATTAATACCTTTTTCAACATCATTGATGAAATTTTCAAATAAAAACATTTGAACTTCATTATCATTAAAAAGGCCAAATAAAAATAATTAAAAACTAAATACTTACAATAATAATACATTTTTAAAAGTGTTTCATGAACAGTTATCTGTTAGCTTCAAAAAGAGACACAACACGCACACAAATAGAGAAGTATTTTATTCAGGTTCAGTTTGCTAGCCATGAATTTTCTACTCAACTAGTTGGCTAATCAGTAATCTGCCGAATGCGTTGCTTGCTACCATTCACATCAGTGGCGTGTAGAGAATTTCCCTGTTAGTTATCATAACATTCAATTAAGTATTATTTTTCTATCCATTCATAAGTGTTTCTTTCTTAATTATATTAAGTACCTTTTGAATGGAAATGATTAAATATGAAGGCAGTCTATTTATTCTTTTTTCTTACAGAACAAATTTACATGCGATATTCAGGGTGGAAAAATCGCAAGTGATATTCGTTTATATTCATCGCCAAAGTACGTTAATTAATGTTTTCACTACCTTATTTGTTAAACACCAAACGACGTTAATTAATTAACGTGTCTGTTTTTGAAAATCGCACCTGAGCTTCATTTTGTCCTTCGCACAATACCAGCTTTGCAATTATTCGTTTTAATCTCTTAGAAATCATCATTGTTGTATTCTAGACTTACTTAGGTCACTGTGGGAACATGGGGTACAGTAAACAACCTCTTACTATCCGAAATATGTTTCGATTTTAAACAACCGATAAAGGCTTGATAAACCGAAAAAAATCAACCCGTCATCGAAAAAATTTTTTAAAAATACCTTGGTACTGAAGTCTAAATTGAAATATGGAATCTAAATTAGAAAAATTCTCATAACTTATTTTAATACTTTGACTAAATAACATCAGGTGAGTTTGTTTTTTATTCGTTTATTTCATTATTTATATTCGAATTAATGCCATCATTTTATTATTATAACAGGGTTTCGACCGTTGTGACCTCTGGTTTTCTTCAAGTGTCTATCTATCCGGGTAACCTTCAGGAAAGTTCAAACTGAACCCGTTATATAGTCTACAGGAGCAGATTTTACTTGTATTGTCCGTATATAAGGATATCTTGTCTTGTTATTTAGTACTTCTCAGTTAAATTACGCCGCTTCCACTGAGTGTGCTACCCAGTCCATGGATTGAACTTAACAATATGTTACCAAATTCATGAACCAATGCTTTAATCCGAGAGTATTGTCCTTTATTTTCCACATAGAAAATGTGACCCTTGCATCACTCAATGAAAATCAGTATATCGCAGATTTTTGTAAATGGATATCTTATTTTCTTAACAAAGAATTTTATTTTGAAATAAACCTCTTCTTATTTTATGTTAAATATGTGATCTCGGTGACTTTGAACCAAAAACTGAAATTCTCATCGTGTAGTTAAAGGTTTCATCTTTAAGCTTTAATGTTAAAAAGACTTTAGCTTATATTTCTTTGTTGAATCTGAGTTTTTCTTCTTTCAACTGATTCATTTTAATCTTGTATCACCAACTGTAAAATAGAGCTTCAGACTTCATAAACCCCGGTCTAGTTCCCAAGCTTCACCCGCAAGTGCTTTAATTTGTCAATGTTAAGGATCTTTGGTCACGACATTAGCGTACTTCGTAAACAGAACTTTATTATCTGTCGAATGGCAAACTCTTCATGATTTAATCCATGTCAAACGGGGGATGTAGGATAAGGCTAAAAAATGACAGTCCGTTCAAAATACAAGAGAAATATACAATTAAAATGTCTGCCTGCGAAATATTGTGTATAATTATAGGAATATAGCTCCATACACGGCAACGTGTGACATATGGGCACAATGTAAGGATTAGATGGACACGCCGATTACGCGTTTATAATAACCATGTAGCCAATAATGCAAGAGAAGATAATACACAAAAAGAGGTTTCTGACACTAGAGGTCACTACACCATGTATATTCTGCTGGTTACCAGCCATTAAATGTCGACAAAAGTGATATAACCAAGATTGTATTTCAATCATGTTTATTCATTTTGCGCAATATCTTCAAAACATTGTTTTTGTTTGTTTCGGATTTTCAGTAATCAAATGTTATTAGACACTTTAATTCTATTTCATTATCTAGATTAGTAACTCCTGTTCAGAAAACAACAACGTCTACGGTCGCATATTTCGCATACTATGGAAAAGTTGCACTGAACGACTTTTTCTCGTCGCTTTGTATGGAAATATATTGTTTAAGTTTAAGCAAAGAAAAATAGCTTTTTGTTTTTTGGTTTACAGGCCCATGGGCAGTTAATTTAGACATTTTCTAGCTGTTTTCCTTTAAGGTACTAAGTATACTGGCTTAGAATTGCTTGTTATATATATATATATATATATATATATATATATATATATATATATATATATATATATATATATATATTAAATGTATTATATCTATTTACATTAGTTTTAAAACTTTCAAGTCCACGAATTAATTTCTTCGTGGCTGTAGAAACTTTTCCAAACTTTTCTTTCAAATAATTTTTATTTTCCCAAGTCTCTTCAATCTCAACTGAGACCATCTTCAGGGATTGCATTTTTTTTTACCTCTATGCACTTATGTGATTTTTTTTAAAGAGTTTTTAACTGTAGTATTTTAATTTAGCATTTTTTATATAACACTTTTGCTGATACAAACATTTAAGAACTTTGTTGCTATACTCGTTGACATTATAGGCATTTGGGATATGATAGAACGGAGAGGGAAGTTAGATTTATGTAATTTTATGCTTCCATACATGTATCTTGTAATCGCCAATGATTTTAGGAACTGTTATCTAGTCTTATTGGCTGTGATAAGTTTGTTGATTTTCGATTTTAATTTAGTATTTTTTATATAACACTTTTGCTGATACAAATATTTAAGAACTTTGTTGCTATATTCGTAGTTGACATTATTTATTTGGGGCTGCAATTCTCTTCCAGAATCTTAAGTTTTTGCTTATTATTATCTTGTGGAATCTCTGATGTAATTTCGACTAATATCCGTCTAAACTGTGAATGTGGATATCAGTGTTCCTTTAAATGTTCAGAGATTGAACTATAATCGTTCAAGTGCATCGCAAACTTTCTCATCATCGTGGTCGTTGCAAAACCAACATAGGCATTAACATTTTTATCATAGATGCAATCTCCCAAAGAACATTTAAATTGATATACGATGTTGCTTTTTTTGTAAGACGCTAGTTGACGGAAAAGAGTTGTTATGGATGACTAGGTTTGTTGCATTAAATTTAATATAGTATAGAATTAATTTTATCAGTGGGGGATATATTAGTGTTTATGAGTATTTTTTAGAATTTTTTCCTCCTGCTTATTGTTAGAATGCGTTTGATTACGGTATAGTAGTTTGATGTTTAGGGTTGAGGACGTATTATATTCATTTTTATCTATGTTAATATTCCTAATAGCTCGTCTAATTTATTCATCAACGATGTAATTAGAAAAGTCATTATTAATGAGGATTTGTTTAATATATTTAATCTCTTGTTGAAGAGATTGCTTTTGCACGGTTTGTTAAGTTTCGTATAATAGCTATTTTGTAATAGGACATTCACTTTTATATTTGAGAGTGCACGTGTTTATACTAGTTGTTTTTTTTATATGGGAAGATAGTAAATGTATTATTGTTAGTTTCTGTCAATACATCAAGAAACGAGATTTTATAGTCGTTGTTAAGTTCGTATGCGAAATTAAGTGCAGAGTTTTTTAAGTTTTTTTTTTTTTTTACTAAAATGAAAATGTCATCTATATATCTTAAGTAAATGAGGGAATTTTGTGGTATTAAGCACGTTATTTTCTGGCTTAGTCATGTACAAGTTGATAAATGTTTGTCCCAGGACGGAACACAAACAACGTTGCATTGTGCGTATACGTTATTTTGATGGTCATCGAAAGGAACTTCTGCGGTGTACATAAAGAGTAGTTTTTAAAGTATTAGGACTAATTCGTAATGAAGGCAGCGATGGATTGTTGTAGATATTCTTCATGATTATATCTATTGTTATCCCGACTGGGACGTTGGTGAATAAACTTTCAACGTCAAGACTATGGTTTCATTATATGGTTTGTGTATTTTTAGAATTTGGAGTAGTTCGTGTATGATTTAATACTGTATTTATTGGGTATATATGGTGTAATTTTTTTATTAATAACTTTGGTTAGTTGGTAAACAGGATTAGGGATTTGGAATATGATAGAACGGAGAGGGAAGTTAGATTTATGTAATTTTATACTTCCATACATGTATCTTCATTTGTAATCGCTAATTGTTCTAGGAACTTTTAAGTTATCTAGTCTTGCGTTATTGGCTGTGATAAGTTTGTTGATTTTCGATTTTAGTTGGTTAATCGTATATTTGCCAACTTTTTAAAATTTGGTGGTTTGTTAGTTCATAGTTGGAAATGTTTATAAATTTGTCATTATTCTTTGGAAGATGTATGGTTCCTTTGTACAATGTATTAAGTTTTTTTTTTTTTTGATATTCAGACGGCGTTGCATTTCCGACTTGTTAGCTATTTCTGTAAGTCTATATATAATTTCCCTGGGCTGTTCAGGAGTAGTAGTCGATTCTATATACGTTATACCGGTGAACAGATCTGTAGTTATATATGCATAATATATATGCACACATACATAAACACACACACGCACACACACACACACACACACACACACACACACACACACACACACACACATATATATATATATATATATATATATATAGTTTATGAAAAACTAGGTAATCCGTATGGGTAAACCCAAGGTGGATAAAATCCAGAGAGCTCAATGTAAATCCAGAGCAAATAATTTAAATAAAAACAGACCACTTTAAGGTTCCATGTAATAAATTATTTCACCACCACAGCCCTTTTAAAGGCCCGCGGATCATCAGACTTTACTTCCAAAGGATGAAACAACCTTTGGAGGTAAAGTCTGATGATCCGCAGTCCTTTAAAAAGGGCCGTGGTGAAATAATTTATTACATGGAACTAAAAGTGGTCTGTTGTTTTTATTTTATATATATATATATATATATATATATATATATATATATATATAATCTCCGATTCTACTCCTTGAACAATGTAGATGTTGACCCCTTTCGAAAGTGCCTTTTTCGGACGTTCAAAACATAACGTTCAAAAACCAGCTACAGACGTGTTTATATGACGATCTTAATTCTGAGCTTGAGTCGAGTTCAATTGTCAACTCATACAACTTGTAGAGGTGTTAGTCGCTGCTTGGGTACTTCAAGGTGTCTCAATTTCTTAGCTATTATATTAAAAAAAAACTTGAGAAACCTATTTTCATGAAGAATTTCTTTTAAATTATATATTTCAAATGAAAGTAGCATTGGCTTCCCAGTCAATGAATGCCGAATAGTTCTTTATGATAAAGCTGCTAATATTATCAATAATGTTACCATTTGGAAAATAAAAAAAAACATATCAACAAAAGCAATAAGTCTAAGAACTGGCTATTTTCCAAATGTAACCACCAACACACACGCTCTATATATCCCTGGCATCAAACAATCCTATTAAATGGTGTTCCAGAGACTCTCAACGTTTACCCTGTGTGGAAGTTTTAATAAATAGCTTTTATGTTAATAAAAAACAGATTTTAAACCATTTTCACACAATATTTTTAATATTTCACCTACAGGCAAGATTCATTTCCTTTTTCTTTTTTTTTTCTTCTTTTTTTTTGTCGGACGTATAAGCTTCCTGGGAAAGTTATTGCTCTTTTTTCTTCAGTGCAAGGGAAACAAGTTTCACCAAGTTGAGGACTTCTTCGGTGGCACATTCGATAGCTGCCTTCTGTGATCCCTTTTCACATGTTGCACTCAAACCCGTCTGGGATTCGGTGGCTTTCGCTTTGCATTTCTGGAAATCAACGACTGAGAGAAGAGAAAAAAAAAAAAAAAAAAAGAAATCTACATGAGAAATGCTTAAAAGAAAAATTCCCGCTTGTCATCATTTTTTAAAAGAATTTTAAGTTTAAAAAGCAAACACGTTAAATGATATACGTATCTAAATTTACTTTAAAACTGAACAACAATATCAACTTTTAATAAAAAAATAAAGTCAACAGTCACAAATTCACAGAACCACAAATCTACCCTTCCCTCGATCGATTTTCTCCGCCTCCCCAATTGTTCACTGCTACTGATTTAAATGCGTTAAAAATGCGAAGACAGCACATCCAGATAATTCCATCAACTTCGTAGGAAACCTATCTGTTTATGTTGTAAACGACAGGAATGAATCTGCATCGGTTTTTCTTCGTTTCATGGAGCTAATGGCATCAGCAGGCGCACGCTCTCAGACTTTTTGAAGGAAGGTGGATTTCTTCTGTACACAGATTTACTTCGTTTCCATATGATCACTTATCAGCGTTTAAGAGAAGAATTATAGATAATTAATTGTAGGTAACTGAATAACAAAATGATAAAAAACAAAAAACAGATAACGCGTTTCGGCCTTCAAAAAGATTTCATCAGACTAAAATGATCTTCTGATTGGCGGATTGGGAGATGGATAAAAAATATAGCAAAAACGACGCTAATCTTTAAATTTTAAATTACTGTCGTCCGCCGTATCTAGACGTACAGCATAGCTAATTTCATTCAGCTTCTCTAGTTTTTTTTTATCTTTATCGCAGTTGTTTTTAAATATACCGCAAAGTGGTAGCAGTAGATCTATACATTTTCGCCTTAGTAAATTACTTTCCCTTTTAATTAAGCCTGCATTCTTTTAGTTGAAATTATAGTCAGATTCATTATATGTTGTTTTGCAAATATCCCTTTTGTCTTAATATATTCTTTTATTTCAGGAGGTACGGATTGAGGAATCGGAGAGCCGAGTTCGAATTCCAGTCGGATCCATTACATTCATTTACGTGTCAATAAACTTGGGAAAGATATGAATCCTCTTCTTTACCAGCTATGGGTAAGTAGCAGGACAGACTGGGTTGCATAACCTTGGGTGGCAACCGCTCTAGGAGAAGGAAAAACTCTGAATCCAAAACCGGTCTGGAGATGGTTGGACTCCTTCCAGGCCCAAGTAACACCAGTTCTACTGTGGCTGTCACGGGATAAAAAATTTCTCTTATTTAAATTCCTAGATGTCTCACCTGATATTTCCTGTGACATTTATTTCAGTATATAAGTTCCTGCTTCAGGTTCTTGATATCTTGTTTAGTTTTGTGTAAATTAAATCTTGAACACGTGACGCGTACTCGACCAATGAAAACAAAACATCATAGAATTTAACATTCGAAACAATTTTCGACTTCCAAAAGCTTTCCATTGAAACTAACTAAATAGCAAAACATTTTAAATTTATAAATATTTTCCTAGTTGCTTCTTTATTTAATCATTCTCATGGGTATTAAGGATATATATATATATATATATATATATATATATATATATATATATATGTTGAGTGATATGCATATAACTCCTTTTAAAAGTGAACATTTCATGCTAGACGCAATGGCCGACGACTGCGTCTAGCATTAAACAGTCTGTCGCCTCTGAGTGTTGACTTCAGTGTTCACTTTTACATTTACATACGCTCTATTTCTGATATTGAGCACTTTATCCCATAAATATAGCACACCAGAAAACTATATTTCTTCATATATATATATATATATATATATATATATATATATCCTACTACCCACCATATATATATTTCTCTCTCTTCTTTGTTTATATATATAAACAGGGTGTCTACTTAAACAAAATAGCCTTTGTAGTAGTCGGAAATAATGTGTCGGAAAAATACATTGATTCCTTAAAAATTATCCATAAATATGCCATGTGTTAAAAGCTATATTTTTATCACATACATACGCACACAAGCAAATATGCACACAAGCAACACACACACACACACACACACACATATATATATATATATATATATATATATATATATATATATATATATATATATATATATATCAGCGAACGATTATTACGTTAGCGCTCCGGCCATAAGACGCAGTTTAGAATTCCATCATGCTCAATTTTGTTTATTATTCGAACAAAATATTTGTAAATGTTTATTTTATTCATGTTATGAATTCCACAAGAACTGTTTTCAGCGGATTTGGCACCTGTAATTCTTTTTATGTGTCAGACAGGCACTTAACGCCTATTTACGATTACTTGTCGTTTCACTTGAAAATATAAGATGTTATCATAACTTGCTTAGAACTTATTACATGCGATGATTACAATGAAAGCAAAACGTAGCCCACAAAATGAAAACTCGTATGAAGGCATTTACATTTGTCTACTTACTCAGAAGTCGTTTCCCAAGCAACCGGCATCGTTCAGCGACGAAATGGATGCTGAAAGGAGTGTTTGGGACTTCAATCTGAAATAAATTGTGATTTGTCTAAGAAAACAGTTCAAAATTCGACCAACAAACAAAGCGATTGACTCTTTAACCTTTAGCACTCTACATTATTCATTAGTATTACTTTTCCCACTATATATGGTGTCTCCTCAAATACGAACTGCAGTATCCTTGATCTCGAGTCAAAGCTGTTTTTTTTTTTGTTTTTTTGTTTTGCTGTTGCTATAGCAGGATGTGACAACACAATCGGGAAATTTAAATATACTGTTATTTGGCGATTGGAGTAAACTGCAATGGCAGAACAAATACTTTCCTTGGTGACTGAAGTTGCCTAAAGAGTGTTTAAGGTTAAATAATTACATTGTTCAAATAGAAACCTCGAACGAAACGCTGATCTCATAAATTAACAACAAACAAATCAAATGCTGAGGTATTTTTGAACGTTTATCGCATGAACAGATTTCTGAAGAATTCAGCGAGGAATGTTAGCTCTGAATTCCTTGCGTTAGTAGCGTTAAGGTTATAGTCCAGCCTATTTGTATTGAAAAATAAATTTGTTTGAATTAAAATATATTAATTCCTTACATTCTTCATATAATGAAGAAAGAGGGCTTGGAAAATTTAACACTCATATTGACGGTAAGCAAGAAAAGTACGATGAAACAGCGAGTAATCAGCTTAACAGGTTTGCGTGACTGTATAGAGGAACAAGAACAAATAGGAAGGTTAAACGATTAAAAGGTATTTAGAGCAACGAAAGACAGGAAATTGTGGAGAGCCATGATCACCCATTTCCTTAACGGACATGATACAAGGGCGGATGAATGAAAGGTATCAAACTAACAGCTTCTTTTATCAGTGCGCCAACCTTTTTCTATATTTATATATATATTTATACTTTCGCTAAAATAGTTCATTTGTTATTTAGTATAGGATTTATTTATAAGAAAATAAAAGGTACAGTCGTGTAGGATGGTATGGTCTTGGTAGCACACAACCTTTATATACCATCGCCTTTGGAGAGGTAACGCCACTCTCAGCACCAAAGAACTGAAATTTGACCAAACAAGAGGTTACCATTGTTCGTGAGATAAACGTACTCGTACTTCGAGAAAAATAATTTCTATGCAATATTTTCTGACATATAACGATAGCCATGTAATTTATGAACTTATATCCTTATTTAAAAATAATTCTTTCTCAACAAAACTTTGGATTTACAGTGGACAAAGTGTTAACAATACGAAAATAGCATTGGCAAGCTGAGATCAAAAACCGGCTGAGTTTACTTGGGAAAGTCATGTAACCTCTATCTTTAGTTATTATATAAATAATAGGACAGACTCGGCTCTCTAGATGTAGTCGGCAACCACTCTAGAAGGACAAGTTTGAATTCAAAAGACAACAGGAAACCACTCCATTATTTTTCACAAAAATAATCGTAGTACATTTTCCATATATTAAAAAGTAAAAGAAGCTATGGAGATCCATTATCGTCTAAGGCCGTGACGGGACATCTTAAAAATGAAAAAGGATTATGAAAAGTAAAATCATATAAATTTTATAAGGTGATATCAATTGGTTACCTCGCTTTTGAACTAATTGAGAGTAAACTAACCTAGTAAAGTAAACTATTTTATTGATCATCATGAAGTTCCGCATATATGTGGAAGTAATATTTAATATTTTGCAAGTATCCAGATATTTCATTCTCACATTGTGTTTTACCAGTTTGTTCATATCAAATTATCTTTTTCTGTTTTTCTTAGTCTGTTCTTGTTTTGAGTCCTTTGTTTTATTAATTACAGTGTTAGCTATCTATCTATCTATCTATCTATCTATCTATCTAGCAAGTATTTCTAAAAACGAATTAGCTTCTCATTGGAGAAACTAAATAACTTTTCAATATTTTTTAAAAGCTTATATTTAGATATCAATGAATGTGTAATATGTGTATTGTTTCTTGTACAAATACTGTATTCTCATTTTCCATTTACCTTTAAAATAGCCGAAATGCAAATGACCAGAAAAATACTTACATCACCTTCTTTGTCTTGGAAGAAAGCTAAGAGCCCATCAATGTGCGCTTTGACTAAACCAACTTGCTTGTTAAGGACTGGTATAGCTACATTTCTCAACATTCCAATAGCTTTCTGGTTGAGACCCGATATTATGGCTCCAATGTTGACCCCCTCGGCATTGACGGTAATCGTCGTGGTGAGCAGAAGTGTAAGAACTGAAATAAGATTTTTTTAATTACAGTGTAACCCGGATATAAGAGACCCGGATATAAGAGAAATCCGGATATAAGAGAAATCCGGATATAAGAGAAACCCGGATATAAGAGAAACCCAGATATAAGATAGATTTTCTCTGATCCCAAATTAGAGCCATACTTACCTCAACAAAATAGACCAAACCCGGATATAAGAGAAACCCGGATATAAGAGACTTCTTCTCCGGTCCCGATAACTCTCTTATATCCGAGTTACACCGTACTAACCTCCAACAAAAAAAAAAAAAGAGAAGTTACTGCCAAAGAGAAAGAAAAGAGTCGCATTTGTTCTGTACAACTTTGTGTAAGATGAGTAATGAATAATGAGTTACATAACGGACCTGTGCGTGAGGATTTTATAGTGAGAAGATTGTGGCTTGGAAAGTCCTGATCCAGTGGCACGTGGAGCCGCTACGACGGGAGACTGCCAGGTTGCAGTGGATGACCAGGACTCCTTTAGCTGTCACGTCCATGCTCTAGAGCGCCCTACGACACTTGATGCCACCGCATTCACAACTTATTAATAATCAGTATTAATTAATCATTGATATCTAAAGAAGACTAACACGAAACAAAAAACAGTATATAAAAAAACAACAACAAAGTAACGAAATAAAAACCAGCCTGATTTACTAATGAGATATTTCGTTGTTATTATAACACGTTTACTTATTCTATCGATTAATTCCTCTTGTTGCCATCACAGAGAAATATCTCTTTACTAGGAAGTGGATTAAGTTACATAGCAGATAAATATCTGAAGTAAAAATTTATATTATATAATAGATTATTAGTTGACGTTAAGGTTGACTATAGTAGTAACAGCTTTTTTTTTTTTTTTGCTGCTATTGCCTGGGCATCTCATTATGGGTAAGTAGTTTACTCAAGTGTTCATTCACTCACTTTCTTCTTCAAAAACTATCGGGACATGCTAGCAAAAAGTGATTTGTCAAGATATATAGTGATAGAACAACATAAAAATAGAAATGACGAACAACTAAAGTGATGTTATGGAATAACCAGTCACCCCCATGAATGATTACACCATAGGTAGCAAGTACCTATAAAAGTCAACCGTCTACGAGAGATGCAGGAGGGAGTGTAAGAGCGAGACGACTTCTTCAATTAGTGGCACTCACTACTAGATTGACCTGTGTGTATAACTGTACCGTATTTTATATTGTACTAGTTGTGTACGATAAACCTTTCTCCTAGTATCCACCAGGTGTTATGTGTTTATTCCCTTAGCACGGAATATAACATAAAGGTAATTTATAAAAGAAGAAAAAAGCTTGAATAAAGAAATGGTAATAAAAGATGAACGAAATTCTATGAAAAAGAAAATTATTATACGAAAAATAAGAGAAACGTGAAAAGAGATTGGGAGAAAAAGCGTTCATCGAAGAAAAAAGAATTGGTAAAAAGAGGAAAGAATTGGTAAAAAGAGGAAAGAAAAAAGGGCCCGCTCTGAAATATTGACAGCAGAAAAATAGTGTATCAAAAGTATTTACGTTTTACGGGTCTTTATTCCAAAGGTTTATCATCTAATATAAGAAACGGAAAAAACTAATATGGCTGCCTTAAAACGTTTTTGGCTTGTAAGAAAGAAACAAAAATAAAAATTAAAGACAGAAAAAAGATTAAAAAGGGTTTGTATCTGAACGCCTAAGTGGTCATGTTTGCTACAAAGCAATTAAACAAGTCCAAGTAAGTTTCCATGAAATGGCATAAATAAATATCTTAACAATGAAACTTACCAAGAAGCTTCAACATCTTTGGTTTGCTGGATGCGACGCTGACACTGAATCTCATTGACGAAGGTATTTATATTTAGTGCTTCACTGTGCTTATCTCACCCTGGAGAATCAGGTGATAAAAGCTAACCATCTGTTTATTCCCTAGGTCCACTTTTTAACATTTACTCGCAAACTGTCAAAAAGTTTGCCAGTACTTTGATAAGTACGATGCGTGAAAGTTTTAAGTTATATTTATGTCTCTGAATTGAAAAACTGGCTGTTTACATCATCATAAACTATCAATAAAAACAAAATTACATATTTCTTTTAATTACATGCTATTATATAAAAGATTTTAATTGAAATAAGGTTAATTTATCTTTCTGGCAATTTAAAAATATGAAAGATAAAAAAAGTATTCCAAATAAAATTATTGTAGTAAAATTATATGTGTATTTGTTTTTGTTAATATTCACTATATATATATATGTATGTATATATGTACTTCCACTGATTTGCTAAAAATTAGCATACCATTATAAAAAGTGTCCCAAACTTAATTTATGCTATTATTAAGAGGAAAGATCAAAGGATTCTTTGATTATTAAATTATATTTTTGATTCGTTTTAGAACTTTGAAAATTTTAGTTTAAAATCTTGTTTTTTTGGGGGGGTGGGGAGTGCATCAGCAGCAGAGCCAAATATTAGTATAGCATTTTTTTGGCGCAGAAAAATACATTGATTTGAAAATTCTTGAAAAAATCAAATAATTGTCGAATTCTAATTAATCTTGCAGTACTTATCCACAAATGAAATAAATTATTTGGGAAATGTTTTTTTTTTTTTTTTTTTTAATATTGATAAAAAATATTTATCCTCTGTTACCCCTTATTTATTTAATTTTATGAAATTTCGAGAAATTTTGTCCCGTTTGATGTTTATATCAGTTAAAAGCAGGAGTTATTGGAGAATTTAAACCATCAATTTTTTTTTGTAAAACAGGATCACAAGTTATCGAAAATCTGCAGTGTATTATAAACTAAAAATACAATAAAACCAAGACATTGTTTAATTACGTCATATTATTCTTAAGTAAAAACTATATTTACTAACCATGAGTGGAAAAGCTTATTAAAACTTAACGATTCCCAATATTTTAAAAAGAATTTTGAATTTTTTTTGTACGCGTATAAACGCGCCGATTTATGATACGAATGTCTATAAACGGAATTATCAGAAACTAAGAGCGATAGCTATAGTAAATTTAAAGCCAAAGTACCTAAAATTCAATAAAACATTAGATTATGCAGAATATTTTCCTAAATTTTAAAGATTACTGAGTAGTAAAGAATTATATAAAGACACTCGCGTTATATTCCTTAAGTAATTTTTACAGATATGTTCACCGTAAAAAAAAAACTTAGATAAATTTCCGTCTGTCAGTCAAGCTGTCAACACCTTAAATAAACAGCTACCGCAGTGTTAAAAATGCATTTCTCTGATATTTTAAATTTAAAGAAAGTAATATTTGTTTAAAACCAGATTAATTAAATTTTAAATCATCTAATATTACTCAAATAATGTTTCAGAAGAGGATATTTTGTTTTTAAAAGATTTTTTTAATGAAAAGAATTAAATCGTGATGACGGACAGCTAAAAATGGCACTAAAATTGGCAGTTTTAGCAATTTCAAAACAAAAAATACTGCTAGTTAATTTAAAATAACTTTTGAGAAAACAGAAAAAGCATTTTACTTATTGAAAATATTGCATTTAATATATTAGCTTGAAATTAAAACTAAAATAAAAGGTTCAAAAAGATTTTTATTTCTTAAAAATTGATTTGAGATCTTAGGTATCGTGTTTCTGTAGAGGTACATACATACATACATATATATATATATATATATATATATATATATATATATAAAAATTAAAAAAGATCCCACAAAAACAGAGAATGTCTCATATCGAAAATATTTAACATTGAAAAACATAAGGAAAAAATTAATTAATTATTTTTAATATGTGGAAATCTCCGCTTTTACCTGAAGACGGTCACGAGACCAGAAACACGTGTAGTAAAATTATGGAAAATAAAAGCATAATATTTTTTCTAAAAAAAACACATTACAACCAAAAACGTTTATGGCACCTTTTTTTTTTAATATACATACTTTTCTCTCGTTGGAACCACTACAACCTCTTTCTGTTTATATATTATATATATATATATATATATATATATATATATATATATATATATATATATATATATGTGTGTGTGTGTGTGTGTGTGTGAGTGAGGGAAATATATATATAGAGATAGATAGATAGATAGATAGATAGATAGATAGATAGATAGATTAGAAATAAAACGGAATGTTTATTTAGTCTCGACTAAATTTCGCAGCGATGTATCTTCTCATGGCTGATTGATAATGAAATCGAATTTATTTAGAGAAATATTTTTAAAGGAATTTCCTTTAAGAAAATATGATTTCTAAATTTTAAATTTTCTTTTAAAAGAAGTCTTTTAAGAAAAATGTGATTTCTCTAAATAAATTCAGTTTTACTACCATGCCACCTGACGATTGAATATATCTCCGTGAAACTCAAATTTGGAACGGAGAAGTAAACGATCAGTTTTTTTCTTCGTTAACTATTAATTCTCTATCCCTTAATACTGAGCTATTTAATTACATAGAACGTTTGCTTTAAAGCTTTATCTTACAGAAATAATCTTTATAATAATAATTTATTTTACTTTATCTTACGGAAATAATCTTGTCGGCGTTTATCTTTTATTATCAGTATTTTTTGCGAAACACAATCTATGTTATTGTTAATAGATAGATAGATAGATAGATAGATAGATAGATAGATAGATAGATAGATAGATGCATTTAAAAAATTAAAAAATAACCCTCCATAAAAATAGCGATACTTTAAATGTAAGATGCAATTATAACCTACGATGCTTTAAAGAGGTAATGAAATGTAGTTTACGAACAAGTATATAGTGGTCTTATAACAGTATTATTTCATTACAGCTAAAAACAGAAAACTTTTCCTTTCTTTACTGCCAAAATCTGTGTGATAATAGAATCAGTGTTCACTTACCCACTAGAGAAGGAGTAGGACTTTTGATTCCCAATACAAACCAATCAAACCAGTCTACGAATTTAATTTCAAATTACGCAATTTAATCCTCAAAAGAATTCAGGATTGATATATTCAAGTTAAACAAAAAAAGAGAATATATAATACAAACAAATAATAATAATACTAAAAACATTTATTTACTGTCACATATCACAATTTAACACACACCAAACAAAACAGGTCTGGTAAAAAATTACAGACATATAATTACGTAAAAGGGAATAACGTCTCAACTCAATATCCTGTTGTTTTCTGGTACACGTTTTTTTTTTCTCACCTTTCATTTTTAGTATTAACTCGGATGATTCGTCTGCTACAATTTGGAGTTAGATAAAGTTACAGTAACTCTTTACGCTTTTTCTTTTATTACTACAACAAAAAAAAACACACTCATACTAATATTAACCCTAACTCTCCTAATTTGCAGCAGTGGTGACATACACTACCGATTGCTTCAAATAAGTTTGAGGGTTACCCGTTTTGTTCATACGTTGGGTTCACTTTTTAATATCATGATATTTTAAAAACTGATTTATTCCTGAGGAAATGTAAAGATAAGTTATTTTTGACAGCCAGCCAGACCCGCCCCCCCCCCACACACACACAAAAAAAAGAGAGAAAAAAGTAAAAGACGCCGTGACATTTTTCATGAAAATTTTCAGGTGAGCACGTAAATGATTTATCATGGCTAAACTAAAAATAGTAATCAAAACGATCGTCACTTTCTGCTGATAAGGATTTTAATCTACAACTGAACAGATATGTTAGGGTGTTTGGAAAGTAATTACGTATTTCAGCGCTATGAACCAATGAACAAAGGTTGAATGTTAGTAAAATGCGTTTGGAATTAGTTTATTAACTTTTTCTATGCGACAGTATGTCGTTGAGTATTTTTAGAGATCATTCAATTAGGAAAACTTGCAAGAAGGAATCTGGTTTTCTCTTGAGAATTAAATGCAAAGTTTCACTATCTGCAGCATTATGCTAATCCCGATTGCCAAAATTTAATTTTTACATTAGGTTGTTACAGGCGATGAAAAATGTTTTTTGCATGTTAACTAAAAAAAAAAAAAAAAAAGACCGTTGTTATCACAAAATGATAACTCAGTACCAACACTAAAATCAGGAGTCCATCCACAGTGTCTGGTGGAGGTTGTGCATTACCAGCTATAAGTGATGGATCATAACTGCAGATGATTATTAACAGCAACTTACTTGAATATGATATCTTCTTCTTCTTCTTCTCGCGTGTCTTCAGGGCGAATGTGGCTTTCCACAATTTTCTATCCATATCTCGACAGCATTTGACGTTTTCTTCACAAGATGAACGGTTATGTTTTTTCTGAACGAATCTTTGAACTGATTCAGTCTTTCTTTTCAAATCCAGAAATTTGGTCACTCTTCTAGGCCTTTTTTGTATTCATGCAGATATTCCCCCAGGGATTTATCCTTGGCCCTATATTGTTCCTAATTTTTATAAATGACCCTCCTGAAGTCATCAGTTCTCAACTCTGTATCTATGCTGATGACACAGCTATTTATTCATGTCTTAATAGTAAATCTAAACGGTTTAGTAAGGTCAAATTGGCAGCTGATCCCCAAAATATCTGACAATCTGTTCTTTACTTGGGCAATTATTAACGTCTCCAAGGTGAAATCGTTCTCTTTTTAATCATCTGAGAGAACACATTTTACCCTCTATCAGCATGGCTGATGCTAACGTCCAAGAAAGTGACTCATTCTCGAACTAACGTTTTCCACTGCCATGAAGGGGAAATATTATATTCAATCAATTGCTCGGTCTTCTGCTAGGAAATTTGGTTCATTGTGTCGTACTAGACACATTTTTTTTTAGTCAGAATATATCTTGTAAATAATTCTACTATTCGTCCTTATTTTGAATATTGCTACGACATCTGGTTTGGTGTTCCTGCTATATATGTAGAGATTCTTGATAAAATCCAAACAGGAATCTGCAATGTCTTTGGTCTTGGTCTGGCATCTTGGCTTCAGTTATTTACCCACAGGCCCTAAATGTAGCTTCCCTGTGCCTTTTTCTATGAATGCTTTCATGGTAATTGTTCTTTTCTCTGTGGTATCTAGACTTTATGAATTTAAGCGCAGTACTAGATTGGCAACAAAGTCTCATCATTATACAATTGAAATAATTAGATGTAACTGTAGGTTCAATGCTAACACTTTCTTCTATCGCACTTCTCGAGTGTGGAACTCTCTCCTGGCTTCTTGCTTCCCAGTCAACTTTGATTATCAAAATGCAATGTCAGTTGTTACCTTTTTTCTTCTTAATTCTTGTTCTTTCTTGTTTTTCTCTAACACTCATTAATCCCTTGCGTCTTAATGGCTTTATTGCTTTGATTAGGATGGAATGGTTAAAAATTAAAAAAATAAATAATAAATCTTTAAAATAAAAGAAATTCTTCTCAGTATAATTGTCATTTGCAGATGTTAAAAAACCTTTTTTCCTTTCGTTAAGAAAAATTAAGTAAATTTAATGTCATAATATAAAGAGTGTTTAATAATAAGTGATTTTTTTTTTACAGCAAATGAAACGTTCTGCAAGATACGAGCATACGACCTTTGATGGAACCTAGCGGTCCGGTAATGTTGGATTTGAACTTTCAGCATTTTTTTTGTTTTGTTTTTTTTTTTTCATTTGTCTACCTTACACAAGTTGTATGATTTGTAAATATCTGATTCTTTTGTGGTGTCTGTCTCATTGTTAAAGAAACGAGTTGCGTGTATTGCGTCTGGAATTGTGCGAAGCCAGGAAGAAATCGATTTTCCCCCAAATAATGTATTTGTCAAGTAGTCAGAAAATTCTCTTGACTTCAGTCCTACCGAAAATTTGGGAATCATCATGAAGACGAGTGTTAACAATTTCCTCTTCAACTTGCCCGAAGAACAGCATCATTCTCGACAGCATTTGATGTGGTTGATGAGTGACGTTTTGAATAAATGCAATGGTACAGAAACGTCTTTCACGCGTTTCAGATAAATTTAGTATTTGTGAATTTCTCTGTTATTTCATGAATATATATCAATTGTTCAATATTTTCATGACGCTAATTTAATATTATTTGTAAAATGTCTTTTCCATTGAAACACCTTTCGGAAAAAACAGGCAGCAGGCGTAATAATAAGAGATGTTGACATATTATGTTGACATGTAAAGCAGTGGAATTGTACAAAACAGAACAACATTTACCTACGAACTAATTGAGTAATATAAAAATGAACGGACTATTTCTCTACTTCATTCAAAAACAATAGGTTTATTTTCAATTTTTTGTAGAGTTAAAAAGTAAGAGAAATGATTTTGGAAACCTTTTTCTGATAATAAATATACATTTTTGAGACAAACAGCTCTAGATAAAAATTCATCACTGGGGCTGCTTGATATTAATTTCACTCTTTAAAAACAGAAAAGAAACAAGGATGTCTACTCAAGCACGTGTATCCACTAAATACAACAATTATAACAAATAATATATATATAATATATATATATATATATATATATATATATATATATATATATATATATAACAGCGGATGTCTGTGTGTCTGTCTATCTGTCTGCCTTGTGTAATACTTTTTCACTCGAGATCCATACAACTGATTTTGACCAAACTTCGTACATACATTGTACAATGTAAGAGATATGTTCTTAGCGTAAAAAATCGATAATTTTAAAATATCAGTACTCGATATAGCCGATCAAAAATCGATAAATTCAACTTTTTTCCTCCGATTTCGTTCAAACTCGGTATGGTATCAACTTTCCACCATTCAACTTGGTTACACAAAGTTTCTTTACACACCGAAACATACTCCGCTCGCATCTGTGATTTCATCTTGTCATTGAGAGTCTTGTCCATCTGTACCACTCTCAGGTATTCATAGGCACTGTTGTGAATCTTAATAATAATAATAATAATAATAATAATAATAATAATAATAATAATTAGATACTGGATGCTTATACAACCACTGAGATCACGAACAGTATTTTATAAACAAACTAGATTATGAAAGTGGCTTAATGCTGCAATATGACACATTTGATCATTAACTTACATCATGACGAGCTCAATGATACCTCATTTTATTTCTACGAAACTGCTTTTAGCGAAAAACGAAAAATCGATTTCAACACAAATCTATTTCTACACAAATTTTAAACTAAAATCTCCTTCGATTTTCAAGCACTCATATACAAACTTCACTCAATTGTAGCCAACAAGTTGATTGTTTATGATATAATGGAATATGCATACACCTGCGTTCCCCCTCACTGGAATATGATTGGCTGGTGTCCGTCATAAATACAGACGGACGTGTAGGTACGACAGAGTTTAAGTCTATGACGACGCCCGTTGGACTACGCCAATGGCTATCCTATTTGTCTATACATATTACCTGCGACTACGACGAGTACCGGTCGATTACTGCTGCCGTGTACTACTTGGTTACAGTAGCCAAACCACTTAGCTACTTCGATCAAATATATCCATTTCCGGGACATATCCGTTTAACAGTAATTTAACTTGATAATTGAGTCCACCCATATAGTGAAAACCCCCATAAATAGCGAAAAATGGTGATTTTTACTGGTTTCTTTCTTATTTTTCGTTGATCTTTCAACTAATTTTCATCAAACCTAACAATTGCTTTATAAATTTATCCTCTTTTATATCCCAACTAGCACACCGACAAATTGAATTTCAAAAACTCTAAAATAATTGTGGTCTGAAATGGGTCTTCATGTTGCCTGTTTTAACTCTTCATGTCCTCGGCTAACTTCGATTGAATAAATACAGACTACTACTGTTATATCAGTAACTGCATAAATTCAAAATGTCTTTTAATGAAAGTACTTTAAATTAATTGAAGAAGATAGACTCTTTTACATCTGAACATGATGCTGTTTTTGCTCCATTCTAATTGAACGCTTTTCTGATCGACCAGCTGGTTATACCTGCTAGTAAGTAATAATGTCAGATTAAAATATCTATTAATTGCTTAAAGATTACCTTGTTTATGTTTCGGTTACGAAAATAAATTTAGCAAATATAAACTTCGGCATGTTGCAACGAGAGCTGAGGATTTCTTAAATACTGTAATTAAGCCCTGCCTTGTCATGACAGCCTCTCAGCAATGTACATGTTGTTTCAAGTTGGATTCCCTAATAGAAAAATGAAATACAGTTTCGATTCATGTCAAGAAGCACAATTTCTTTAGTAAAGCCTTCAGTCTCACGACGGGTTGACATTAATTTCACTAAAAGAAACAATGATATCTGCTTAAACATGTCTACCCACTAACTTTAGCATTTATAGGAATACGAACGGTCGTTTACTATTTAGACGGAGAGTAACTGTTTTTGTTTCGACAATAAGCGCAAGAATATTAGATTGATTATGTTATAAAGAAATTAAAAAAAAACACGATTTAGAGTAATCATGGAGTTTATGCCTTTTTATTAGATACTGGATGTTTATACAACCCGTGAGACCACGAACAGTATTTATTAAACAAACTACATTATGAAAATGGTTTAATGCTGCAATATGACACATTTGATCATTAACTTTGAAACAATAAAGACCATGTCCAGTTGTAACAGAAATCTGTGCACGAATAGATGCAGAGGAAATAACTGAATTATATGGTCTAATGTTTTCTTTATTTCCATTATGTGCATTCGAACTATTATCCTGATCTTTGCTGTTATTATCACAACGTTTTGCTTGTTGTGCCATTTGGCTTTCTTCAGGTATTTGAATTTCTAGGATGAGTTGTTTTCTTTAAGTTTCGATTATGAATTAGCTACTAAATTTATTTAAATATCATATCCATTCCACACATAAGTGATCACGATTCTCCACATCTGCCTTTTCTTTATCTGTGAATTTCCATGAATTGTTGGAAAAATAAACATTGGTTTCTCGTTAACTTCTCTACGGTTTTCTTTCTCCGAAGCTAGAAAGTTATGTCTACTATGCTATTTAAACAATTACTGTGGCGTTGGAGTGGTAGAAGAAACAGATTCAGGCCTTATCCAAGGACATTAATGCGAATGCGAACGCAACAGACCCGGTGTTGCTGGTTTTCTATTCTCCTACGTGAAACATTATGTACAAATGCTTCCGTAAATATACTGATTTTTCTGTTGAATATTGATATAATGGAATATGCGCACATCTGAGTTCCCCCTCACTGGAATATGAGTGGCTGGTGTCCGTCATAAATACAGACGGACGTGTAGGTACGACAGAGTTTAAGTCTATGACGACGCCCATTGGACTACGACATTGGCTATCTTATTGGTCTACACTTATTACCTGCGACTACGACGAGCACCGGTCTATTACTGCTACCGTGTACTACTTGGTTACAGTAGCCAAACCACTTAGCTACTTCGATCAAATATATCCATTTCTGGGACATATCAAATATCTTTCTTTTTCTTTATAATTTGTTCTCAATTACCTGGCGCAATCTATATCTATTTAAAAATATTGTAAATTTATAGTTGCAAATGATACCGGTCCTCAAAAGCCCTATTAAATAAGAGCAATGTAATAATATATGAATTCTCGTGATCAGTTGGCGATTGTATATCCAAATAAAAATGACTTGGTCAAACGACTATAACATTTTCATTTCGAGTGACGTGCCATTTATCAGACAATAGAGGCATTAATGTCATATTCATATATATTTATATATCATATTGACATAGTTAACACAACTATCATAATGTTACCAATATTAGACAGATACTTGGAGGCGACTCGAGGTTATTATACAGCATAAAGTTAAAAAAGAAAATAAAAAAATAGGACAGATTCCCACTTGAAGACCTGGTAACTTGTCATCTGATGTTAGGCATATGTACTGATGCTACTGTTTACCCTCTCCTCACGCAGCTAGGATGTGACACGAGCTCGGTTTAATGTCGGCTATCTATATGCGTACATATGGATCAAAGAAAAAAAATTACACTGTCCCCGTGACCAATGTCACGCTGGTGTCAGTATCCACCAACCCTCCCTCTAATACATTGAGGATGATAATGTCGCAGGATCGGAATCACTAGGACTAGGTTTCTCTCATAACAAAGCAGTTGCTACACTTTCATCGCAGCATGAATGCTGAAGACGCGAGCACTCTAATGTTAGGTTGAAGTGCCGATCCATACACAGTCTTGTCATTTTTTATGATATTCGTCAAACAATAAAACAGTTGCGACCTGTAAGAGTTATTCAGACCAATTTTTGGAATTTCAATTTAATATAAAAGTTCACGTTGAAAAACTTTTAGTCAATTTAATAATATAACGAAAAGGGAGAGGATTTTAATGCACAGTTAATATAAATCAAATGCGTCATTATAGTGAGAATAATCTACCAGAAAACATACATTGCAATAATTGATAGCAATAAAGTTATTGGTTACTTCACTGTTAAGTAATAGTTAGCAAACTAGTTTAGCAGGCTATTAGTAATAGCGTGATTTCGATTCTGACTGAGTATTGTGGAATTTGCTGCACTAAATTTATCTATAAAACTATTGATGCTAATAAAGTTCCAGTTGATTTCGTCTGTCCAACATGTATTGGGTTAGCAAATACGTTTGGGGCGACCATGGCTGAATCTGGTACGAGAAAATAGATACTTATTTAAATATTTATAAATAAAAAAAAAACAAGTAGAACGTAAGTCGGAAGAATGTGAATTAAATTTCTATTTTCTAGGAAGGGGACATGCTAACATGTATGGAAATGTGTTAAATACCCTCTCTCCAACACTGGAAAGGTGTGAAGATGCAGAATAAATTAATATTATTATTATTTTTATTTGATATCCTTTCTGACTCTTAGATGTTTCGGCCAGGTGGTGATGATGATATCTCAGTCCCTACTCGCAGTTTAGAGACACAGCACTTTCCTCTGCACATGCGTTGTGCCGAGTATCACAGCCACCCGCGGACTGCCATTAATGTCAGATATACCCAATGTGTCCTGCAATGCAGAAGGATTCCTGGAAATAATCCTGTATGCCCCAGCCACGGAAGAGACAACTTGAGCTTCTGCTTTGTATATTTATCCGATTCGCCCTGCCAGGTCTTGATACCTTTGTATTTCGGCCTTCACCGCCTTTCCGATGTTCTGATCCCAATGTACCGTGGCGTCTATCAGAACCCATTCATGGCTGCCTTTTTTTTTTTTTTTTTTTGCACTAATGTGATATCAGGACGATTGCTCGCCAAGCGCTTGTCAATCAAGCCGTATTCCACATGAGCTTCATTTGCTCATTATCAGCTACTGACGGTAGAAAATGCTCGAATCACTTCTCTGCGCACTCCAGGCCATACTTCCTGCATAGCTCACTATGTATTCCAAGGTTTATTTTATCCTGGCGTCATATGTACTCTTTTTCTGACAGCTGAGTACAGCTAGTGACAATGTTAACATTTCCAGTAGCTTTTCCTACATAGCCTGTATAAAAGTAAATTAGCTGTTCTATCAGCAGATTACTTGATGAAATTTCTTTTTAAAACCTGCTCTAGTGCTGAAAAGTTTATTCCTTTTGTTTCCTTCATCGAGAAACCCATTTCTAAACACTTTCATGATTCTGAATCTGGCATTTCTTGGGTTTCTTGTGCAAATGCTTCGTACAAGTCCATTTTATTTTTTACGATGCATCGAACTTCTCATCAAAGATTATCTTCCCATAATCCGCCAACTTTTTTCATTTAGCGCGTTTTATACCATACACTCCTGGCTCTTCTATAAGTCCTCTTGCAAGTATTTACATTCTGATGTTACTCTTCTATTTCTATCAAAACTCGCTCCCTGTTCGGTATAGCCACATTACTCCTAAGTTGTAATCATCTGTTTATGATCATTAGCTTTTTTGAATTTCCGTTCAAATTTGATATGTTCTTTTTGGTTCACTCAACAATGTCCGTGCCACATTTCACAACCCCAACCTGAAATCAACTTTCCACCATTCAACTTGGTTACACAAAGTTTCTTTACACACCGAAACATACTCCTCCCGTATCTGTGATTTCATCTTATCATTGAGAGTCTTGTCCATCTGTAGCACTCTCAGGTATTCATAATCACTGTTATCAATCGTAATAATAATAATAATAATAATAATAATAATAATAATAAGAAGAAGAAGAAGAAGAAGAAGAAGCGGAAGAAGAATCGCTGTTTCTGTTAATGTGATTGTTGTCAAATTTAAACTATAATTTTGAAGGGGATACTAATTAAAGTCAGATCACTCATTATAGCTACAGAACTTTTCAGCAGCGCTAATAATAATAACAACAACAACAATGCACAGACAGAATAATCAAAGCTAATTGCCCTGACATCGTGATTAGAGACGACAAAGACAACATCTGCCTCCTTATTGACCTGGCAGTTCCTGCAGACCGCAATGTATCTTTGAAGATCTTCAAAAGACTATCAAGGACCTTGAAATTGAAATCTCAAAAATGTAACGCCTGAAGACATTAACAATTCCAGTTGTAGTTGGAGCCCTCGGATTGATTGGCAAAGGTTTCCATAGATTCATTGAAGGAATCCATGGTAGCCCATACCCAAAAGAAATACAAAAAATTGTATTCACAAGTACAACCCACACCTGACAAAGGACTTTATTTAAAATATGCGCGATTTTTATTTTTCGATTCTTTTCAATATTGCTCAGAGGAAAATGTCATGAAGCCATTTCTGACCTTAGGTCTCTGGTCGGGACCCGAAAAAAAATGAGCATAAACCAGAGCAAATAAAACAATAATGATAATAATATAGCACACATTTTGGCTTTCATGCATGTGCTTGATATAGACATTTCAGATCTGAATATCATGATTGTTAGTTTGTGCTTTATATATTTGTATTCAAGCGTTAGTTTGTTGAAGTACTTCTCTCTCTAATAGTAATAATAATAATAGTAATAGTTTTAAACCATTATCTGTGAAAAATATTCATCTTTTTCGTTATTTCAGTATTTTTCTTATCTATATTTCTAAAATATATGGTAATGATATTGATTGATTAATTGATTTGTTTTATGGCTTATCAATCGTTTGTTTAAAGCCGAAACATTTTTGAAGCGTATAAAAATAATTGGATTTTCTTTTGCGAGGGAATATTGTATTAACAATTTGGCAGATAAAAATAAATTATATTACAATGATTTTCCCAGATAAAACTTGCATTAAACTAGATCATAATAAACACTTTTTTCTTTAAAAATAGATTATAGAACCTTCCCAGGTATAAACCATAGAGAAATAAATCGTAAGTATTTATTCCGTTATAAAGACCAATCTGATTCGAACTGCGAAATCTCACTTGGTTTGAAACTTTCGAACAATTTCTTTAAGTTGTGTATCTGTTCTGTAGTACTTGATTCGTATTTGTTGGAATTCGCTACAAATTATGAATACATTCTTAATTGTGTGTGGTGCCTGATTTTGTATGCACAACGGTGGTTCTTCGTTTTTGAGCAGCTGTTGGATTGCATGAACCTATACGATGTCTGGTTAGGACCACTCTCTGTTATCTCTCTGTTATCTCTCTTTATCCCGGGTGTCATTGCCCTAGGCTTGGTCTAATGTTGTGCTGTAGATCATTTAAAATTTTACAGGAATTAATCTCATTATTTTATGAGCCAGAAATGGCTAATTAAAAAAAAAAAAAGAATGAGAGAATAGTTAATTAAAGTAGAGATTAAGTAAATCAAGTGAAAACTATATATGCAGTGGATAAGGTACTCTTGTGTACCAAATAGAAATGCCGGCGCGGTTAAATGATTATCCTTTGGTTTCCCTCACCTCTTACTTCACGTTTCTTATTTGGTATGACGCGCTTATTATTTTTCAAATACTTCTCTTCACAACACGATAATGTGACTCTACGTTTATTTAACTTATGCAAAAATATCCGGCGGAATGCTTATTTAAACCGGCATTCTTATTTTATTAAATTTTAAAATTCCCACCAGCATTATTATTCCAAACGGCACTTGTATTTGGAGTAAAAAAAAAAGTATATGGCATATATTTGTTATATTGTTTATGTGCTTACATTTTTCAAAAAATTGTAATGTTTTCAACGGAAATTATAGTGTCGAGCAGCATCTTGCAAAAAGGTTATTATAAATGTATATTAAAAAATAAGAATATTCCCGAAAAAAAGAAAAAAACTATTATGCTAATGACGAAGTCATTTTAATCAGTTTTATTTTAAATGATACTTCATCATTCACGTGATATATAATGGCTTGCCCATTCATGTAATCTAACATGGCAGACCAATTCAGGATTCAAACGCCGTCTATTCGGATATTATCAAGAATTATTGGAGCCTGCCCTCTGAACTGCCGCGGAGACAGCCTTCAACAAGTTGAGAACCTGTTCAGTTGCACATTCAATGGCTTCTTTCTGTGAACGTTTTTCGCAAGAGGCAGTCAATCCAATCGTGCTTTCCGAGGCTTCAGCTTTGCATCTTTGGAAGTCAACCACTGAAGGAAAGAAAATAAAATTTAGGCAAATGAATAAAGAAACAAATATGTTTTTAAAATACAGGTTTTCGTAATTGTTACTTCTTCCACGCAAGCTTTGTCACATTATGTGTTTTGTAATCCAGTAAGCTCGTAGAGTTATCACAAATATACTGCAGTTGTAGCTGCAATGGTGTGTCTGGGGCAAGATGGCCTGACGGAGTCCATCTCTCTTCAGGGAAGTTTTGGATTCAATGTTTTCCTCCACCTAGACTGATTGCCACCCTTACTAAAGATTTTAGTCTGTTGTGCTATTAATCCAAACCTGAGGAGGGGAAGATGAGATGGATCCATATCTTTCCAATGGTATTTGTGCGAAAAAGAACGTAAAGGCTTCGAATGGAATTTGAACTCGGCACGCCAATTCTAATTTCAGCACAGATAAACACAACACTACGCGCACACCCATACTTTACAGATTTTTGATTGTTCGTTTGAGCTTTATGCAAGTGTAAACAATTTAAACTTCCATTATCCCAGACTTGGTTTGAAAATAGCAAGGACGACTTCAAGACATTTCCACAGATCCAAAGGCAAGTAGGTACAAATATATAAATGTAGTGTCTAGCATATCGAAGGTGGAAGAACAGAAGTCGTACCAAGAAAATGACTGGGCTTCGAAAAGTTATGCTCAGATGAAACGTCATTGACAATGGATACTTTTATATTTACATACGCTCTATCGACGATATTGAGCATTTTAAGCCATAAATATAGCATACCTCAAAGCTATATTTTTTATCATATATATATATATATATATATATATATATATATATATATATATATATATACATACATACATATTGTTATGGATAATCAAGAGTGGTCTTCCTTGTTTTGTTGCTCTCCTCTTTTGAGAGATCTATTTCTGCTTACTGGGACTATAAAAGGACACTATACGCAAACTTTGTATTCTCAGTTGAATAAAGCTTTCTTAAAGCTTACACATGCTTACTTTTGTCATTACACACACACACACACACACACACATATATATATATATATATATATATATATATATATATATATATATATATAATTGATAATTTAACCAGTAGAGAAGACAATATTTATGAATAAAAATGACAATAGGAGAACTGGTAATTGCTGACGCGTTTCGTCCAATGTGGACTTTATCAAAGCAAAATACGAAAAGGAAATTAATTGAACAAAGTAACTAATAAAACTTCCAGTTGCTAGATACATTCTGTTTTTGTTTTTATTAGTTACTTTGACAATATGAACACGATAGAATTTTCTAAATTTTTCTGTTTGTTAAGGACATTTTTCTTGTTAATAGTTACTTTGCTTTCAATAAATTCATTTCGTTTCTGTCTTAAAAAATCTATATTGGACGAAATGTGTCGGCTAATAATACAGTTTTCATATTGTCTTTTATCTTTATACATACATATATATATATATATATGCGTGTATGTGTGTGATCGAAACCAATTTTGTTAAAAATAAGAGAGAGGTTATGTCTAATTAGCGTTTCTTGATATTAATGTTATGTGGGAACAGTCCACAATGCCTATTAGTTTTTGTTGATATTCCGAGATTTTAATTTAAAATTATAAATATTTGTGTTATCCATTGAAGGAAAATTTGCAGTGATGCTTGAAAATGACGTAATGTAGATTCTGAGGATTCACTTTAGAATTTCTATTCTAGTATCATAGGGGATTTTGCTAATTACTGTTTTTTTAACTTAATATAAATAGCTTCTAAAATATTTGTTTACGGTTTGTTTTACTGGTTACTATTGTGTTATTCACATATCTTCCTCCTTTTCGAATCGTACTTGAATTAGATTCTGTAATCCTAATGACTTTTTTCATTTGTAATCCAAGTTCACATGATAGAATTAACGCTCGCAACTCCTACAAAATTAGTGCCTTATTTTCAGAGATTGTATCTCCTTGCCTTTGACAGTAACATTTCTCCGCCAAACAAATGTAAGATGTGAACTAAAACAAGTAAGCATTTCTATCTTTTACCACCTCTCCGCATTCGAAAGGTGGGATTTTTCTCAGTTTTTATTTCACCATTCACATATAGGTTTCTTATTTATTCCATTTTTTTTCTGTACCATGTGTTGACATATAGGACTTTGGTTAGAATTATGACAGATATTTCTACGAGAAAGAGTTGTGGTTGTATATCCCATATAAAGATTTCAAAGATACAATTTCCATTTGGGCAAATTAATTTGCAAATAACATTGTAAAAGATGCATATGTATTTCTATTTATTTATATATATTTATTTAAATTTAAAAAATCAGACATTAAAAATATTTGAACATTTAGTCTTCCGAAAATCAAACACTAATGAAATGTAAAAAATGTAGTCAAGAATAAAACGAAGCTTTCTCATTATCTACAGAACTAACACAATTCGTTCAGTGTCTGTTATGTGGGAGAAATTCTTTAGTAGGTTTTTGGCCTATTTCCATTATATAAAAATTAGCTATTTATTTATTTATTTGCAATTAATACCTTTTTTGTCTGTTTCCACTTCAGTTCAATGGTATTAATGTATGTTTTTTTCCTATTTCCTTTTAAATGGGAACTAGAAAAATAAATCTAATCAATACTCATTAAAGACTATACTGAAAAATATTTTGAATACAGTCAATGGCCGATAACTGATTTGTACTCCGATAAATTCTGAAGAGTAATTTCGACAAATAGTCACGTCTTCTAGAATTTCAAGTTAATCAGGGAAGATTTTTGAAGTGGAAACTCTACCGATTTTTTTCTCCTACACACGCACACTTTCAAGAAAGTGAAACGATTATACAATAAAGGGCGCAGCATTGAATGAACATCGTTTTTTAAGAGAATTTGATTTTAAAAAAATCACCGGCACTTCATCGTAAAACAAAACACCAGATGATAAATAATTAATGCAATGAGTGAAATATGCAAATAAATAATAACAGGAAATTATGTTTGACAATATCAGAATTAAGCCAATAATACAATGTCTGCTATGTTGTGTTTGTTAATTAAAATTGAACGTTGCCTGCCACTTGTCAGTGTTTTAACATTGAGAATATACTTTTTGCTATTGTGATTAATATCATTTTTGGTCGTTGCTACTTTCGCTTTCGAGCAGTCTAAGTAAAGAAAACGTGTCGTATTTCTTGAAGGTTCCGACCGAGGGACCTATGATACAATGTTTAATAAATAATTAAAAATGGAGCACCTATTTCAAATAAATCTGTTCACTGTGATAACGTTTAAAGTAATAAAAAAGACATTAATTCTTTAGAAATTTATATGTACAAACACACACAAATATATATATATGTACAAGCGTATATATATATATATATATATATATATACGGTTACTTTCCTTGTCAATCGTTTTTAATAAACTTGTATAAATGAGTAATTGCTGCCCAAATACGCAATTACGAGACCCGGCAGCCAACAAGGAAAGTATGGGTATTACCTTATCCATCGTTTTTAATGGAACTTGTATGAAAAGGGATTGCTGTCCAAATACACTTATATATATATATATATATATATATATATATATATATATATATATATGTGTGTAATGGA
Source organism: Acanthosepion pharaonis (assembly GCA_903632075.3). Taxonomy (NCBI): domain Eukaryota; kingdom Metazoa; phylum Mollusca; class Cephalopoda; order Sepiida; family Sepiidae; genus Acanthosepion; species Acanthosepion pharaonis. Next base: position 164,995 of record CAHIKZ030000019.1, read on the forward strand.
TTTTTATTAATGTGATAGATTTGTTTCACTTCAAACAGAATTTTTAGTGGATACTCGTATTTAAGTTGGCGTTCCGTTTATTTATTAAACGGTCTATTTATTTATTTTAACCCACTGATCTTAGTATTCGAGAAATCTTATTAAAGAAAGATGTGCGCCCTTCGTTTAGCCTTACCGTTTGGGCACGAAAGAACTGGCGGTCAGGCGAAGCCAATTTCATAGTTTCATACGAAATTTCTCTACCTCCACCATATATATCAATTGATTGTTTAAAATGTTTTCAATAACTATGCCCATCTCTCTCTCTCTCTCTCTCTCTCTCTCTCTCTCTCTCTCTCTCTCTCTCTCTCTCTATATATATATATATATATATTAAACCCTTACATTGGAACATTCAAGGTACCGCGACAAAAATGCATATTTGTTTCGACGTCCAAAGACGTCTCGTCAGCCGGCTAACAATCGTGGTAATAAACGATGTTATTTAAAAATACAATTTATGAATCATCACTTCTTTTTACATTTTTTTAAAATTTTACATAGAAGGCAAAGAATCAAATATATAAAAAAATTTATTCATTCCATAAAAATGAAAGTGTGAAAAAAGCAAATTAAAGTAAAAAAAGGAAAGAAAATAAAAATAAGAAGAAAACGAAAGAGGAAAAAAAGAGAAAGGCATAAGCAAGCATAAGAAATCAACCCTACTACAAAGAGAAGGGGGAGAAAAGAAAAAAAAAAAGGAGAAAATCATATTCAAATTTTACAGATACAAATGAAAAGGAAAGAGAAGAAAACAAGATATGAGAAATTGTTGATACCAGATTTAGCCACAAGATAGGAAACATATTACAGATACAATGTAGCAATTCAAACTATGACATTTTGTATAAAATCACATATTAAAATAAATTAAACATAGTAAGTAAATAAAAGACACTTTAAAAGAAAAACCATATACAAACAAAGCAACTACTTAACTATACCAACCTTACATTATAAATTAGAATACAAATGAAATTTTAAACATTTATTTGAGTTTTATATATATTTTAAAATTAAAACTAAAATAAATTTTAAACATTTTTTGAGTTTTATATATTTTTTAAAAATTAAAACTAAAATAAATTTTAAACATTTATATGACTTTTATCTAATAAATTTTAAACATTTATCTGACTTTTAAATATTTATATTAAATTAAAACTATTATCAAGTAAAATAATTATAAGCCAATTCACGGCTAAACTTACTACCAGTAATTTACGAATACTAACCTATTTAATATCTTAATCAAGAATAAACCACTAAGGATAACATTGAAATGTTTATATAAAGGTAATATCACATAAGATGAGTGATTAATTTATAAAGTTTAGCAAGATTGTAAGGTTAATTCCTTAATATGTCTACAAGTCACCGTAGTTTCATATCTTTGATTTAATGATTGATCGTTATTCAAGAGTTTAATTATCTCAGTTTTCTGCTGTAGACGAAGAAAACATGGCTCAGTCACGGATCTACAGATTCTAGCTTGTTTAAAAATTTTCCATTTAATTTTAAGTGTTTTGTCCAAAAATGTTTAGAGTGAAGTCATATTTCGTTTGTCAGCATTAGTAAAGTATGAAAGATGATTATACAAACGTGTTTTAAAGGTATTTTCACATGTATTTGTTTCTTTGCCTTTTATGTAAAATTTTTAAAAATGTAGAAAGAAGTAATGATTCATAAATTGTATTTTTAAAATAAAATCGTTTATTACCACGATTGTTAGCCGCCTGACGAAACGTCTTTGGACGTCGAAACAAATATGCATTTTTGTCGCGGTAACTTGCATGTTCTAATGTAACAGTTTATAATAAATATTTATTGGTCCACACTTGTATTGAGCCCTTTCTTAAATTAATATTATAAATGTTTGAATGTATATTCTTTCCGTTCTTTTACATTTGTATAAATATATATATATATATATATATATATATATATATATATATATATATATATATATATATATATATGCGTGTCTGCGTTTGCGTATGTATACGCAGACATGCACGCACATACACACACAGATATACAGGGTGCTATGGATAAATTATCGTATAAATTACGCAAACCTGAAAATAATATTGACATCTTATTTTAACAAATACATTTACCAAAATTACACAAAAATATCTTGAAATACTAAAGAATATCAACCACGGCATCCAGAGGACTTCGGAATCTCCTCCAACTCTTCTGGATTGTCTTCTTGTTTAATTTGACGAATGCTGCCATCGTCCTTGCCTTCAGTTTATCTTTGGTGTTCCAAGGAATTTTTGTTGGTCTCTCGCTCAACTCCGCACCACACATAATAATCAAGGGGGTTGGAGTCTGGGGAGTTAGGTGGTCAGATGTAAGGGGTGATGTGGTCGCGGAAATTGTCTGACAGCAATCACTGCGTTCTCCTGCTTGTGTGTTATGGTGCAGATTCCTGTTGCCCGACATAGGGTTTCCAGCAATCACCCTTTTGACCTAGAACCGCACTACCTTCTTAAAACACTTGATGTAAGCCTCCGCATTGAGTCTGAGGCGCCATGAGAAGATGAATGAAGGCATAACGTCGCCATCACTAATGATCACTCCAAACACCATGATGTTGACTGGATATATCGCCCAACTCTTTCCGTATTCCCTGCACTGTCCTCAAAAACACTCTGACACCCAAAAATTCTGAAATATTCGTATTGGAGCTTCCGGTGCGAATGCCAAGCAGTACAGAATGTCGTTTCCAAATTTCTGACGGAGTGAATTGCGTCATGGTGCTCTTTTTCTCTCAGACGGTGCCCAACTGACCGTACTATACTGTGTAGTCGGCAAAATAAAAATAAAAAAAACAAACAGCGCGCATGAGTGAAATTAAAAATATAAAATGGCCACTATTTACCCATCGCACCCTGTATATATTTGTATATATAATTATTTATTTATTATGATAAAAAAATGAAGATTTAGTGTCTTATCAGATAATTCTTATTCTAATAATTTACTTCTCAATTAAAAATTCATTACTTTTTAGACTAATATAGTAATAAAACGCAAGTCAGTAGAATAGGAAGTTACCTTTTTCTTTCAATTTTCTCTCAGTCAAGAGACATAAAACTGATTTTAGACAAAGAAATTAAATATTCCTAAAATCAGAGACGCAAATAGCGATAGGAAAGTAGAATAAAATACAATATGATCTTATATATTTATCGGTTGCACAGCCTGATATCCCCCTTTTTAATAATGAAGTATTCTGTGTTAACAGGAGAAATAACTCAACATACTGTTTTAGAATAAAAATGGAATATCTCATTGATAGGTAATGGGTGTTAAGTTGCTAATATATCACTTATACCTTCTGTTTCGTATTAGCGATATCAAGATATTTAAAAAGTATAATTTATTTTAAAATGCGACAATAGAGTTAAATAATTCTAAGTTCCTCGTGCAAAAAATATTAACAACGTAATTACAAAATTACGTAAATATGACTTTCATAATTTTTTTACGGTACGAATCGTGTTAGTTTTCATTGAATTTTTATTTTTTATTTTTAATGACGGAAAATCACCATTCTTTCTTAAATTCAACAATAGTGTTAATTGTTGAAATAAAACTCTTGCATTATCCAGGCCGAAAATAAAATCAATCCAATTTCAAAATTACTTAAAGGAGACAATCATTTTTTGACGGTACAAATCGTGTTATCTTACATTGGATATTTTGGCTTTTAATGATGAAAAAAACACTAGTCTTTCAAGCATGAGACAATAGAGTTAATTGTACTGATAAAAATATGTGCCTATTCATGAAGAATGTATAATTAATGCAATTGTAAAATGACTTAAATGCTACTGTCATTTTTTTTTTTTTTTTTTTTTTTGCTGATACACATAAACTCGTACGTACATAAAAGGCGTTTTCCAATTCCCAGCAGATGACATCTTTCAGCGGTGAAGTGAATTGTAAACGGAGTGTTGGGAATATTGATCTGGAACAAGAAATTTCTCATTAGGATTATTTTTCATACACTTTATCAATGGGCCTCATGAATCTGTAATAACAACACAGAGAAATAATAGTTATCATAAAAGTGCATAATGTCTGTTTTTATTTTCACTGGAAACATTTATTCACATTCAATAAGCATTATAATGCAGTCCTTACTATAATTATTGCAACAGCGTATGAATTTACATTGTTATATGCACCGATGACTAAACAATTGTCTCCCTTGAAGAAAGTATCATTTTTATAATGTTGAGTTTATGTGACTTTTGTCTTGTCACGTCACGTCACGTCACCAAGGGTCGTAAGCAGTCATAGCAGCAGTGGTTACGAATTAAGAAGGATAACCTGAAGGAGCCTATCCCTCCTCAATTTGGTTTTTAATTCAGATTTCCTTCTGAACCGGATGCATGAAAGCCTGTCCTGGATGAAGGGTATTAGAACGAAGTGAACAAAACAGAATCAAGCGGGAAGTGAACTCGGCACTTCGAATTTATTTTCCATGTCGATAACATCGATAATTGCTAATGTTTAAAAGCGCTTGAATCTTCTGAAGTTTCTTCAGGGTAAGTTTAATTTTTAAGTAAAGAAATATAATCTGTTTATAATGGAGGATTCGATAGCTACAAACGCTTCTATTTTAAAATGAAGCTGAATTTTTATGCGCGTTAGTCGTGATGTAGTATTTAATTTATATCATATCATATTTATTTTTTACTAAATATCATCTAATACAGGGCTCGGGAGTCGCTCAAAGTAGAAGGTTACAGTTAAAATAGTAATGATGTGTAGCGTGTATGATAAGAAAGGAAAAGGTGATAAGAAATGGAGTTTATGAAGATAACGAGGATAAATAACAATTGCATCATGGATTTGATTAAAGTGTTCAGTGAATCTGTTTCACAAAGTAGCAGTTCTTGAGAAAAAGCTGTCGAAGTGGAAATTCTTAAGTACATTTGGAACACGGGGGAAACACGTGTGATTCGACTTCGTGAAAGTAGCGTATCGTGTCCTTGCAGTAAAGGTCTGAACTGGTAGTACTAAAGAATGAAGCCCTTTGCATGGAAAGAGTAATAGAGTAACGACAGTGAATCTGTGGGAAAGAGTTTGCAGAGTGGAAAACAAGCCATCTTTACAAGACTGCTTAAACAGTTTTGAACTCTATCAAGACTGAAAAGTGACGATTACGCAACTCCAATTCAAATATAGCAGCAATACTTAATTTTGGAGTGACTTATACAGCATGGTAGAAGGCGTCAGATGCTTCCCGAAGTAGCGTAGTAAGCCAACCATTTTTCAGTTTTCTTGAGAAATGGATTGTATATATGAATTCCATTTGAGTGAACTCTGGAATGAACTTGAAACCCAACAGACGATCAAACTACGGAACCTCGTTGAGAGCAAAATCGGTGTCTAATAGGTGTTGATGAGACTAGACTAACTTTGTTTTATATATTATTGCATATATTATGATCTACCTAACACATTCGTACTAGTTTACACATTAAAACTTGATTAGTATCTAACCTATGAATAAGACATTTAAGATTAACATGCCTATGTTCAATTCGTGTTTGCGCGCACCCATTTTAATCTATTGCCGAAATGCGACATGTTGGGTCTTAAATGCCAACAGAGTTTATGCTGACAATAATCATGTTTAACCAGTTTATTATACTGAGTTTTATATAACCTTCTACTACAATTGTTCATGAAAATATTCATATGATCAATAAACATAGAGGTACAAACGTCAGATTAGCGGTGTCATTACAATCAGGTGTTCCTTGATGACCAACAGGAGAAATCCCGACATCCTACTACGACTGTTAGTCGAATTTCTGGTTATTGCTCATTTGAAAGCCTACAGGATAAACACAGTCAGCAGCTACTGACCAATCGAAAAGGAAACTGAAGAAATAGAATAATAAATTAGTTATGTAGTGCTGCTTGACGAGTGAACTACAGTGTAACCCGGATATAAGAGACCCGGATATAAGATAAACCCGGATATAAGAGAGATTTTCTCTGGTCCCAAATTAGAGCCTGTGTTAATGTATATAAATTAGACCAAACCCGGATATAAGAGACTTCTTCTCCGGTCTCGACAATTCTCTTATATCCGGGTTACACTGTATCACAAAAAAATTACAGGAAACGAATACATGTATTATAGCAAGAAAATACTCCAGTAAAAATGCTGGACCAGCATCTTGTCGATCAAATCAAGCAAATTTTAATATTAGCCGTAGATATCAGACCGAGAATTACTAAAGGAAACTAAAAATTAAGAACAAAAGTGGACAGAGCGATTTCTAGAAGGTCCTTCTACAAAGCTGTCGTGATATTGAATGCTGTAAGTAACATCAATCATCTAAGTGACAAATTTTATATTTGTATTAATCCCATATATATATATATATATATATATATATATATATATATATATATATATTTCAAGTATTTCATTTTATGTATATGTTGTCTGTCTTTTTTTGTCTTTTTTAAAGTGCCGTGGGCATCTATTTTCTGTTTCGTTCGTGTTTTTGCGTGTTTATATATCTAAATATGTCTACGTGTTTGTGTTTTATAATCTGATTGTGTATGTATTGTCTTTTGCTAGATTCCATCCTCTTCTGCCCATATCACCACTTCAAATGTATCTAAGTTATAACGAAGCTTTACATCCATATTAGATTTTAACGTATATTTTGAGTTTTTGGCCTTTCAATTAAAACAGAATAAATAATAGAATATATGTATTTTTCCTCAGTTTCTTCTTTAAATAAATATTTTAAACTTAATACAGATTAAATTTAAAATTTAAACTTGATAATTTTTAATTTTCGATTTTATAGTAAAATTTCATATTAATTAGAATGATTTCTATTTTAGTCTAACCCTAACATGAAAGCATTAATTATTATAACCAATGTTCGTTGTCAAGTTTTTTGAATTCTCATTTACTTGTATTTTGACTGGTCATTGCAGCTTATGTAACAGCATTTCCCCTATAGAGGGGTGTTTGGTCGATTTGAACCTTTTAAAACTCTTTATTCTGCATTCAACATCATCACTTGATAAGACACCAGAAGTGTTGAAACAAAATGGCTATTTTTGTAGTGATTTTATAATATATTTATGTTATAATTTTCGAATAAATTATATATATATATAGTTCATCTAATACAAGGCCCAAGAGCCACCTAAGGTAGAGGATTAGCGAATGAAATTATTGTAATAGCGTTCAAGGAAGGAGGAAGTAAGGATATTATGAGGATATGTAGGATAAATAACTGTTGGTCCCAGACTTGAAAAGGTTACGATTGTAGTTATTGAGGAAGAAACCTGTCGGCAGTCTGTTCCATTACGTAACAGTTTTGGGGAAGGAGCTGTCTGAGTGGAACTTCCTCCTTACCAATGGAATACGAACAGAATAAAGATGACTCGACTTTTTGTACGAGGCGTGTCATTAAAGATCTGAATTGATGGAACTAAGGAATTTAGCTCGATGGAACCCATGCCGTAAATCAGCAATAAAGGAGCGGAAGACTAGCAACGTTTCGTCTGTAGGAAACGAGTTGTAGGGTGGAAAATAATTAATCACGCACAAGGCCGTGTATACGCTTTTGAACTCTGTCAAAAATGGGAAGTGAGGATTGGCCAGATATTGTTGCGACATTCAAATCTTTAGTCTGATCTGGTCTTGTAAAAATATAACATGGCACCAAATATGGGACATTTTCTGGAGCGGTACAAGGGACTGACCATTTTTCCAGCATCAGGGTCTGCTCTGTGATGAGATGTTATTACCTTGGTTTTGGATGTATTGATTATTAAAAATCAATTTCTCCCCCATTAATTTGTCCGAGGCAGATCAGGGGATGGAGCAGCTGTCATGCTCTGGTAGTCTAGATTTTTTGAGCGGCACCCTTAAACTGTGGCCTGTATAAATATTTACTAATGATCTGAGAATGTCTATGGGCAGGTCGTTAAGATAAAACAGAAAAGAGAGCCTTTGGGGACGCCTGCATTAATAATCATGGGATTAAAGGAATCTCCATTAGCAAGACACCTTCAACGGCCTACCTGATAAGAAGGACGATAATTGAGGAAACTCTTCCAGAGATGCTATAGCTGCAGTGTTTGTGTATTCCCCACCCTGTCAAAAGCCTTTCAGATATTGTTATGGGACCTTACCCATAATATCATAATGGACAATGCCATACGTAATAAATACTGCGCCTCAAGAGGAAGCAGGGAGTTCAGCCTGAAGTCGGGTGACCGGCTGATCGGTTGACTCTCTACCTTCGGGCGGGGAGGAACCTGAACGAGTCTACGCCGAAGGATGGAGTCTCTTTCGGGGAGGTAAACCGACCGTGAACCCGTTTATACGGGTTCAAAGGGCATATTTTTCGCCGAGCCCACGGGCTCGGAGATCCCACGTTAAACCGGCCTTGTGCCACATGATGCCCTCGTGGGTGGGGGGTGACTAAATACTGTTCAGTCTGAAGTCTGGATGTGAAGTCCGTCAGGAGTCTGTCAGTCAGCCAGAGCGAGTCAGTCAGTCGAGTCAGAGGCAGTCCGAAACAGAGTCGCGTTCAGACAATTACTACTAAACCTGATTGTTCGTACTAACACTTTCTACCTCTCTGTATATATTCCTGTTTGTAATATATCTGTGTTATTCCATATCCGTATTCGAGTTCTTCTTTATTGGTTCTACCTTGGACTATCACCGTGGTACAAGGAACCGGACCATAACTGATTTTGTGCTTTATCATAATGCCAAATGCCGTCGGTGAATCAGTGGATCAGTCAATGGATCAGTCAAGCAAGTAGACCTGCTCAGCAACTGAGAGGAGAACTTCATCGAAAAAAGATCATGTTGATTGAATGATGGGATATTCAAGGAACCATTCATTATGAACTGTTAGACAATAATCAAATAATTAACGCTGATCTCTTCTATAAACACCTTCGTCATTTGAAATCAGCAGAAAACGTCCATCCTTAGAAAACAGAAAGGGTATAATCCTCTATCACGATAATGTCCGTCCTCACACTGCACGATAGACTAAAGATCTCTTAGATGAGCATGTTTTTAAAAAAAATGCTTCATCTTGTATAACCTCGTTCATTATGATTATAACTTGTTTAGGGATGTGCAGAACCATATGTATGACTTAAGGTTAACATCAAAAGAAGAAGTTGAGTATGAGTTGGTTTCGTGTTTTGCATCAAAACCTAAAGCATTTTAGAAACTTGGCATCTATAAAGTTGTTAACTGATGGAATGACGTTCTAGGAAGTGATGGAAGCTATATTGATGATTAAATATTTCTGTAAATAGTAGTGTCTTCATTTGTAATATAGACGACCAAATCAGACAGAAATTTCGTTCCAATATTGTCTAATAATAATGTCTTCCCTTTCGTAAGTATGGCTTGTTCTGACTGTTCTATTGATCCTCTCCATCGACATCAAGTGCAAAACAGCCTTTATAATAGTCTTACTTACATCTCCCTCTTTATCCTTGAAGAAGGACAAAAGTCCGTCTATGTGTTGGCGAATGAAGCCGACTTGTGAATTTAGTACTGGAAGAGATAGGCCTTTCAGGATACCCATGGCTTTCTGACTAAGGCCAGAAATTATGCCGGCAATATCTGGCAGAGCTGAAGTCTGCTCCACAAGCACACAGCTGAGGAGGACAGCAAGCACTGAAATAATAAATAAAAATAAAAAAGTAAAACATCCATAACGAAAACTTCTGCTCTAACGACATCAATGTAGCTAAAATTAAAATAGTATCCATGAGGATTTTGAAATTCATGAAAATAGGTGATGTATGAAATATAGAGCAGAGAAGCATCTTTATTAAAGAAGCCTTGTTATTAGAATGACTCGCTTGAATCTGCTCATTATTTCTCCAATGAGAGCATCATTTCAAAACCAGATTAAGATGTTTTAAAAACTACAAATATTTGTGTGCTCCTACTTTCTCTCTCTTCCTCTTCTTCTCCACCCCCCTCTCTCTCTCCCTCATTCTTTCTGATATATATGATAAAAATATAGTTTTAACTTAAGGTATGCTATATTTATTGGTAAAAGTGCTCAATAGAGTATATGTAAATATAAGTATGGACACTGAGTTATTATTATTATTATTATTATAGAAAGCAGCAACCACTCCAAATGGGAGGATCCCAAAGCGCTCCTTAACTCAGGCCGAAACAGCGCGTGTTGCTTTTCAGGCACTGGAGGCCAATTATCAACACGTGAAAGTTTGTTGCTGGATCTGGATTAAGAAATTAAGTTTTTTTTAAAGACATTTTTAATGTTAACCTTTGGATTATGTTAAGTTTATTATTCAATATACTGAAGCAAGTAATGCTTATTTATTTTATTTTAACATGCAATATTTTATCTTTAAACAGTGGTTATTACAAGGAAAGTACGGGTCAGAAATCTACCATCAATATTTGATCAATTGCCATATAACCTAGTCCTCAACCAAAACCATCAAATAAAATTTCTGCTTGTATGCGAAATGTGCAAAATGATGAGTTGGCCCGGTTTCTGGAAAAGGACAAAATCGTCACTTTTGAAAAATAGTGTCAGAATATTAATCAGCAGGATTTTGTCTCCGCAGTTACATGCTATAAATCAAACATCCAGCTGTTCATCCAATTTGATGATTTTTTCTTCAATGTTTTTTAATTAACATTTTTGAAAAATTGTGATTTGAATGTTACAATGCCGGTATATATACAACAATTTTTTCTCTTTCAAAAAGACGGATATCAATGTTCCAGCACTAGTCACAAATCAATGAAGAAATTCGTTTTCTAAGTAACTTAGAAATTGATAATAAGAAAAAATTTAAAAGAGCATATTAATATTATGTCACCACAAAGGACTGCGACAAAATATTATGATTCTGATATTTTCATCAGGGCATTTGAATACTTTGTTACATCTGGGTCATTAAATTACTTCAGGATGATCTTAAGTTACCCGGTGTGAGAACATTACCAGCTTTGACATCAAAAGTTTCAAAATTAGATGACTTTAATTTTCTTGGTAATATTTTAATGAAATCTCTGAAAATTGGAAAAATTGTATTCTTTACGTTGAAGTGTATGCCAAGGTTGCTCTGAAATATCATGAAGACAATTTATTTGGTTTGGTTGAAAATTTTGAGGCGTTAACAAAAACAGTATTGGGCATCATGGTAAAATGTTTAAATGGAGGACCAAAAATGTTATCTAAAATCATCTCAGTTGCAAAATTAGACGCAACTTTTTTATATGAAAAAAATGATGTATTGTCGATGCAATCAAACAGTCAAGTAATTGCTTTTGTATGTGACAATAACAGGAGCTGTCGATCTTTTTTCCAAAATTTTGATATTGTTTTTAATAAGCTTTGGATAACTAAAAATGGCTTGTACTTACTTTTTGATTTTGTCCACCTTTTTTTTAATATTCAAAATAACTGGATTACTGAACCTACTTCTGAATTATTGTTTTATTCTGAAGGCAAAAATATGACAGCAAAATGGAAAATTGTAAAAGGTCTCTTTGAGAAATAAAAAACTCAATTCGTTAAGCTGCCGAAACTAACTGATGTAGCAGTTTACGTAAAACCTGTTAAGCGACAAAATGTTTCCCATTGTTTAAAAGTATTTGGGGATCAAATTGTAGCTGCCATTAAAATACACCTATTAAAAAATTTGAAAAATTACAATTCTGGAAGGTTTTCTATATTAAAGTAATATATGGTGTTACTAAAAAGAATGATCGACTGAAAAACGTGATATCAGATTTAGATGATGAACATCTATTATTTGTTTCTAATTCTGTAAAATTGACAAAAAGAATGGGAGGAAAAGGAAAAAGAACGAAATCATTAACAAGAGATACTAGTTTAACCATTGAACATGCATGCAATGGATTAATTGATGTTTGCAGATATTTACTAAATAGTGGGTTAAATTTTGTTATAAGTGGAGAATTTACCACAGACTATTTAGAAAATGAATTTGGAAAATTAAGACAATGTTCTGGAGGTGTATATATTATAACAATTCAAAATGTTATTGAAAAATTTCAGTATTGAAAAAATTAAACTTCTTCTTAAATTAAATGTTGAAATCAAAGAATACAACTTTGATTCGGGTCATAATTGCTCAAAATGTGGACATTTGCTGGATAAAATGGGATGCCAAATATTTGATAATTTACCAGACCTTGAAATTAGTATCCCTAAAAATATTAAAATGTCACTTTTGTATATAGCAGGCTATGTTACACGAAAAGATTGTCCCACAGAAGATATTATTTTTATTTTCAAGAATATGAACATTTTTTGAAAGGAATAGATTGTGGTAATTTAAAAATTCAACTGGATACCACAGAGATACTAGTTATTTTTTATTTTCAATTTTCCCTCTTTTTACATATATTTAATTGGTTATCTCCCCAAATTATCCTGTTAATTAATTTTATGTTCTTATTAATGTAAATTGATTTTAATTTTTAAAACTATGTATACTAGTAATATCTATTATTGTATCGTGGGGAAATAAGTATTTTTTCGATTTCTGTAAAACAAATTGTACATGTAACAAAAATCACAAGAAATTTACAAAATTTCTTGTGATTTTTGTTTATCAAAATTATTGTTTCTCTGAAATTCACATTTTTCGTAAAGTATTTTCAGACTTTGTTGATACACGATTTTGTAAAATGTTGAATTTTCTTTCTGATTGTATTATACAATTATACTTTCTGTAATTAATTAGCATGAAAAATTAACTCATTATTTTTGCAATAATATCTAAAAAAAATGTCTAATTTGTGTTGAGTAAAGGAATTTTTGTGCATTTAGTATTTTATGGTATTTTTTGTTCTTTTGCATTTATGGAAACAAGTTCATTTGCATTTATGGAAATAAGTCAATAATTGTAACAGGCTTCCTAATGTTATATGTAGTTGTTATTTAATTACTGGACATTACTAACAAGTTTCTTGCTAAAAATGTTTTTAGTAATTGTTATTTAGTAGTAATTTGGGTCTCCACAAATCCGCCCCCAGTCGTGTACACTGATCGCATACTTGTTAAGCCTGGTGTAAGTATCGTCTTGGACGATCTCCGTGCAAAATTTTATGCTTATTTAAACGTGAAGACAAACATCTGAATCTAGAGGCAAATTAAACTACAGGATTAATCATCAAATAAACTTTAGCACGACCTTGCTGTGCGCTTACCTAAAACTAGCATAGTACCCGTAAAAATGACATAATTATTTACATTTTAATCGGCTTACGTAAATACTGTAGAAGATCAAAGTGTTACTCCATAGTTTTCTGTAGGAAAAAGTGTTCACACGCATACGTATATATATATATATATATATATATATATATATATATATATATATATATATATATATATATATATATATATAAATATAAATAATTATACTCGTCTGGAAAAACCTTAGGTGTTTTGGCTTGTAAATGAACAAACCAATACCCATGGAAAAATAAGGGATAAAAAGGAAAGAACTAAGAACATGTAATTGAGACGAAAACAAACGTCCAGAATCCAAGCTCAGAGTTCAAAGAAAAAAACTCCAACACGAGTAAAGCAAAAATAACTAAATAAAGTGCTCAATACGCTAAGTAGATCAAATCTAACTATGAACCTAAAGAGCCAGGCAAACCTACCTAGGTATCACCTACGCGGATCGTCAGTCCTGACGATCCACGTAGGTGAAACCTAGGTAGGTTTGCCTGGCTTTAGGTTCATAGTTATATATATATATATATATATATATATATATATATATGACAAAAATCTTTGCTGATCTATTATCACAGTGTGAGATATTTAATAAAAAATGTGATGAAAACATGTGAATTGGCTAGATTATATGCCTAAAATATATATTAAAAAATTAAATTTGAAATTCTCAGCGACCCCTTTCTTTCGTGCGCATGTGTATTCGGATCATCATAAACATCAATTTAGTCGGATGAAGTCCTGAAGAACAAAACGTGTGACACGAAACCTTTTTCCATTTTGTCATATCTTTACCTCTAATATATGCAAATGGTTTAAAAACAGACATTTTAAAAGTAAATATAAATATATAAACAAATATAAAACAAACGAGAGGAAGACCAAGGATAAGAAAGGTCAAGTAGTGAATTGAAAGAGCCAATCGAAGTCAAAATATATCCTCTCTCCTCTTTGTTTTATATTTTTGTATATATTTATATATACTTTTAAAATGTCCGTTTTTAAAGCTTTAATAAAATTATATATATATGTGTCTGCGTGTGGGGTTCATTTATGTACATACACGCATGAGTGGTTGCTCACATCTCGACCCACTTTCCGAAATCTAACCAATTGAGCACTTCAATTATTTGGGAAAAATGCCAAGAATTTTTTCAGCACCATCTCGTGTCGCGGCACATTTGCTTTGTGTACATAGATAAGTAATTGATTATGTAAACAGATTATTTCTAAAGAGAACTTACCAAAAATCCTCATGATGATCAGGATGAAACGGTGACTGCCTCAGTGGACTAAAGAAGAAATCAATATAGTTTACATTTGTCTTTGCAACCAGTGTTTTATCTCGTGATTACATGCCGTGTGCATAACCAAATGTTATTTCTCCCACCTATCACGATAAGATCCAAATTCAATGCAACTTTGGCCCTTTATTATTACTTTATCTACGAAAGGTGCTGAAAAGTTCTCGTCACAACCAAAGAAGTATTTTTTTAAAATCTTATGTTTGGTCATAGATTAATGATCGAACATCTCTCTGTGTACTGAATAAAAGGAATTTAAAAAAAAAAACGAAAATAAAAATACGTGCGCGCGCACACACTGGTCCAACTATTTTTGAGTTTCAAACAGACGAGCAGGGACGATTATTCTTTTTCTTCTTTTAATTTTACATTCTTATTCCAAAAACCCATTTTATTAATTATCCGCCCCTTGCTGCGTGTCACACTATTTTTTGTAAAAAAATGATGATTGATTTTAAATCGTTGTTATAATTTGTGGAGAAAATGATGCATTTCAATATTACTCAATGATCTTGCTGATGTGACCTCCATCTTCTGGGTTTCTTCTTCTATATTTTGGATAGGAGTCATTCCCTTGTTCAAATTTAAATTTAATTTAAATGAAAGGGAAAAAAAATTCAATGGTGGGGGTTGTGCAAAAACACCTTGCTCTGACCCCTTTAATATGTATTTGATGCAATACTTGACTGAATGAATTGATGAGCAGATTTCAACATTGATATGACATTGAGATTGAATTGTCGTAACAAATATGTATTGTAAGGTACTACCAACTGATTAGGGATTTCTCGTTTTGATCTTGCCGATGTGACCTCCATATACTGGCTTTCTCCTTCTATACTTTGGATAGGAGTCATTCTCTTGTTCAAATTTGAAATTAATTTAAATCAAAGAGAATAAATTTTCCGTGGGCGTGTGTTCCTCCTCCACCACCACAACCAGAGATCCCCTTTGATCAAAATGAAATATGCTTATCCAGGTACCCTCTTGTTCAAATTTAAATTTAATTTATATCAAAGAGAAAAAAGATTTTCAGTGTGGGGTTAGTTCCCCCAGAGTCCCCCCTTTGATCAAAATGAAATATGCTTATCATTTTAATATTTAATAAAAATGCTGGTTAGAATAAGAATACTGCAGGTGAATTTTACCCCTCAAAATAATCGTCCCAGGTTGTTTATTTGAAACTCAAAGATATGTTTTTTGAGTTATTGTCAACTGTTATATTTTAAACCCGTCTTCTATTCTTGTAAAACAGAACCAGAAATGAGAAATGTTTTCATTTGACTAAGGTATGAAAGAAAATAAGTGAATTTGTATTAAGAGAAAATGATTAACCTCACTTATAAAGCCAGTAATATTCTACTATTTTTATGGCATATTATTTGTTATAGGTTGTTTATTACGAACATTATCATAACCAGCTGTTTCAGGTAGATGGAACTCAAAAGCCCAGGAAGGCGGTTTTTCTAGGAAGGAAAAACCATGATTTTAAACCTCCGCTGATTTGCGGTCATATCCAAATATGGTAAAGGCTATGATAGTAAATCCAGAGAGGCAACCTGGAGTAGGCGGCTGGCTGACAACATTGACAACCTTTTAGCAACTTTTGAAGCCAAGCCTGTATTCCTTTAAAACTTGACGGTACGGTCGAGAGCTGGGTTATGCCGTATGGGTAGCGCACGGTCTCCATATATCATCGTCCAGGCCTGAGCCCTGGAGAGGTCACTCCAGTCTCACCCCCAAAGAACTGAATTTTGACCAAACAGGGCTCTACCATTATCTTGCGAGGCAATGGTTATTACTAAGTTATTTTGAATATTTCATTATTTACTCTTTTGTAACGCATGTTTAAACTTATTAACTACTTTACCCTTATAGAAAAAATGACGGAAATATTTAAGTAATTTTCAATTAACTCTGTTCTCGAATGTTAAGAAGTGTCGTATTGTGTTATTCTACAACACGTAATCAGTAGTCAACTTCTTTTTATAATTTTTTTAAATTTCGAGGAAGATCAAATTCTCCAATTGTTTTGGGTATACCATAACAGAAATTTTCATTACAGCTTCACAGACTGTCGAAGCTAGAAATCGGTCAGTTGTTTCATTTTCTTTTGCTTGGTTGTCTTTCAAATTTTTTTAGCCCTAGCTTGTGTTGTAAAACACCGGATCCAAGTATCGTCAAGAAGCCTGTTAAATCATCAAGTGATTTCGTTTCGCAAAATTTGGCTGGATTTTAAAAAACATATACATATGCTAAAACGTGACCTTTTAGCGTGCATTTTTATATGATTCGAGTGTGGGTTGGAAATGTTTAATGTTTTGACGCTGAAAGTGAAAATGGAAGAAAATGAAATGCATTTTCGTCGTTTGACGTGCATTAATTTCTGGAAAACTCTAAAAACTGTACAAACAGCAAAAACAGGATGTGTACTGTTGATGGATATGATGCCGTACCTGGGAGTATTATTCGTAAGTGTTTCGCTAGTTCGAAAATTAGACATTTTGATTTGGAAGACTGGGAACGTTTTGTCAGGTGTGCAGTTATTGACGAAGGCCAAACCGAAACTATAATTTAAAATAATCAAGGTTACGCGTCACATGACATCACAGAGAAACACCGTATATTTGCTATGAGCGTTGCAAGGCATTTCAAAACACTTACATGCGTGACACCTTAGTATGTTTGGATGCCTTCCGATTTAACAGAAAAAAATATTGGATCTCATTTCCATCTGCCATTCTCTGCTCAAACGCAGCACAAACGACCCATTTTTGAAAAGTATGATCACAAGCGATGAAAAGGGGATTGTTTATAACAATATATAGCGAACTATATCCTGTAGGAAAATGAAATCGGACAGTTAGTCAAAAATTCGCAAGAAAGTGGTGCTGTGTACCTAGTGGGACTGGAAGTGCATTCTGTATTTTAAGATCCTTTCGTAAAATCAGACGGCGAGTTCAGACAATAGCTGTTCCTAATTGGACCGATTAAAGGCAGTAATCAATGAAAAGCGTTCGTAATTAGCCAATCGGAAGGATATCGTCATCCATTTGGATAACGCTAGATGCGTCACTGTGCAAACTCGGCAGAAACACGTAGAGCTTGACTGGGATGTCCTGCTATACATATGTCGCTTTACCTGACCATGTATCTTCGTATTACCACTTATTTCGATCCCTAAAAATTATCTTTACGGGAAGAACCTCAGTTTTCTGTCAGTCTGTAAAAAAAACACTTAAACCAGTTCATCACCCGGAAAGATGCCAAATTCCGTGTTTATGGAATCGTGAAACCACCTCAGAAATGGCGAAAGGAAGTGAAACAAAGTGGCTCTTATGTGATTGAATAAATCTATGTACAAATATCTAAATATTTTTTCTTTGGGATTTATACGTTTACAACATGCATATTTATACTTATATTAATATTTTAATTATTATTTTATAATTTTACAGGGAGACAGAAAGAGAAAAAATATCAATAGATCGATAAATCATAGGAGAGACCGATCAATAAACAGATTCATGAATAGATGTAACGACCAACGAATACTTGCATAGATAGAAGCAATGTTGGGCTCTATACAATGCCGCCAAAGCATACGATGCATTGAGAATACAGTATTTGTACAAGAAGCACTACAGATATTACATATTCATTGATAAAAAAATATTGAGGTTATTTAGTTTCTCCAATGAGAAGCTAATTACTTTTCACAAATACTTGCCAGATAGACAAAGGGATAGATAGATAGATAGATAGATAGATAGATAGATAGATAGATAGATAGATAGATAGTGTTGGAAATTTTCAAGGTGTGGAAGAATTAGGAACAGAAACATTAGTAATGAATGAGTAGATAAAGAGAAAAGGGCAATCGGGGAGACAGTAGATAGCGATTGACATTGCATTTAAACTTTTGCGGATTACAGTTGACTGGAAAGTATGGAGCCGGAAGGGAGTTCCACAGACGAGAGGTGCAAGAAAAGAAACTTTCAGCATAACAGTTTCGCCAACATATATCTAGCAACTGTAAATTGATGAGATCTCGCCGCCAGTGTAGTATTACATTCAAATCCATACAGTCTAGGTACCATAGCGAAGAGCTCACCCGAACAATTACCATGAAAGTATTTATAAAAACAAAAAGCACAGAGAGGCAACCTTACGGCGATGGGAAAGTGAATGAAGCTTAGCCGCCAGATCAGGACCAATAATATTGCTGATTCTTCTTTGGATTTTATCAAGGAGCTCCAAGTAAACAGCAGAAGCACCAGACCATATATAGCAGCAATATTCTAAGTATCGACAAATGGTAGACTTATAGATATGCAAGATAGGCTCCGGAGAGAAAGATTGTCTCGCCCGGTACAGTGAACCGACTTTCTTAGCAGCTGACCTAGCAATAGATTCAATATAATCTTTCCACTTCATGTCAGCTGGGAACGTTAGCCTGAGAAGGCGTAATGAGTCATTTTCCTAGCGGATAGCCTCAGCCATGCTGATGGAAGGCAGAAGGGAGTGGGGTTTCTCAGATGATTAATGAATAGAGACGGAAATAGTGGTTCCTGTGTGCTATGACAGCCGAGCATGCTGGTATGACCATAGAGAGAAATGAGGTTTCACCAGGTATTTCCGACAAAGGATGAAAGCGTCCATGTCGGTTTTGAATCAAGAAGAAACCTCAGTTGCGCAGTTTTCAACTGGAAGCTTGAAGATGTCAGTCTAAGGAGCGTCACGAAGAAAATCCCGGAATGAGTCCCAGTCAGCATGCGGGTAACGGAAAGAGGTTCTTATGGACAGGGGTTCTTGTTTAATGGATGCTTGGGAGGAAATATGAATAGCTACCACAGAGTGGTCTGAGTTACCAAGAAGGTAGTATTGCGAAGCTTGTAAAAAGCGAGGAGAGAAAGTAAGAAATAAATCTAGTAGAGAAGCCTGTTGCTCGGTTTGGCTAGGGAAACGAGTAGGGAAGTGCATGATTTGAGTTAGAGGTTGGGCAATGGAAAAATGTAATGTCTATATACTGGCAACATCAGTACCTTTAGAATGTTTCAAAGACGTGTCGTGGGGAGCATTAAAGTCACCAAAGACAAAGATATTCTCATATGGATAGAGAAAAGTGCATTTTCTATACTGGCAGCTATTGCGTCTGATATACTGTAGTATTGGGAAGAGGGGGGCGATAAAGGAAAAAGCTGACAGAGTTTTGTAGCGAAAGACGGAAGCATATGAAAGATTAGTTAACGGCCTCGAGAGACAATTCTCTGGTCATCGGCAGATTATCCCGGATGTAAACACCAAGGCTATATATGGGAATGGTGGAATCTTTTCAGCAAAGTGGAAGATACCATGAAACCAAGAATTCATTGGTAGCAATGGAAGAATTCAAGTTGGTTTCACAAAGAGCAAAGGTATCTGGCGATCATTCCAGGAGGAAAGATTCTACGCTGCAGAAGTTGGAACGGATACCTTCGAATATTTGGGAAAGAAAGATTGAGGTGAGGGTGTTAGCTGGTTTAATTTTATTTGTTTTTGTTGTGATTTCCATGAAATATGTTTTGAGGAGAGAGGAAAAAGAGCACCATAATTGTCATTATCTGTCGTCAATTGCAATATGGACCAACCAGTAAGTGGCTGAGAGCAGAGCATAATGTGGCCTCACGGTTGTCCACCGGAAATACATGGAAGGACACCTACCCATGCGCGACAGGAAACTACAGATACCCCGATATTATGCGACTGTCGATCGGAGCGAGTATCCTCGCTAGGCGCTACCAAAGAGTTCGGGCTCCTAAGGACCAGTCGGAAGCAGCAGACAGCAAACTGCCAACACGCTACACCCATGATGGAAAGTCACAGGCACTGGTTAGTCTGTTCACCAAAAAGTTAAGACAGTTAAATTATTGTGGCCGTGGTTAAAGAAAGAAAGAAAGAAAGAAAGAAAGAAAGAAAGAAAGAAAGCGAACCAGTAAACCATATCCTGGACAAGAACAAAGGATGAAACTTTACACTCAATAGACATGAAAGGAGTGCGGACCGGACAATAGGTGAACCTATCTACACCTACTAAAATTTATAATTTTTAGAAAACTAACGAAGAAATATGCAGGTTGCACGAAAAATATAATCGGCAAACCGAATTCAAATTCTAGCCGAGTCTGTTGCGCTCACTTTCGCATTATTACCTTTGGCAAAAGACATGAACCACTTTCTTCTCTACCAGCCATGGGTTAGTTTTCAACGTAGACTTGGCTCTCTCGTCTTAGCAATCAGTCTAATAGAAGAATAAAACTGAATTTAAAAATGTGGAGAAGTCAAACGGGAAATTCCTCTACCATATTTCCCAAGAATGCATGGTAATTTACAGATAAGAAAGAAAAGAAACGTGTAGAGTGTCATTGTCACATGTGTCCTGAAGGGCCATGTTTTGTTGTATAAGAAGTTTATTTTCACACACACATCGACAAAAAAGAAATATCCCCCAGCTCTTATATGTGCACTATGTTAGTCACGCCAGAAAATACCAGAGGTCTGGCTCGAATGTAATGTCAATCAAGAACAGTTGATCCAACAGTTGAACAGTTGATCTGTGGTGACCCCAACATATGCCAAAGTTAACCCACGTGAACTGAGGATATACACGACAACTAAATGACAGGAAGTTATATAGAGCTTTATATAAAGAATTGGTATCATATAAGAACATCAAAAGAGCTAGGTGCCTCAGGAGGCTGACCTCGAAAGTAACCTCATATCTACCAAGTATAGAATTGAGTCTCAAAGGATATCAGTTGCTTCACCAACATAAACAGGAAGTTAGCCCAGATAAATTTAGGACAATGAATACAATCAAATGACCTTATTATAGTTATATAAATATGGAATTAACCGGGGGTGACTCTTACATTTTTACGAGAAGAGCGGACATTCGAAGAAAGTCTCCTAAAAACCACATACACTCTACGGCTACGTTAATTTAACGGAGTCTAGAAGTGAATAAACAATTATTTCATACTATTTACATTATTCGGACGATAATCCTCATCTTTGTTGCCATATTTATCACAACGTTTCGGCCGTTTTACGCTCCGACCTCCTTCAGGCGGTTGGAATGTCGAACTGAACCCTTTATTTCGCTTGCTGGTGTAGACTGTTCTAGTTCCACGTGCCATGTCTGATGGATGTCAGTTATCTCCTGTTAATTCCCCTCTCCAATTTCTCCACTGCCTTAACCAGGTATTGAACTCGCAACTCTTTGGGTCCTGTCACTGGATCTAACCAACGCACAGTGGATAAAGGCGTTGGTTAGATCCAGTGACAGGATCCAAAAAGTTGTGAGTTCAATACCTGGTTAAGGCAGTGCAGAACTTGGAGATAAATACGTTGTGATAAATATGGCAACAAAGATGAGGATAATAGTCCGAATAATACAAATAGTGTACATAATGCCTCATCTCAGATATATAGACAGACAATTATTTTACGTAAGAAAATTTAGTCTCGCATTTTTTAAATCAGATTTTACTAATATGACATTGCGTATGTGAAGTGCGTTTTCTGATAAACTAATGCTTACCTAGACTACCAATACTTGTAGCGGGCCTTATTCTATAAATACTGTAATTTTAAACGTCTATAGAGGTGGGAGTCTCCTAAGCCATTAAATACGGTAATTGCTTAAAACTTACACGTGAAATAATTTAATGAACCGTCAAATTAAAATCGCTTATCAATGTTTCTGTTTTAAGTTCTGCAGTCTTTCAAGTGTTACGTCTATCTGTGTTGAGAAACTCCCAGGTGTTTTTTATTTATTTACGTTTGCTGGTCGACCGAGGTAGAAATAAGAGTGGTATAAACCTGCTATCTGTTCTTAAAGCTCTTGATGCTGCTAGGTAAACAAAATTAAGTCAAGGACTTGCACAGAACATATACCTTGAAGCATTTTAGTATTAAAATAATCTCATGAACTGAAATGTTCGCTAAAGAAAATATGAAAATGGCATTAAGTGCTGTACGAAAATTTTAAATATTAATACTAACTCATCTACCTTACTTTGCAAAAAGCAACAAAAGCTTAATGGCAAATGAGAAATCGACATTATTTTCTGTTAAATTTGAAATTCTAGTAAATCATCAAACATTTCTCGTCAAATGTATATAGCCTGTTCAATTTGTTCTGTATACTTTTTTTGACATACTTTCATGGCGGTTACTATATACATTTTCAGATAGAGTATTCCCTTCCTCTGCCGTGCGCCGATAAGTTAGGGGTAACATCTGATGTCAAATCGGTTATTTTTCAATCCCATTTGGTAGCAATCGGATGTCTAGCCACACTGATGAGCTGTGATACAGCGAAACAGGCTGATATATATATATATATATATATATATATATATATATATATATATATACAAGCATGTTTGGTTAAATAATCTAGACATATCTATTTTAAGTTCACGTATGAATTTCCTAGTATTGGTACAAAACTAAGAAAAAACGCTGTAATTTTCCATATGGTTTCATTTTCCCAAATTATTAGAACTTTACAGCGCTCATGCTCACATATTCATAACTTACATTAATTCTTTGTCTTAGTGATCCACCCCTGAAGATGATCTTGGATAAGATTGAAAGTACTTGGGCAAATAAAAACCATATGGATAATTATAGCGTTTTTTTTTTGTTTTTGTTTTTGTTGTTTTTTCTTTTTTACTCAGTTTTGTACCGGCACTAAGAAATTGATACTCGAACTTGCAAGGATTAAAATTAAAATAACATAATATGTCTAGATTATTCAACCAAACATGACTAAATAAAGATAAGCTACACACACACACACACATATATATATATATATATATATATATATATATATATATATATATATATATATATATATATATATATGAGCATTGTCTGTGTATATCTATATTTCCTTTTACATGTTTCATTGAATGTGACAGACAAGGAGAATTTTGCAAGTTTTTATTGAGTTCTTACAGTTTTCCTTTTAAGAAAAAGAGTGTAGAAACTATCCGTAATGATTATTGCGCCAAGTGTTTTTTCCTAGTTCATCATTTATTTTTAAGGGGTTCGTTAGTTCATTTTAATATTTTTCTGTGTTTCTGTACTAGATAGGAGGGCATATGTACATATACAGAGTGATTGAAAAGAAACTCCCCTTTTTAAAATACTTATAATTTATTTATTAACTATAATTTTTACAAAAAATGGATAAAGAGAGGAAAGCGATTAGCATGAGATTTTATTTAAAATTCGATATGGGCACCAGCTTTCGCTGCTAGCATCTCGAGCCGCCCATGAATCGCGTTAAGTAATTTCACCAGGAACTCTTGTGGTATAGGAAGACATAACTTCAAGTTCTTCCAAAGTCTTGGTTTAGCATAGTAGACTTGTTCCTTTAACCAACCCCAAAGAAAAAAGTCACAAAGTGTTAAGTCAGGATTCCTGGCTGTCCACTCTTACATAAATAATGATGTTATTTTTCAGTCAACCTGCAAAAAAAAAAAAAAAGAGCCATACCTCAGATTAAAAATGCATTTTAAAAATGAAAAATATTTCTTAAAGCTTTTATTTTAGTTTTATTTCTGAGAATGTTGTAACCTAGGGACGGTTACTGAATAGAATAATCACACAAAGGTTGGTAATGAATGATAATACTTAGGACAAGAACAACACATATAAGATTCGCCAGCGGCACACAGAAGTAGTCAACTGCTAGAAGTTTAATTCCACAATGAATTTCCAACTGCAGGATATCTACCGACCGTCCCACGCGGTCAGATGTGGCACAAGGCCGAATTTAATGTAGAGTATCCGAGTCCGTAGGTCCGGCCAAAACTTCCCCGTACACCCCGTATAAAACGGGGTCGGGTAACTTTTTCCCGAGACGAGACACTGCTCTTCGACATGGCCTCGTCCGGGGATCCTCTGCGCGGAGGTAGAAAGTTTGACCAGCACAACTGGAGACGAATCTCCAACTGCAAATCAACATACAGTATTTACTACTGTATTTATGTGAAAGGGGAGATACCTATTATCGTCCGTAAGTATGGTTCAACAGAGAATATACATTAAATTTAATATTTCCAATAAGTAAAATTCTTTGATGTATTTCAATCTGAATTTAAATTGATTGGAATATGCTTTTTTTCTGATTATCAGTTTAATCGATATAATTGCCTATATTGACAAATCTATATATAGAAAACTATATATAGTGTTGATAGATATGTATAATATCTATATATAATTCTCTTTATTATAAAATCTTTCAAAAATAAATCATAGTTTTCTGAAGCCTTATTTGAGAAAAATTAACTGATTTAAATTTTAATTAATCTGAAGTAAAACAAACATTACTTACTTTCATTTTAAAATGCCGCAGAAAAAGCATTTTTATAACACAGAGTTGGGTGTTTTTATAAGGTGTTGATACATTTAACAACAGCCTGATTTTTGGCTAATTTATGTACGGTGGGGATAATTCTAATAAAATTACATGACGAATACAACATAAACCCCCTTTTATGTATTTTAACTACCCAGTAATACTAAAAAATTAAAAATATTTTAAGCATTCTAATATTTTATTGAATTTTAGGTACTTTGTCTCTATAGTTTTACCAACGAAGACACTTATCGAAGAATTGTTAGAAAATTACAAATAAAATTTAAATTTACTATAGTTACAGACATATTTTCTGATAATGTTGTGTATAAACGTCCGTATTAACAAAAATCGGCACTTTTATACAAACACACACAAAAAAAAATTCTTTTTAAAATACTGGGAATCACTGAATTGTAGTAAGCTTTTACTTTTATGATTAATAAATATAGTTTTTATTTAATAACAATATCACTTGCCGACTACAACTTAATACAGAATTTTAAAAGATTTATAAATTATTCTAATTAATTTTTTTAAAAGAAAAAAATTCTTGTAAAATTCATTATTCAACGAAAATAATGTTTTCCTTTAGACAATAGCACCCATTACATATTTTATTCATAAAAGCAATTAAAGGCTTTTCTAATTAAATAATATCTTAGTTTTATTTCATTTTTTTTATTTTACGATTCAGTGTAGATTTTCTCTAAGTGGGAGTACTGTTTGTCAAAAAAAGTTGAACGATTTAAATTCTTCAATGTCTTATGACAGGTTCTCGAAGAATTTAAATCATCCATCTAATATAGACATTAAGCCCTACAAAAAATAATTTCTCGAAATTTCATAAAACTAACGTCGGGGACAAGATCTAGTCTATTAGCTTGTCTTGAGAACGAAGATATCCCAAGTTTTATGAAATAACCAAATATACTGGAAACAGAATTCGCGTTTTCATTTCTTGCCGTAGCGTTATTTCACTTTACATTACCTTGTGAACGTACACTGGTCCTTTCCCAGTTTTTGTTTACACCGACGCAAATTGTAAGCGAAATGCAACGTAGAGCGAATTTTCCAGACTGAGACGGTGTCTCAGTGTATGTTTATAATAATAAGGCATAATGTCAGATTAAAAAAAATAATTGTTTAAATATACTTATATAATAAATATATGTGTATAATACATTTTGTTATAAATATTTGCAATAATTTATTTGGTGATGCTAAATACATTTTTATAAACCAAAATTCGATTAGTGCATACATAATACTCGATTAGTACAGTAAAACATTCTTCAGTTTAACTATATGACATAGGGAACTAGAACCAGAGTCAAATGGCAGAAATAGTGAACAAGACTTGCCTTATTCTCAACAAAAGAGAGCTCATCTTTGTCTGGCATGTAGGACTTCAATTTGAGTGAAGGTGAGTACGTTGTTCTGTCAAAAGAGACCTTTCTTTGTTGTCCTGCAAGAAATTGGGTCATTAGCAATTTTACATAATATTAATGTAGTTGAACGGAATCAAGGAGTGACATCCAGGTGTGTTAGTCACTAATTTCTTTTGACCACAAACTATTTCAGCGAAATGGGGCACAAAATCAACTTAAAACATTTGCAGTATATGTAGCAGACATAGTGAACCAGGACCAGAGGCAAATGGCAGAAATGGTGAACAAGACTTGCTTTATTCTCAACAAAAAAAAGCTCATCTTTGTCTGGCATGTAGGACTTCAATTTGAGAGAAGGCGGGTACATCATGTCGTCAAAAAAGACCCTTCTTCTTTGTTGTCCCACAAGAAATTAGTTCATTAAATACTGTGTATAATATTAGCGTGGTTGGACGGGATCGAGGAGGAACATCCGGGTGTGTTAGTGTTTCATTCTGAGGTGCCCGTATGTCTAGCATGTCTATCACCCGGGCGAGTGATTGGGAATTCCCAAATATAAGTAGATCAATGCGAAGATGAGAGAGAGGTCGTCTGCCGGTGTACTATACGTACAGTTGTGATAAGAAGAACGAACGACGAAGCGGATAAAAAGAAGAGAACAACGATAAATACCAAGGCACCGGTGTAGAGGGAAGAAACGCCCAATCTGAAATTACGTCCCAAAACAGAGTTGCTAACTTCTTTTGACCACACCATAGTAATAGAAAATTGATTTCTTTTTATAGTTACAGATGTATACATTAGTCGCACTAATCGAGGGATTCCTGTATTTCTCAGGTTGCAGATGGGTTGTTCATCATATTGGAAATGAATAAATATAACAATATTGTTCCCAGGGGCGCCGAAAGCCAACCGGATCCAAATCCAGGTCCTTCTCATTCCTGTTGGAGGAACCATGTCTGACCATGTCTTTGCACTCACAAAGCTTAGCCAATTGCAGGTGGTGAGTCCTATTGAGATTTTGAATTCAGACTGATTGTCATCCAAGGCTATAGGACTCAGTCTGACCTGCTATTTACCCATAGCTGGCGGAGGAGAAGTGATGGATTAATACCTTCCCAAAAGTACTTGCACCAAGGATGAGAACAAAACTTTGGGAAAAAAACTGAAAACATTGGTAAAGTAAAAACGAAAAACTGGCCTTAAGAACATTATAAAAGTAAATTTCAGAAAAACAAGAGAATAGTAGTAAAAATATGGATTGAAAAAAGAGAAAATGTTTGAAGATGCATGAATTACGAATATATCAGTCAGTTATGTGCTATGCGTGATACACGCTTAGGCGATCATGTATCTTTCGATACATGACTGACGAGATAGATTTTTTCCCGCAGTAGGTTGCCATTTCTTTCTGCGGTAGACCAGTTGCCACCCAAGGCTATAGAACCCGGTCTGTCCTGCTATTTACCCATAGCTGGAGGGAGAGGACGAAGATTCATACCTTTCCCAAGGGTATTAGCACATAAGTGAATGTAATAGTGAATTCGAAATCGGCTCTCCGATTCCTCAATCCGAGCCGCTATCCATTACTCCACCGTGCCTCCCACGGATGTATACAGCACGGAAAAGTACAGAATGTAATAAATAACATCGGTTAAAGGCATGAAAACTACCAAACTACAACAATTAAGGAAACGTCAAAAAGAGAAACATTTAAGATGGGCGAAGATATAGAGGAAAAGTGACAGTACTCAGGCAGTACTCAGAATGCAATACGACAGACTCCTGAATAATCCGAATGAAGGAGAAATATATGGACAATGTTAAAAGCAGATACACTGGACAAAATGAGAAAGGAAAATCGAAATGGAACACACTAAGAGAAGCTTTAGTAACATTAGCAATCATTCGAAACAAAAATAGACAAAGAAAAAGGGAATGGATGACAGATGAAATTCTCGACATGATGAAATGGAAACAAAAAAAAAACAATAGCAAGGTACGGCGTGGAATACAGAATTCTGTAGAAAGAAATTAGGAACAAATTCAAGCAGACTCAAGAGAAATAGCACAACAAAAAAAATGTCCAGAAATAGAAATGAATGACTATCACCGATAAAGCAGATATGCAACCAAAATTAAGAGAACTATCAAAACAAAAGTCATCTTCATTAACAGGATGCATAAAATCTAAGAACGAGACCTGGGTATTAGAGAAAGATAAAAAAAAAAACAAACCCAAAGATGAAACGAATACACCGGATAAGTCTTTCACGACATAAGGGAACAACAGACAATACACAGAAATATCGAAGGACCAGGAATATTAAAATCTGAAGTGGAATCAGCACTGACCAAATTGAGCAGAAACAAATCAGCAGTACCAGTCGGAATGATAATAGAGATGCTTGCAGCCTTAGATTATTTCGGCATTGACAAGATTACAGATATAATAGATGAAATATACAACAGTGGTGATATACCGGAAGACCTAAGTAGATCTATTTTCATAGCACTACCTAAAAAGCTTAGTGCAAACGAATGTGTGCTCAATTGTACAATCAGCCTAATGAGCCACATAACAAAACTTATCATCCGAATTCTGATGAATAGAGCGTGCAGCAGAATCAGACTGGAAGTAAAAAAAGAACAGTGCAGTTTCATTAAAGACACTACAACAAGTAACGCTAAATTTATGCTCAGAAAAAGCAACACAAATGCAGAAAGATGTGTACCTTTTTTTTAATAGATTATGCAAAAGCGTTTAATAATGTACGTCACAAAGAACTGTTGCGACGGTTAAGACTAAGTCTTCTGTTCCTCCCTTCTTCATTCAATTTGAGGTGTTAACTTCTTTTGTTGATAAATTAGAATGTTTTGCTCTTAAATTCTCTTCAAATTCTATTCTTGACTCATTTGGACTATCTTTGCTTAACTTTATACTTAGAACTTAGTCTCCTTTGAGTGATATGCATATAACTTCATTTCTGATATCATGTCTAAACTAGATCCCCTCAAAGCATGTGGACTTGATGGTATCCCTGCAATAGTCCTTAAGAAATGCACTTCCAAGCTGTCACCTATTCTCTCTAAACTGTACAATAAGTGATTTGCTGCTTCGTGCTTTCCTGTTCATTGAAAATTCTCTTCTGTCTTTAAGAACTTAAGCGAATCATCTGCTACTACTGGCCTCTTAGCCTTCTACCTCTTTTTGGCAAAAAAGTAGACCCTCTAGCTAACTCTAAATTGGTTAAGCATCTCACCTCGCAGGGTCTTCTTTCAGACAAGCAATATGGCTTTCGCAATTGCACACCTGTTTGATGTGCTAAAAACAAATTTCCCTGAATATTTTGCATTTAGTACTTCGAAATAAGCTGTTTTGAAATATTAAGTTTCTCTTCAGTGAACCTGAGTATTTTCGTCAGAAAATATGAAGTCTGGTCTGCTTTGTTCATATATGACTTTCATTTCTTTCGGTAATTTGACATTTGTGATTTGATTTACATTGTACCTCTAAAGCAAAAGTGATTTCTTCTTTATTATACTAGATGTTCGATTTGTGATGTAATCTTAATCCTAAACTGGATCTAGATTTTATGTGTGTTTTTTTTATGCAAATGTGGGCATAATTTTAAATCACAGTAGCTTAAAAAAAGAAAACCAGTTGCATTTTTTCTCCTTGAAAAAAAAACAAAGAATTGATTTCTTCGTCATAGACGAAAAGACAATACAACGTTATATTTTTGTTCTTTTAAAGTTTCAGTACTTTATGAATGAAACTTTATGAATTAACAAAAAATTAGGGACCTCCACAAAAAAACACTATATCTAAGGTTCAAAATGAATTTTTAAAAATGAAAAATCTTTCTTGAAGATTTTATTCTAGTTTTAATTTGAAGCTTGAAGATTAAATTTAATATTTCCAATAAGCAAAATATTTGTCTATATTTCTGAGATGAGGGATTATGTACACTATTTATATTATTCGGACTATTGTCCCCATCTTTGTCGCCATATTTATTACAACTTTTCGGCAAGGACACATGACACAGTGGATAAAGACGTTAGTTAGTTCCAGTGACAGGACCCAAAGAGATGGAGTTCAATACCCAGTTAAGGCAGTGGAGAACTTTCAGAGGGAAATTAACAGGAGATAACCGATAACTGACATCCATTAAACACAGCATGTGGAAATAGAACAGTCTACAGCAGTGAGCGAAATAAAGGGTTCAGTTCAACATTCCAACGACCTGAAGAAGGCCGGAGCGTACAACGACCGAAACGTTGTAATAAATATGGCGACAAAGATGAGGACAATAGTCCGAATAATGTAAATAGTATACATAATAATATAAATAATGTAAATAGTAAGCAAAATATTTTGCCCTATTTCAAAAAATAATTTAATTTGACTGGAAGGAGTACTCTTTTTTTTCTTTTTTTGATGTTAAAATAGCTGATTAGCGTCTTTTTTAAGTCGTCTTTATCGCAGTGAAATTATCTTCCAAAACAAAATATACTTTTCTAAAACTTTATTTGAGGGATATTAGCTGATTTAAAGTTTAATTAACCTGATTTGAAACAAATATTATTTACTTTAAGTGTAAAATATCGCAGAAATGCATTTTTAATCCGACAGTAGCTGTTTTTAACCCGACGGTAGCAGTGTTGACGTATTGACAGCGTAATGACAGATCAAATGTTGTTCTACGGATACTTTATCTGTAAAACATAATTGAAAAAAATGACGTGAATTTTTGCATAATCTTTAAGTACTCAGTAATCTTAAAAATTTAGGAAAATATTCCCCGTAATCTAATATTCTATTGAATTTTAGAAGTCTTGGCTTTAAATTTACTATAGTTAGCGCTCTTATTTTCGGATAATATCGTGTATGGTCGACCACACTTACAAAAACTGTCACGTTTATGTACATACAAAAAAGTATTCAAAATTCTTTCAAAAATATTACTGTTTGATAGATTGTATTAAGCGTTTCTATTGATGATTAGTAAATATAGTTTTCACTTAATAATAATATCATCTAAAAGGATGAAATTAATACAAAATTTTAAATGGTTTTAAACTTAATAAATTTTCCTAATTAAAAGATTTGAAGATTTTTAGTTAGGGGCGCCACTATACTTATTCAAAGATAATTCTTTTTTTTTTTTAATTCTGTCACTTTGCCAGACGATAGTCTACAGGGAAAATATAGAAAACAGTTTGGCTTTTTGATAATTATTTGGTTTAACGAAAGAACCAGATTTAAGTTGAACGACAATTAATGATTGGCAATACCAACAAATTAGTATTGGTTGATACCGAATACTCCAAAGTTGTTATTAAATCGAACCGATGAGGGAAGGTATATTTTGTATTATAATTATATACGATAAAATGTCTAATACTGTGTGTTATGAATAATCAAATGTGGTCCCCCGTTGTTTTGTTACTCTCCTCTTTGAGAGAGCTATCTCTTTACTGGGACTATAAAAGGACACTATACGCGCACCTTGTATTTTCAGTTGAATAAAGCTTTCTTAAAGCCTACACCTACGTACTTTTGTTATTACAGTGTTAATAAACTTTCTTTTACAAACATTAGTTGTTACTTAGAGAAGTGATTTGTTTTAAGGTTTATTCATGAAGAAAAAATATCAAAATAAAAGCCCTCTTGGAGTGGGCAAGAAAAATAAATCTGAAATCGATTTCTGAATTTTTTTTTTTATTCCTTCACAGTGAAGATCCATGTCAGATATATTTCGGTATTTGCATTTTTAGTCAAATATTTTCTCCGTGGCTTGTATCTGTCTGATCAAGTTCATCAACATTTCGACAAGCTGCATACTTGCACATTGGATTGCTTCCTCTTGGTCATTTTTTAAACAACTGGCACTCAGTCCGGTCAATTTCTCTGTCACGGTCGCCTTACATTTTTGGAAATCGGTTACTACAAGAGAAGAAAAAAGAAATGGAAAGTCGGTGACATTTCAGACAAAAAAAGACAAAAACAGAAAAAGTGTGCTTCTCTGTTTAATAAATGCATTTGTTTATATATATCACATACGCATACATATTAACATATATACGCTTGTTGAGTACTGTTCAGTTTAAGGATCTAAACAATTTTTGCCTGACAATCACAAAATTATTTACCTACATTTCTTTAAATAGCTTCATAGTCTGCGCTTCCCCATATTTTGAATTTAAAATGTCATGCATCAGAAGTAAGACGAAATAAAACGAAAAACAGGCTCTGAAATTCAGGATATTTTATTTCAACTATCTTTTTTTTCTGTAATTAAAACCTGAGATGTAATTCAACATTTGTGACCAATAAGTCTTAGAATTTGTAAAAGAGAAATAATTAAGATTTCAAAGGTTCCCATTAACCTATTCAGAAATCGAAGCTATGTATGGTCTGACATTGAAGATCTAATGAAGACAAAATATATCAAGTTTGGTTTTTTTTTAAAACAGGCATTAATTAGTTATTATAAAATAGTTGAAATAAATTATATTGCTGTTATAATAACATTAGTAATGATGATTGTAAGCACTTCCATCCTACACGCAAGCCGCTAGTGGCATCGTCAGCCCGCCAGCGGTCCACAGGCAGGCCACCGGTTGGTCTCTAGAGGTCCGCTTGTGGTAACATTGCCCAGACGAACACGCCAGTGGTCCGGCTGCGGATCACCAGCGGTAAACACTAGTGGCATGCCACCCAGTGGCAGAGTGGTGGCTTGTGTGTAGGGAGTTACACCAGGGAATGCTGGGATCAAGAGGAATCCAGCCGGTATTTTAAATAAATCAATTGTTCCGTTTATCACGTGTCGTGTCGTCTTTTTGTTGCTTCGTCTTTTCAGAGGCTGGTCTCATAATATATATCTTTCCACCCTCAGACAAGTGGAATATGGTGTCTGAGAGAGATTCTTTTTAAAAGAAGAAAATCATTTTCGGGATGAACAGGGCCTATATTCGATAGAGAAAATGTTCAAATTGACTACACCAGAGCCGTTTGATTTAACAAACCCGGGAAATTGACAAAAATGGTCGCAGAGAATTCAACGCTTTCGAGAAGCATCGAAACTCTGAGAAGAAGATAACAAAACTCAAATAAGTACATTAATATATTGCTTGGGAATCGAAACCGAAAGTATATTCTGATATTTTTTTTTTTTAGGTTCTCACGACGAGAAGATGCAAATGTGTACGACTCAGTTTTGGAAAAAAAATCAATGCCGACTTTATGTCTAAAAGAAATATAATTCATGAAAGGGTAAAACTTTATCCTTGAGTTCAATTAGCAGAAGAACCAGTGGAAACCACGCACATTGCACAAATTAGCAGAAGTTTCCAAAGAAAAATGACCAAATCAGAGACTGTCTTGTCTCATTACAGAACAAAGACCTATTGGAAAGATTTCAATTAATTCCTGATTTGAAACTCAAGAAAGCTACAGAAATGGCCAAGAGCAGTGAGCAAATAAAATCTCAAAGCGAGAAAAATGTAGACGAACTAAAGACTCAGAAAAACCTACGCGATACAAAATTAAAAAGAACATATGTGGAAACAACAACAACAGTAATTGTCGTAGATATAATAAAAATCATGATTTTAAAAACTGTCCAGCGAAACGGAAACACTGCAAGAAATGTGGAAAAATGAATCATTTCTCTGTCGCTTGCAGAACTAAAACTAATATAATACAGACATTAAATGAAGAAAAGAAATATTTCCTAGTAGAGCTGATAGAAACAATTTAAATGACCCGTGGTATAAAAATTTGTAAAACCAGCGGTGAAATTTAAGATTGATACAGGCGCCGATATAAGCATTATCCCAATCAAAACTTACAAAAATCTGAGAGAAAAGCCTATATTAAAACCAGTAAATGACAGTTTCACAAGTCCTGGAAGAATAGTCCGATGCATTGGAAAATTTAATACCGTTACAGAAGAAGGTAAAGACAAATATTATTTGGAGATATATGGCATTGAATGAGTAAAGGGAGAGAAATTATTGCCTCATAAAATGTCTGTAAAAGTTAATTTAATGAAACGTTTAGACAAAATAGAACAGGAAAGTTCACTTGACACTGAAGGGTGTATAAACGAAGACCCAATGAAAATAGTTCTGAAAAAAGACGCTTCACTCTACTGTGTAACAACAGCTAGGAGAGTTCTATTCCCTATTTTACCAAAGGTGAAGGACGAATTGAATAGACAGGAAAATGAAGGAATAATTGAAAAGGTTACAGAATCAACTAATTGTTGTGTGGCTATACTACCCGTAATAAAAAGAAACGAAAAAGTTTGAATATGTATAGATCTAAAGCTGAACATTACATGTTACCAAATTTAGATGATATTTCGCCTAAACTAAATGGAACTATTTTTTTTTCTAAATTGGGTGCAACCAATAGATTCTACCAAGTTCCGTTAAGTAAAGAAAGCTATCTACTCACGACTTTCATTATTCCTTTTGGGAGATATTGCTTCAGAAGATTACCTTTTGGTATAACATTAGCGCCAGAAATCTTTCAAAGAAGGATATCAGAATTATTGAAAAGTATTCAATGAAACAATTATAGACGATGTTCTAATCTACAGTAGAAAATGATAAAAGTTTTAAAAGTTCGCTTAAAACGTCACAAAAAGCACGAGTGAATCACAATAAAGATGTGATTTCAGAAAAACACGACTAGAATATTTTGGACTCATAATTTTTGGAGACGGAAGGAAAGCCTTCCTGGAGTTGTCCGCACCTTTAACTGAATTACGTCGTATAAACGGCATGATTAGACACTTAGGAAAATTCTTACCAAACTTGTCTGAAACAATACAACTAATGACCGAATTATTGAAAAAAAGACAGTATATTTGCGTGGAATTGCCAGTAAGATAATTCTTTTAAATTAAAGGAATTTCTAACTCAAATACCAATTCTATTCTACTATGATACCAGACCTATAGTAGTGGGCGTTGACGCTAGCAGTTATGGTCTCGAGGCAGATCTATTTCAAGAAATAGATGGGAATTTAGAAATAATAGCATTTGCCTCACGTACACTTAATAGGACTGAGAGGAAATACGCACAAATTGAGAAAGAGTGTTTGGGTTGTGTAGGGCATGTGAAAGGTTTGACAGATATGTCACAGGACTCTAATCCTTTAAACTGTTAACGGACTATAAACCATTTATACCGTTAATAAACACACATGATCTGTACAACAACCCAATTAAGATGTCAAAGACTTCTGATGAAACTGGGAAGATATAAGCCAGTAGCAGAATACTTTCCAGGGAAGGTACTAGTTGTAAGTACCGCCCAACAAATAGTAAAAGTAACACCATTTCTTCAAGATCCATGGAAAAAAAATCTACTCGTCAAGAACACCAATATATTGCCACAATAGAATATTTCTCAAGATATATAGAAATAGCAAAACTGAATCCAATGACAAGCAAATGCTTTATAGTGTAGTTGAAAAATTTCTTCTCACATTGGTGAATTCCTATTAATCCATATAAGGCTAGTTAAAAAAATCTAAAGAAAATAATTCAGTGTTTGTTATTCGAAAATTGCTTATATTGTTAAAAACAATAACACTCAGATATTTGAAAGTGAACTTTGAAGAGACAAAAAAGGCCTTGCGTTATTCTCGGCTTTTCATATAACAATTTAATAAGCGTAACTTAGCTGTGGTACAAGCTCGTAAGTATGGAGCGCCTATTTACTATCTCGCAATTGATCTAGCGAGACAAACACTAACCATTACCCCATGTCGAAGCTCCCTTATAGAGATTTACTAAGCGTAACTTAGATGTGGCAGAAGGCCGAATGTATAGAGCACACAGTGAAGATCTGTTATGATGTTGATTTTGGGGTTAGTAGAGACAAACGCCAAATAACACGTAACAATAAAAAGGGTTTTAATAGGTTGGTAAAAAGGTACAGAAATCACCTGAGTAGTCAATAACTAGCTCAGCTAAGAACTTCTCTGTCTATCTGTCTCTTTCCATGTCAACTGACATGCCACTATTTACAGTCTTTGTTCGCAGACAAGTTCATCTCCAAGAAGGGTGGTAGGTTTCCGACACAACAGGATCGAACTTATTATTCAGTCAAAATTAATCTAGCGAGACAAGCTTGCGAACTAAAGTTTTTACGTCTTATATATGAAAAGAAATTTAGTCTAACATAAAACTTAAAGAAATTTTTATATATATATATATATATATACATATATATATAAATGTTTTCGTTTGATGTGTTTCGTCCTTTAAGACTTCATTGAACTCTAAAGTGATGTTTAGGTTGTTGTGACTGCACATGCGCACGAAATAGGGGGAAACGATTTGAAATTCAATCTTTTTAAAATGAATGTTTTGGGTGCCTAGTATGATTTGGGCACCTCGACGTGATGTAATGGTTACTGACACAATTAGGACTGAATAGTGAGTTCGATCCTCACAGGGTGCCGCATTCTTTCGGCCTTGTGCCGCACATAAACTACGATTTGAACATCACCATAGTCTTGTCGATTTGATTTACTTTTTTTGTGTATGTTTTTATCACTTTTCTTATTAAATATCCCATATTATGATAATAAATCTGCCAAGAGAGGCGAACTATTGTAAGAATCTGGACATAAATTTACTGTGGATGATCTAGCGATCTTTTTCTATATATTTTTGCTCCAATAAATTACTTTCTTTTTAATTAGCGTAACACTTTTAAAATTAAAATTGGGGTCAGTTTCTTTATGGTGAGCGACTAATGCATTGAATGTGTTGTTTTGTAAAAGATCCCTTTTGTGTTCATATCTTTTATTTAAATTCCTTGAGGTTTATCCTATGGATTCCTTGTAGTAATTATTGCGAGTGATAGAGTAAATTCCCCCTTCAAGTTTTAGATTATTGTTTTGTTTTGTATTGAATTATTTATATAACCCTTTTTATCGCAGCCTACACCGGTGCTGCAACCACGTTTAGTTCTCCGGTCCTCAGGGTTTTAGGACGACGTTTTAACCACGGGTCTAACTCTGCGTTGGTCAATGCTGACGTGCTATGATTTATTTGCAGTCAATCATTACAGTTATGATGACATAAAGTGGTATATTTCTTGCTATTGACAATCATTGGTTGTCTGGCCCGGATGTGTTTTATATATAGCTCCGAAACAAAATTGCTTTTATTAATCGTTTGATAGAAACTTTTTTACCTTCTATCAACATGGCTGATGCTAAGCTCCAGAAGAGTGACTCCTAGCGACTACCATTCGTTTCTGCATTGAATATTGCTGTCACATCTGGTTCCTTATTTCTTCTATGTATTTAGAGATTCTTGAGAAAATCCAAAGAAGAATCTACAATGTTATTGGTCCTAACCTGGCATCTCAGCTTCCGTCACTTTCCCACTGCCGTAATATAATTTTCCTGTGATTTTTATATAAATATTTTCATGATAATTGTTTTGTCAATCGTACCCAAACTTTATGAATTTAAGCGGCAGGTTCTCATCATTTAACAGTTGAAATGGCTAGATGTAGCCGTAAGTTCTATGCTAACAGTTTCTTCTCTCCCACTTCTCACATGTGAAACTCTATTCTGGCTTCCCAATCAACTTTAAATGCAATGTCTTAATTTTTGTTGACATTCAATTCAATACATTCAATGATTTTTCTCATATTCTCTCACACTCAGTAACCTCTTGCGTCTTCATGGCTTTATTGCCTTGTAAATGAATATATATATATATATATATATATATATATATATATATATATATATATTAGAATAAGAAACAAATACGAGACGTTTATAGATTTAACATGTTTCGGTTTTATTTGAGCTTCATCAGAAACTTTTAGAAAAGAGTTTTTAATGTCACCAACTTCCATAAAATCCATATTTAAAGAATGTAAGATCCAGATACCTGCAGACGATGTAACCTAAGTCTTTCATTCTGTTGTAACATACCTACAGACGATAATGGGTATGTCCCCATTCACATAAAAACAGTAGTAAATACTGTATGTTGGTCTGCAGTTGGAGATTCGTCCCCAGCTGTTCTTGTCAAACTCTCTGCCACTGGGCAGAGAGGATCCCCGGACGAGGCTATGTCGAAAGGTAGTCTCGTTTCGGGAAACAGCTACCCGACCTCGTTTTATATGGAATCTACGGGGATTTTTTGGCCGAGCCTACGGGCTCTGGTACCCCACATTAAATTTGGCCTTGTGCTACATTTGACCGCGTGGGGCGGTTGGTAGAAACCCTGCAGTTGGAGATTCATTGTAGAATTCACTTGCCTTACTTCTAGCAGTTGACTACTACTTCTAGGCGTTGCTGGCGAATCATATATGTGTTGTTCTTGTCCTAAGTATAATCGTTCATTACCAACCTTCGTTTGATTATTCTATTCACTAACCTTACCTAGGTAACAACACATTCCAACACACCAAACATCTCCCAATACACTCAAAAGTCATATATAATAACAAGAATAATATCTAATAAAATAAAACTAATACACATCCACACCCACATATCTCCAAATTTTCCGATATATATTATTTTTCCTTAACCGTGGAATTTACCCCAACACTAATAACGTACGTCTAACCAACAATCAACACAAGTACAGGCACAACCGACTCCCGCAAGACCAACTAGAAATATAATACACTTATATATAGGTACATCCTTTTCCCTCTTTCTTCCACTACCATATTTAGGAATTAAACACACGGATACTAGCAGACAGAATCCTGACGGGCGCGGGCGCGCGCACACACATACACACACACACACACACACACACACACACACACCAAGACAAACCACACAGAACTGAACACAAAGTTTCTCTTCCATAACTCATTTCCCAAATATTTCTGAGGAAGATTCAATAAAAAGGAAACATGTTAAATTTATAAACGTTTTCTATTTGTTCTTTATTCTAACATTCTGTGGAATTTTAATCCAAATTTAATTCACACACACACACATATAAATCCATGCAAATGGTGTTACTATGATTTCAGTAACAAATTATTTCTTACTAGCCCGACTCACACGATGAACTACCTTACAGGGCTAAATGCTTTTAACTGTTTAGTTATATGTCAGTTGAGAAGTGGATTCATGACTTTCCCAAGGGTATTAGTGCGAACTGAATGCAAATTGCCCCAGCCAAAATTTGACATTGGTTTGCCAATTCCATTCTCCAATCGTTACGCCACCCGTGCCTTCACAGACCTGTGTGTGTGAGAGAAAAAGAGAGAGAGAGAGAGAGAGAGGGGGAACTATAACGATACCCAGATTGAGGATGCCCATCTTAATTTTGGAGCAACGCTCTCTTCTCGCTAGTGACTTCGATCCAGACCAATACATATTAAAAAATCTGTTTAAAAAAAAAGAGAAAGGCAAGATGGAACAAATATCGGTGGAGTAAAGGGTCAATATTGTGTACCCGCTGAACTTATAAGGTGGTTCCGTGTATGAATTTTTTTTTTTCATAACAAAAGGGGTTTACGCAATATTACTCTCTTTCTCTCTCTCTCTCTCTCTCTCTCTCTCTGGCTTTAATTCTGACATACCAAATAAGAACATTGTTTTACGTAGAATTATATATATATATATATATATGTGTGTGTGTGTATATATATATATATATATATACATATATATATATATATATAGAGAGAGAGAGATGTTTTCAATAGTCATTAGTTTATTGGAGTTTTTAAGCATGATGCGCTTATTTTTTTATTTCATACCAGAGGCACAATTCTTAATTCAATTTTATCTAATTTCGATTACGATATTTTTGCTTCGATACCTTTTATTAAAACACTTTCACTGCTCTTTTGTTATAGCATTTTTGCGTGGCTGTGCTGGGCTGTTTTTAGGAATAATGGAAATAAATGACTATAAAGAGGGTGACATCGACGCCATTTTGGTTTTGATCGGATACTCTACAGTACCGACTAAACTAAACGACACGCCACTCCAGCACACAGTATCATAAAAATACGCCACAAAAGTTGTATTGTAAGCTACTATATGTCTACGATGGTGATGAAACACCAAGAGTTAGTTAGTTTATAATACAAACGCTAGGGACGACATTTCAAGGTATCTCGAAAACGTTGACAGCAGGGAATATAAATTTCGTAAAAAACTGAAGCAACTGAAATGTGGTTCTACAGAAGGGTGTTGAGGATACCATGCGCCAAACATGTGAGCAGCGACGAAGTTTTAGAGAAAATGGAAAGAAAAAAGGAAACTTATACTTAACACCAGGAAAAGGCAGTTGAAATTTCTAGGGCACGCAATGAGGAAAGAGAGCTTGGAAAATTTGATACTCACAAGACAGAATGAATGCAAGAGGGAAAGAGAAAAACAACGCATAACATACTTAGTTCGCTTGAGTAAAAGGGTAGCGGAACAAGGTTTAGGAGACATAACAACAAGACAAAATTTATTAAGAGCTACGAAGGACAGGATATTGCGGAGAGCCTAAAGGACCACGGTACATAAGAAATACTGATGAGTACGTTCACAGAAACAGAAGCTGGTAATTTAACCTTGAATTTGTCCATTTAAGTTTCCAGTATACACGGCCTAGCGTGCTATGATTGATTTGCAGTTAATCATTCCAGTTATGATGACGTAAACTGTTGGGTTATCCAATTTAAGGAATGCATTTCTGTGTATAATTTTACATACACTTTTCTATTTATTGATTTTCTAACTAGTGTACCCGTGCCGTCAAAAATGACGGCAATTGTTAAGTTTTAATAGTGAGATGCAAATGTTAAAAGTTTTAATCGCGAAATTTAATTGTTAAACGTTTTAATAGTGAAATGCAACGAAACAAAATTCTTGAAAGAGTGTACTAAGATGTAATAAAGCGAAAATAAAGAATTCACAACTAAAATAGAGGTTAATGAACCGTTTAAATAATCCGTTCTGTTTATATTTTTTAGACGTTCAATGGTATCTGTGTTTCATTGATTACTTTTGGTGTTATATAAATCGCTTTTTGCTCAATAGTTTTTCATATTAAACAAATTATGTTTAATATAACAGTGAAATGAAAATATCACAAAAGAAAAAGTTTAGAAAACAGAACGACATAGATGCTTTATGTGCAAGGCTCTAACCAATGACTGCAATCTAAGAAACATAGAAGTAAAGGAACTGATTAATTAAATGGTTTATTTTGCTTGGGAATTAGTTTTGTCTAAATTACAGATAAAAATTTTATTTGTATACATTATTAAAACGACTAAGAGAAGTAATCACGTATAAATTTACTAACTTAAGTTAATTTACCTCCCTTCACACTGGAACGGAAGATGTATAAACAAACACACAAGAAATATAAATAAATACACATAATAATTATTACATGGTTTGATAGTTGCTTTACTATTTTGGCGAAATGTTTCAACGTTGAATCGTTTTTTTAACCTTATTGGCTGTTGCATCACTTCAAACAATGCAAAAGACAGAAATCAAGATACGCGTATTTTAAAATCTAGGTCTACACTGACTAACTTTAACAATTCTTGCCAACAAAATTATCAACTATTTATTTTCTGATTGACGTTATTTAATTACAATAAAAGTTATAAATGCTCGCGCCAAAATTACGTGCACGGATTTGTGCCCACAGAGGAAAAGAGACAAATATATTCGTATTTTTTTATTATCGTTTTACAGCATATGTCCTGTAGTTTTCTGTTGTTGCACTTTCAGCGTCACTTGCTTCAATAGATCCGCCATCTTTTTAAGGGCACATTCAATAGATTCATTCGTATTCATTCTTACGCAAGTGGTTCTCAGTCCAGTCTTAACTTCCGTCACGTACGCTTTACATGTCGCAGGCAAATTCACTGGAGGGAAAAATTGAAAACAAAATCATTTGAATAATTAATATTATCAATTGCTGATCAAAATGGTTTAGAAGTATAAATAATAATTACAGTCAAGGCCGCGAGGGTTTCCACAAATGTGGGGTGGGGAAATGAATATCTCTATGCACCA
Source organism: Acanthosepion pharaonis (assembly GCA_903632075.3). NCBI lineage: Eukaryota > Metazoa > Mollusca > Cephalopoda > Sepiida > Sepiidae > Acanthosepion > Acanthosepion pharaonis. Next base: position 207,516 of record CAHIKZ030000019.1, read on the forward strand.
ATTCTTTAACTCTTAATGCTTTTAGAGCATATTTAATAAACTTATATCATTATTTAAAAAAAAAAAAGAATATGAAAATTATTTTTATTTTTTATTTATTTGTTTAATTTGCATTATTGAGATTTGGTTATTTACATTAATTGTTGTTATATATTTATTTCGCCTAGTGTAGCAATTATCGGCGCGGTAAGTGGAATCGGTGTGCCGAGTTTAAATTCCGGCCGAGTTTGTCGTGTGCACCTCCGCACAAATACAAAAGGTAGTAATCCATCTTTTACCCCCCCCCCCACATATGTGTTAAATAGAAGACGTGACTGGGATTTCTAGCCTTGACTGGCAACCAGTCTAGAAGATCAACTTTGTATTCAAAACCAGAAGTTGAAATTCTTTAATGCGTTTTGTCTCGTTAGGACGTGGACGATTATGGTCCTCTACATAGTCCTATCCTCTCTACATCTTAGCAATCTTTGTTTTTTTTTACCAAACCTGCAAAAATTTCAACTGTCTCTTTCTGCTTATAAGTATAAATGTATATTTTTTTCTATTTCCCTTGAAACTCCCTCATTGCTCACATGCTGCGTCCAGGATATTCTAGCATCCTTCTATAGAACCAGATCTCTGATGCCTGAAGTCACCTCTTCATCTATGGGGAAACTATTCAGTATTCACTATCAGATAGAAGGAGTGATATTACACATCATTTCAACACTCTTTTCCCATTCCTAGCGAAAATATGTTTAGCTTTTGGAAGGCATCATTCGCTATCCCAATACACCTTCGGATTTCGATGTCATATTTTCCGTAATTTTTAACATATTACGGAACACTTCCCAGATATTTAAATTTCTGTATTTGTTTGATTTTTTTACCTCCAATTTTGTTGTAGAGTAGTTTTCACAGTGGAGGCTTGTATTTCACTAAGTCTGTCGTAAAGCAGGTTCGACGTACAAAACGTTAGGAACTTGAAATAATAGTTAATGACACAGCAATCTAGTTGTGGTGGTTGATACTTTAAGGTCCGACATCGACTGACTCACCAACTCACTCTGAGCCCACTGGCGACTGCTACTCCTACTACTAATTACATCTGGGAGAGTCTATTTACAATAGAATAGGTATGTTCTAGTATAACAAATTTCTAATTCGCATCTCTTGCTAACAACTATATATTTTGTCTTCAAGAAATTAATGGTTAGTCCTTTCTTCCCACTTTCTTTTACTATTCTAGGAGTTCCTGCAATTTTCTACGGCGTCATACGTGTTTCTTATGCTGTTAAGAGTGTGCTCGTCAATAATAAATCGTGGTTGGACTTCTAGTGTTCTTCGTAGGATTTCATCGTTGTATGGGTTAAATAAATCCAGTAAGAAGACATGACACATCGTTCTCTTACGCCCCTTTCTATTTTTTAATGTAATTACTCCATTCATTTTCTGTGCATATGCAGGCGGTTTTCTCCTATGTATATATTCTGGGTTATTCTCATATCGTCGTCGGCATCCGTCCGTCTCGAGAGACGATGGAGTAGCGCGGTGCGCTACGAGAGCCTGGGCGGGATATATGGAGAACTAGGACTGCCCAGACGTCTAAGTTCCCCCTCTCGACCTTGCTAGCAGAGTTCAAAGGAGAGGATAAACCAATACAGTTTGGTACCAACGCGGCTGCAGAAGTTGCCGGAAGGTAGCACAAAGTGCCGTCCATCCGCCTTCGGGGCTCCACTCCGGGTTTGAATTCAGAGTTGTCTTTCTCCTAGACAAGTTGCCAACCAAGGCTATAGAACAAAGTCTGTCCTGCTATTTACTGATATAATGGAATATACATACACCTGTGTTCCCCCTCACTGGAATATGATTGGCTGTTGTCCGTCATAAATACCAACAGACGTGTAGGTACGACAGTCAAGAGCCTTAGTCTGAAAGCTAAGTCTATAACGACGCCCATTGGACTACGCCATTGATCTACACTTCTTACCTGCGACTACGACGCGTACCAGTCGATTACTGCTACCGTATTCTACTTGGTTATAGTAGCCAAAACCACTTAGCTACTTCGTTCAAATATATCCCTTACCCATAGCTGGAGGGAGAAGAAGAGGATGCATACCTTTAAGTGAATGTAATGGATTCGACTGGAATTCGAACTCGGCTCCGATTCCTCAATCCAAGCCACTATCCATTGCTCCACCGTGCCCCATATTCTATAAATATATTCTCATATATTTCCCAAATAAATTGATTTTTCCTAGCAGTTTAAATAGACCTTTGTGCTGTACCTTATCAAATGTTTTGCGTAGTCGATGAAACATATGTATACGTACTTATTTCACCCCTCTCTCTCTCTTCCCTCTCTCTCTCTTTCTCTCTCTCACCCCCCCTCTCTCTCTCTCACGCACACATAATACGCATTCAGTTTTTTCCGGTCTAATTTTCCTACGCGCTCTATTCATCAGAACCCGGATGTTAAGTTTAGCTATATGATTCATTAATCTGATTGTTCGATGCATTTTACATTCATTTGCTCCTAGCTTCTTAAGTGGCGCTACGAAAGTCCTTTGGTATGTCGCCACTGTTGTATATTCCATTTATTATTTTTGTTATCTTCTCGATGACGAAATTGTCTGCTACTGATAACATCTCTATTACAACTCTATCTGGTCCCACCGCTTTGTTCCTGTTCATCTTGGCATGTGTGGATCTTACATTAGAATTTAATGTTTCAGACCCCTCCATATTTTTGTGCAATGTAGATTTCCATCTTTCTCCGTGAAAGAGTTATACAACATATTCTTTCCCTCTTTGAAGTATTTTTTTCTTTTTTTTTTTTTGTATCCAGTCGATAAGCACGTCTTTTGTCCTGCTATTTCTTTTATTCTTTTATTCATACCTGCCGTGACTTTGATACTCATTCTTTCCATCTTTGCCACTTTCCGTCGTAACATTCTTCATTTGTCTACCTGCGCTTGTTTCGAATGCTTGTGTTTAGTTTTCTATACTCTCGTCATTTTTTGCTGTGAAAAAACACCATGCCAAGAATTTCATATCATCCACTTTTTTTTTTCTTCTCTTGACTCCCTTTCCTTAGGATGGTCTCGTTCATCAAATGTCCCTAGAACTTTTCTTAATGTGTCTCACTTTGAATTCCCAGTCTTAAAGCTGCTTTTTACTTTGTCAGCATATATCTCTTTGCAAGTTTAATCATTCAAGTGTTCTGTCGTATTGTACTTCAGGCGTTGCTAGTATTTAAAAAAAAATCCTTTGGAAATCAAACGGATCCTCCAATCCAGGTTAGGAGACCAAATCTAGTCTTTTTACCAGCCTTTTAGCTAGGATCAATCGTGTCTCAACATTGGTTGCAACATAACATAAATCAAAAGTGCCAGGCCTCTGGATATCTGTTTCAAAAGCAGCATCTCACCATTGTACTAATTAGATATGGTTGGGTGTAAGTCTACAAAATAAGTGAAGATTACGAGGATATTGTGGATAAATAACGATTGACCCTATACTTGAACAGGTTAAGATTGTAGTGTTCGGGGAACCATACAATCTATCCCCCAAACGTTTCACTTCTTTGGAAGAAGCTTAAGAAGCAGGACGTTTCTCTTTGCAAAGGAATGCGTAGGCAATGAGGGGGGGTGAGTAGCATGGTTTATCTTAGCTGTAAAGTCATCATTCAAGCTAGAAAGTCTTGGGAATTCTATCAGACTAGCCAACCATGTGTGGAAATTAAAAGAAAAGAATAACACGGATCCGATTTAAAATGGAAAATTTTTAAAAAAGCAAAACCTTACAACAATTATTGTAATATCTGCAACATTTGTCATCAAAGAAAGTTAGCAATAAGAACATTTCCAAACCAAAAAACATTTTGAATGAGAGATCGGAAATTATGTCTTGTTTCATACACACAAAAAAGTTCCTTTTGAGTTCGCATGAACCAGGATGAAAAGAAAGTATGTGCATTTCATTTAACCCCCTCTCCATCCGACACATTCCCAATACCCTTGCTTTTCTCCTCCTCATCCACTTCTCCCCTTCTAGCACACTTCACGTCGTGCGTTTATTTATTTATTTTTATAAATAATAAAGCGTTCATTAATTTTAAAAAAGATAAAGCGTTAGGAAATGGATTGAACGGAACCGCCTGAAGATAATGAAAGGATGAAACCAATGTAGCGAAATCGGCTGATCTCCTAATTTTTATGCCTAAAAGCTCTACATGTTAATTTTTTTTATATATATATATAGTTAGATTGATGTGAGTTTGTGACCCTGGCATTCACGCTATTGTTTGTCTGACGATCGCAAATAGCGTGAAACCCAGGGTCACAAACTCAGATCAGTCCAACTAAATATTAGCTCTATCACCGATATTGAGCGCTTTCCAATAAGTACCACACATATATAATATATAAATAATATATATAAAAAAATTGCAGATATATATATGTGTGTGTGTGTGTGTGTGTGTGTGTGTGTGTGTGTGTGTGTGTACACATTTTACATATAGTGGTTGTTTTCTAAGCGTAGATGTCGCGCAAAGCCAAAACTATGAGGCACCCAATGAGGATCGAATTCACTATTCAGTCGTAATTGATCTAGCGAGCAAACTCCCAATTTTCCAATAAGTTGATGAGTATTTTAATCAAAATTGTAATTGAATCACAATACTCAACACCTTATTCGAAAATTGGAAAAATACAATGAAAAAATGAACAGACATACCTTTTCGGTTCTTTTTAGTCATGCTTGTCTGAGTGAATATATCTTTGATGGAACAACGCCACAAAATAAAAAAAAATATAGGGGCTAAAATCGGAATATTGACTTTTTTAAGATTCTACATCATATGTTTTTTTTAATTGATCCTCTTGAAAAATATTTTTTTATTATCCTACTGCAGACTTTTTTTTTTAAATTTACTCTACATTTTTCTCTTCTTTTCACTTGTATTTATTTTCGAGAATGAAACCTGTAAACTTTTTTCCGCAAATAAAACATTTAAAAAAATGTAGATGTTAATGTTTCAAATAAATAATAAAGGAATAACGGAAAATGAAACGTTCTAATTTATTTAAAAAAATTAATGGCAGTAATGATTTTAGACAACTGATACAGCCGTGCTAAGTAACATTATCATAGATAAGGAAACAGATTCTTCTGTTTATTGGTCAATTTCAGCAAATTCAGCAATTTCGCTCCGTTGCCCCTCCCTTTAGCACCCTGGATGTATATGTATACTGATAGACCAAGAAGAATCATGTGATACCAATAAAGGCAAAATAAGCGTCACTACGGTACTTTCAAAGTCATAGATTTGGAATCAGAGTATTTTATTTACTTTAACACAGTATCATCAGTCTGGGTATCAGGCAAAAAGGTGTTCTTTTTGTTGCCCGTATAAGACCAAGTGTCTTCGATCATGGGAATACGCATAGCACGACAAAATCCTGTTAGAAAAATTGACGAGTTAGAAAAATTCTGATGATGCATTTCGAAATCCCCCCCAAAATCTAAGTCTAAAATACGCGATCCCACTAGCATGCATTTTGTTGTTTAGTTTAATGAAACCCAGTCTGACAGTTTATTTATTTTACACGTTTTTCATTTTCTCTATATTTTTCTCCCAAACAGAACCTAATATTGTTTTACACATTTTCTCCTTAGTCATAAACAATGGATGAAATCATAATTTTAGTCTGAAAACAGATTTATCTCCCTTTGACTTGTGGATTTCACTTGAAAATGATGGATTTTTGTTTTGTGTTTTACTTTGTTTTTGGTTTGTTTGTTATGTTTGTTTTTTTGTTTTTGTTTTTGTTTTTTTCAATTCACCCCAAGCAAAACGATAATGCCACTAAGACGCAAGGGAATACTGGGAGTGTAAGACAATAAGAAGACTTTAGAAGGAACCATAAGCCCAATACCGAAGAGGAAACAAGAGATAAATCTCTACTCTTGTTCAAAAGACCAGAGTTTTAATATTTTTATTCTTGCTGTTTTTTTTTAATATATTGTTGTTTTATGCTGCTTTTAAATGTATTTGTATATAAATTATTTGTATATTACTTTTCTCGCCCATGTAAAAGTGCCCTATGTTAAATTCATTTAAAAGAACTTTTTAATACACATGAAAGATGCAAACAAACCCACCAACAAGAGAGCAGTTATTTTAACATACATCTTTTTAAAAACTAAAATTTCATTCGCATATTCATTTACTCAGCTTAGCATGACACAGGACTACATACAAGTGTAGAGCACCCAGGAAGAATCAAATTAAGTAGAATAGTAATGATCTGCTAAATAAATTTGAAAAAAGGGTAAAAGGCGCAGTTTTTGAGAATATATGAGAAAGATAACGGTTAACTTGAAGAGCTTGATTGTAGTGGTCAAAAAGATTCCTCAAAATAGCGGTTTGTGGGTAAAAAAAAAAGCTGTTCAGGTGGATCATCCTTCTTACTAATGGAATAGGAAGGAAATGAAGATGGTTCGCTTCAGTGTAAGTGGCAAGGTTGGTCATAGCTGTGAGGGTTAGAGTTTTGGTACTAAGGAATGTCATGGCTTCGGTTTCGTAACGTAAAAAATAATTAATCACCCAGAAGGCCTCCATTTTTATTTTAAAATGTGTGCATTACATCTATCGGCCTGCGTACTCGAGAGTCTTTTAATAAAGAAAATGTGCTCCTCTGCAGGGCCCGAAACTGCTTCCCCCATTGTAAGAGAAACCACCATTTGATCCGACGCGCCTTAGACCACTTAGCCACAGAGAACGAATAATACAGCAAGGTTCCTTTTTATAGGAAATCACATTTATATATGTATTTATTTTGAATGATAGAAGGTCTTGAGTTAACCATTTGTTTTTATTTTTTTTTTATTTATTTATTTATTCATTTATTTATTTATTTTTGCTTGATTGAGCCAGTCGTCTATATTTATTCAAAGGGAAGTAGTTTTAGCATTTAGGATCTGTGACAGCTTCCTGTTGGTTTTTGGGGTTTGGTTCTTTTTCAGCTATAGCTACCATTTCCCAATTAGGCTTGTCAGTTTCTCGGAGTATTCCCCCTCGACGAGTATTCTCAGGAGACACCTTGCCAATCACATTTGTGACCTTAACACAATAAGCAAACGTTTAAAAACACACTTGCATCCAATTGCGTTGGAGTGAAAGAATTTTTTTTAAAAGTCAGAACATATTTGAAACCCTTCCCGCAAAAAGCACCAGACCATCACTTAATAGCACCGCTATCGAACGCGGCCGGTATGATTTGGTTCGGTTTGGTTTGGTTTGGTTTGATTTGGTTTGGTTTGGTTTGGTTTGGTTTACGGCATGTCAACCTCAATGGGTTATTTAATGTCGACAAAATTTTTATTGCTGATAATATTTTTTTAAAAAAATGTCTTACTGGTAATATATTTTTCCTTCAAAAAATCTATTTCTGGTAATATTTTTTCTTCAAAAATATCTTGCTGGTAATATTTTTTTTTTTCAAAAAATTTATAACTGGTAATAATTTTTTTTCAAAAATGTATTGCTGGTAATAATTTATTCCTTCAAAGATTTATTGCTGGTAATAATTTTACAAAGTATTTCTCGAATTAATACCTATTTTTACACTTTCATAATGTTTTGATCCCAGTTTGGGGACTAACTATTTGCCCATAGGTGGGACCCTAACAGATGCTACCACCCCAGGTCAGGGTGGACCTAGGAACACCAGCAATTAAGAGGCTGTTCTACTGTCCTCAAAACCTCCTGATAAGAGGCCTTGCTAGTTTATCGTCATACCCGGGACGGACGCAACCGGTATGTTCTGACCGTATTCGAAAACTAAGCAACATTCCTCTAAAAAGAATTGGCTGCTGCAAAAATTCTTCTCGTACAACACACTTGATAAAACAAAATATATTATTTTTCTCCGTTAACTCGGAAAATTCTACCCCTTAAAAATGGCTAAAGTATTAGTCGAAAGCGAAGGAGCGGGGGTGACCAGCACCATGAACAATTTCTCCACACATACACTACTCAAAAAAAGAAAAATTGTAAAGACAAGAAAAAAATCGCAACATGTTATTTGTCCGTCATATCTAATAAAACGTGCATAAAAGACAAGAAAAAAATCGCAACATGTTATTTGTCCGTCATGTCTAATAAAACGTGCATAAAAGACAAGAAAAAAATCGCAACATGTTATTTGTCCGTCATGTCTAATAAAACGTGCATAAAAGACGGATTGCAAATGTATGATAATAAGAGGCAAAAACAAATAGAATGCCATTTTACAATATGACGTTGCACCGATTCGCGCATCTTCGATTTTAATATTGAATATAAGTAAAGAGGTAATCAGTAATTTAAAATAGTAAAAAAAAAAAAAAAAGAACCCAATACACAAAATATGTGTAACTTCACAAATATTATTTTCTACCCCCGGGAAAAATACATTTTCATTACAGGATATAATGGATTAGATCACGAATAAACTGGCCGCTATATATCAAATCATTGCAAAAGTTCGTACCCGATTAAAAAATTAAAAACAATGAAAATGAATTTCTGCAATGATCCAATAGAAGGACTTGTTTGTTTGCTTCTTTGTCTTCGGTGCTTAACTTCTCTTGACTGTCTGAAAAAGTGATTCTTGAAATGAAACTTCAGTTTTGCTTTTATATAATGTATATACTTTCTGTTGAGAAAAAGTTATAATCTTGAATTGTTATATAATATCAATCCTCCTATGTAGCAGTGAATGATGGACAGTTTTCTCACAGGAGACTTCAAACATCAGAAATTTGGTTCTACAGAACAATGACAAGAACACCATAGACAAAGCATGTGAGCAACGAGGAATTTTTATGACAAATGGTAACAAAAGATCACTAGTACTTAGAATCAAAAAAAGACATTTGAAAATTCTGGAATATGACATGAAAGTTCGGAGAATGTCATTCACTGAACATATTGAAGGCAGTGAGTAATCTGGCAAACAAGCTTGTGTAAATGGATGTCAGAACAGGGACCGGGATGGATAATAAAAAGTCAAATATTACTTAGAACTACGAAGGATAGGAAGTTGTGGAGAGCCATGGTCACCTACTTAACGAGGTTGTGTAAATGGATATCAGAACATGGGCAAACATTGTAAATTGACAAACATTGCTTAGAGACACGAAGGACAGGAATTTGTGGAGTGACATGATTGCCCACGCCGTGGAGAGATACGGCATATAAAAGAAAAATCTCACAGAAAATTCCATTTTGGAGCTTAAAGCATCGACTAAAATGGCTAATCCATATAAAGAGGCCATTTCATTAATTTTAAGTTGTCATTGGAAAAAAATCACCCAAGCGAAACGTCTCATTAACTTTTTTTTCTTGTAAGGAGGGGGAGAATGGTTAAAGAATGACCGCAAGAAATCTTTATTGATATTAGTTTGGCTGATTGATTGATTTGTTTTTTACAGTTTATCAACCTTTTGCAAGTTATTTAAAGCCAGACAATATTTTTAGATTGTAAGTATTTTGGGGAGATAACAATGATTTTGGAAATAATGATGATTTACTGATACAAGTCCTACTAATTAACCCATAGCTGGAGGGAAAAGACGTGAATTCATACCTTCCCAAGGGTAAATGAATATAACGACTAGTTAGAACCAGATTCTTTCAAATTTCGAGCCGTTATCCATTGCCCCACCCTCATATCTAAGTTTACAGCACCTGGTCGTCCCAAGCGGTCACCGTTATAGATACTAATCAGACTCGACGTTGCTTAATTTCGGTGATCGTACGAGAAACGGTGTTTCAACATGATTTGGCCATAAACCTATACTAGTTTGGAACTTGAAGCTTCGCTGATTAAATTTGAAATCTAAATTGTTTGTTCATTTAAAATGCTACATTTAGCAGAAAATATCTTCATTTTAAATATAGGAGTCATAAAAATAACTTCAAATAGGCGCACATTTCGTCTTATACTCTTTTCCGGATAATCTTGGTTTGTTGCCAGACAGTAAGAGAAATTGGTACATGCGACAGAGATGTTCATTTCAATTTCATTCAAATTTGTATGTATATTTGTCTTTCGTTTTATTTTCTTTAACTCCCTAAGGAACTAACGAGAAGTGAGCCCCAGCGTCGTAGGGGCAACCACACGCACTGCAGCCGCAGTAAAAGTGGTGTTTCTTGGGCAGTACTTTCTCCAGTGTTTTCCTTCTTCTAGACCGGTTGCCACCTAAGGCTATAGAATCCAGAACCCATATATTTATCCATAGCTGTGTGGGTGAAGAAGAAGAGGATTCATACCTTTCCCAAGGGTATTAGAACGTAAGTGAATGTAATGGATTCTACTGCAATTCTAATTCGGCTATCCGATTCCTCAATTCAAGCCGCTATTCATTACACCACCATGCATGTGTATACGCATGCGTATTTTGATTTAATGGCAGGCATAAACGGTATTTCTAAAAAAATTAAAAATAATTCTATTTATTACCGAATACTTCCAAAAGCTTAAATATTATCTCATTTTTTTAGTATATAAAAAAATAAGTTTTTTTCTGCTTCCAGCTTTATAATTTTACTGCTCAGTTTAGGATAGGGATTGTTCAGACTGGATAGGAGGGGAACGTATTCTTCCAGCGTCTTATTACAAATTTAGTCAAATTGTGTGCGTGTATACATTTACACGGCAATAACATATGTAAGTCACTGACTCACAACCCAGACATACACATATACATTACATAGGCTCATATAAAATCAACAACAGACAGTGTGTGACGGATAGTGAGTCATTTCTTGTATAATATAGATTTCCTTCAACTCTTGAGTAGAACTGGCAGATGAACGAACTGAATAGCGTTCACAAATCTGATCGAAAGTAAAAGATTAAAAAAAACAAAACGAAAGAATAAAAACAGACGGGAGATTTAAGAAATGGTAACATAAACTGAGAAGTCAGATCAAGGCTAAAAAAAAAAAAATAAAAAAAAGCATTTCTTGGTTGAAATTGTTGATAATTTGAGACCAGTTCGTTAACTACATCATCATCAGAACTGCTCTTTTCAATCGATGTATAAATAGCAAAATCGATATGCGCATGCGTATATGCAGAAGTAAAACGGTAAAGAACAATGAAAAACAATGAAAACAGTGATTACAATACAGACAAAAGTACAATATCAGTATAAGAGACATCGAGCTCAAGTAGATGCTCAGAAATCTCGAGACTTTGCATTCAGAAAGTATGTTTGTAAAGTTAAAATTCTGAGACGTTGCCACTTTTAAATCGATTGACGAAAAACAAACGTAGTGGAGAGGAAAGAGGTTGAAAGATACAATGAATTTTTCTGATATATATATATATATATATATATATATATATATATATATATATATATATAAAATTCAACAACATTTGCTCACTTTCGTTTATTAGACATTAAATCGCATCACTTAGCATCTTCCATAATTTACCTTGACTTTCAGTTAGCCTAACGTATATTCATGAGCGTGCTTAAATTAAAAATTCAGAAAAACTAATGACATTTTTACATCCGTTTAATTTATACATACTTGTTGCAAAATAAAATACTTATATTTGTCCTTATAAAGTCCATCAGAGGACGAAACGTGTCGGCTAAGATAAGTTTTACTTTTGTCTTTATTGATATATATTATTACTTCAAACGTTATATCTAGTGGTTTTTAAACAGTGTTTACTTCGTTTACAGACATGCGCACTCGTGAAAGCCTACTTAGAAAATGATGTAGGGGTCACTCGCATCATAGCAGCGGAAATAGCTCCGTGTTCACAGGAAATAAAAACATAGTTCAAAAGAATAAAGCATACACGGATAACAGTAAAACCATGTTAAATTGTACATTAATATCATACAATTTATTTACTTTTTGTAAATTTAATTTACTTTTTGTTTTTACTTACTGGTGTGTGTGTGAGTGTGTGTGTGTTTTTTTTTTTGTTTTGTTTTTTGCTTTTTTGTTGTTTTTTGTTACAGGTGTTTTAAAGATTGCATGTAATAAACGGAAGAAAACCTTCGTATTTTTACAAGCAATGTCCCAGAGAGAGAAGTTGGACGTGTGGACTGTCCAAATGTTGGTAGCGAAGATATAGAAGTCAAAGTCTTTTGGCGAGATATCCGTTTTTCAGCAGGAACAGTTTTTGTTGCATGCTGGGAGAATTTTTATTATTTTTGTTTTTGATTTTATTTATTTTATACAAAGATTTAATGTTATTGTTTTATGTTATTGTATTCATAATATTCATCGTTATTATCATCTTTTTTTTTTTATTTATAATAATAATGTTTTACATTGATCTCTCTCTCTCTCTCTCTCTCTCTCTCTCTCTCTCTCTCTCTCTCTGTGTGTGTGTATATATATATATATATATATATATATATATATATATATACTAGATTATAATCTGCCCTATCGGGCGGCATTTAAGCAAGCTCCTGTGTGAAGGGCTTTTTATTGGTCCTTCAGCTTCTTCAGGAGTTTGAGAGTCCCTAAATCTTTGCATATTCTCAGCATTGGAAGATCTCCTGGCAACCGTTTGATCCGTGTTTTCATTTCCACGAGACTTTCTTTTTCTCGCTGCAGCCTTGGCTCTTTTGATTGCAATCTGGTCCTCTGTTGGCAGAGATTTCTTTTTGTAAGGCATACTGCTGCTGTACGCGATAGGCAACAATAAACAAGAGAAAAACTCAAAACTGATCGCTGCATTTAAGTATTGCATTAATATTTAAGCTTACCTTTTAAAAATTCAATGATAATTCGTCTGCCGCTATTCTAATTTAAAGACAGTTTTATGTACGTAGGTCCTTACTTTCCCTACATACAATTACTTTTATTTCATGGGTGATTTTCGTTGGAAATTTCAATTTAATTAATTTCGCAATTAATTTAAATTGTTTATTTCCAAGTTATAAAAATTGTTATCGTACAAAAAATACGTCACAAAAAATCACCTAAAAAATAAGCCGAAAACAATCGCAGTAATGAAAACTTGGGAATCCAAAATTTCAGGATTCCAGGTCCGCATCCGGCCCAGGATATTTTCAATCTGCTCACATAGCCGACTTGATCCCAAAATGGTGTGATATGTTGGGCTGACATTGGCATTTATTTATACAGAAGATGAGATTTTTAAAAGTTAGAGAGTTGTGTCCCTTTATTTGAAAAAGTGTGGTACACAGACATTTTCGCATTTATTATATAGAAGATAAAGGTATTGAAAGTTAGAGAGTTGTGTCCCTTTAATTGAAAAAGTGACACACAGACATTTTCGAATATATATATATATATATATATATATATATATATATATATATATATATATCATTCTACATATAATAATTTTAAATATGAACTTCCACATATTTTACCAATTCAGCTATAAACTTACTAATTTAAATATGAACTTAAATATTTTAACATTTTTATGTATGACAATACTGTGATGATTATACGGTCTGATTCTTAGTCTCTTATTAATATTCTTAGATTCATTTTTTTACACAAAGTTTTACATACCACATATATTTTTAATTAGCTCTACCACATTTGCTTTGCTTCGTATTTATTCGCTCTGATTCATTCTTCATTGCGCTCTCTTTCATAATCAAATAAAAGTGAGGAAAACTTTGGGCAAATCACTCAATCATAACTACCTAAATAGCAGCAACAAAAGGCTGTTACTTCCATTGTCACCTTTGACAGGCTCCAATCAATATCTATAAACTCTGAATCGTAATTGATTTTAAGAGTAATTGAAGTAATAATAGGGGGGACAATATAGACTTCACTTCACCAAATTCCTGGTAGATTTATCTTGTATAACTAAATAATTCTGGGAGCCTCGAATGTTTAGCGAGCTATACTGGTTGGTCGGCACTACTTGGTTGTGAGTTCTATCCTCACTGGGTACCCCTAAACTCGCGTTCTTGAGCTAAGTTTTTGTTATGGAATCTTACCCATAATAATAATAATGAACTATTCCATACTTAATTAATACTGCGCCTCAGGAGTAGGCAAGGAGTCAGTCGTTCACCTCTGAACTGACTGCACGGTTCAACTCTCTTCCTACGGGCGAGAGGAACCCGAAGGAGGCTACGCCGAAGGGCGGAGTCTCCTTCGGGGAGGTAAAACCGGCCCTGAACCCGTTTATACGGGTTCAAATGGGCTATTTTTTGGCCGAGCCTAATGGCTCGGGAATGCCCACGTTAAAAAGGCCTTGTGCCACATGACACCCTCGTGGGGAGGGGTGACTGAATATCGTCAGTAGTTCAAGTTGAGTCAGTAGTTCAAGTCGAGTCAAGAGTCGAGTCAGAGGCAGTCCGAAACAGTGTCGTGTTCAGACAATTACTGCAAGACATTGGAATAGTGATACTGGTCGAGACTACATTGTTCTTCCTATTAAACCTGATTGTTCATACTAACACTTACAATGAACCGGACCATAACAGTTTTGTAAATAACATGACGAAGAATAATCATATCGATTCTTTTCCTTGCTTATATTTCCGACCGCTATACCCTTTTGGTGTAGAAAAAAAGGATTCATGAACAGATAAAAAGCCATATGTTTGTCAAACTAAATACACTAGTAATTCACAATTATACATGTTTTTAAATATATCTTATCTACAAGTTTGTTAACACTGCGTTAGCCACCTGGGATTTCTGATAGTGAATAGTCCCCTGCCGTCTGCCTCCCACGACAACTGAACTACATCTGCGCCACAATGCGTGCTACACACACTCACCGAATCCAGAGAGTAGTGGGAGATAGCAAAAGAAACAAGTTGCAAAGAGAAATTACGAGTACTTTAAAAATTGTGGGGTAACAAAACACCCCCATCTGATTAACGCAGTATTAAGTTTGTTATATTTTCAGATTTACAAGATTGATCGACTGAACTTAGTAAACATTAGAACTGTCTCTAAACTCGAACTTGAACCTTCCAGGTTTGCACACATTGCCGAATACAACGTGAGAAACTCATCAAGTACGATGGTAATATCTATCATTCGAGAAATTGTTATTTAGCTTGATTTAATCATTATTTAATAGCATTTCGTCGGTTTTATTCCAAAACAATGTAAGTCGACATCGTTTTTGCATGTTTTTTATTTTATTTTATTTTAGAAATGAGCAAACTGATCTCTATATCCTGTAGAACTAGATTTTAAACCTGTTAAAAGAGAATCACAGCTAAGCATTCTCAGTTTGTGCTGAACCCATTAAAATCGGCACCAGAGTTTAGTACGAAACAATGCTTTCTGGTTGGTCCATAAATAATAATGTCATGTTTCCTTCTATGTCCGCACGGTTGACCTCGAGTTGACCCGTTCAGAGTTCAACGCGCCAAAAATTGGTAAACATTCTTTCGAGCCTCCCACATGATCAAGAAAATTCATAAATTAGTGAGTCCTTAAAATAATCAACTGGTCACACAAATCCATGAAATCCAACTACCTCGCTAAAAATTAATTTTTATTAACATCAACCCGGTTTGTGGAATTCAATTTCCTCTAGTGATGAATTCAACCAAGACGAGATTCAGAAACCAACTCACTCAATATCTTAACAACATAAAGGAAACCGTAACTATATCAGTCGAAGCGAGACAACTCTACAGTAAGTCAAGTAATCTATTTCATTCAATTTCACCATCAACATAAACTGCTTGATTCCTTACCAGATCTATAGCATAACACTTTTATATTATCCTTGATCACACAACCAAGAACTCTAAAGTGTTTTAAACAACTTTATTATATTGTGTGTACTTGTTATATAAAAATATTTTCTGTTAAAAGAAATATTTGCCTATTTGATTATTTCTCTTGTTGTCTTTGTTGCATTTGATTTAGTAAAAATAGCAGAGGCTCAGTTTAATTTGTATTTTCTCACCGATTCAGATTAGCTAACATACTATAATCCCCATAAACGGTGCCTCTGACCACTTTCTCTGTAACCTTCGACCTCAAGTGGCTTTTGGACTTTGTACAGGGTGAACAACATTATTGTAAAAGATAAAAAGAAAAATATTCTGATACAAAGACTTTTGTGAATTTAAGTCCCAATGTTTAAAATATTGTTTGATACATTTTAATTCTGAATTTTTTTCTTTGTTTTTTTCTTATTTCACAAAAAATCAACGGAATTACACCCTTTTATCATAATAACACTGACGATTTGAATTCTACACAAAAATAGTGCATGTGAAGGAGTGATAAATAAACAACTAATAAAATGTTCAATCAAAAATGTTTGCAACTCGTATTAGAAAATCTGTACTTCGATCCGCGGATGTAAAATAGTTCACATACAATTCTGTTTGTAGAAAATGTCAACGAAGCAAAAGGAATAGATCTTGTTTAAAACGTGGACTATGTCGGCGGAAGGTTATATGCGTTTTGTAACATGGTCTTGAGCAGTATAAGTAGGTTTATAACTTTTTGGGCTGCACATTCGATTGCTTCCTCTTGTGTCTGCCTTTGACAAGTTCCAGCCAAACCTGTTTCCTTTTCTGTTACAGTTGCTTTGCATTTGGCATAATCGGTGACTGTGAAGAAGAACAATAAAAAAAAGTCAGCAGGAGAATGCCATCGAGGAAATTGTTCTCTGATAAATCGATGAAATCTTTTATTCCTAGATTTTTTATGGTAGGAAAATGACGTAAATAGGAAATTAAACGACTAGACTCCTTTCATATATATAGATAAGCCAGCAGGCTAATGGAGAAAAAAGGATTTTATTTTATACAGCAAATA
Source organism: Acanthosepion pharaonis (assembly GCA_903632075.3). Classification (NCBI taxonomy): domain Eukaryota; kingdom Metazoa; phylum Mollusca; class Cephalopoda; order Sepiida; family Sepiidae; genus Acanthosepion; species Acanthosepion pharaonis. The sequence goes on from CAHIKZ030000019.1 coordinate 224,323, forward strand.
TTTTTCAACATAATCTCATTCTTTGTTAGTGTACCTAAATCAAAATTTCTTCATTGATTACACAACTCCAACACTATACATCAAAGATTTCAGATCGAAATTCAGCCATGTCCGACCCTATTGATCAACTTTTGTATTAACGGCATCTTACAAAGTTAACTAGGGAACTAACAGTTGTTGCTATTGATTAGAAAGACATGGTAATTATAGAGGATGAGCGCTTTCCTCATTCAGCCATTCTCTTTTTCGTTAATTATCGTAGTGAGGAGATATTTTGTCAAGATCTCTTGTGTGGGGGTAGAAAAAGAAAAATGAATTTGTGCCTTTTCCAAAGATATCCAAGCGAAATAAATACCTAGCCAAAATTCAAAATCTGTTTTTTTTTTTCAATTTTTTCCAGCTACTAACCCTTATGCTACCTGGCGCTACCAACAAACTCACTTATTTAGATAAACGTATATATCTACAGAAACAATTACCAACATTGCAATTATTACCCGTCTGGGAGTACCTAGGGCAACGTATGTATCTGACACACACACACACACACACACACACACATATATATATATATATATATATATATATATATATATATATATATATATATATATATATATATATATCGTATATTTCGCGCAGAAGACAACCATTAAATCCCTGAAATCACCCTTAAAAATCGAGGGTCATCTTATACTACAATTCTAAAAATGAAGCCTTAAATTATGAGTGTTGTTTGTCAGGAGACCTCGGTGAGATAACCAATAACGTACATGAAAAGATTCACATTATCAAATAAACTGATAATAAAAGTAATAAAAAGTAATAAAAGCATTTCTACCTTATATATTACTGGTATAACTTCATAATAAATTGCCTATTTGAAGAATAATTCCATATGAATTAAAACAGCTTGTATCCATACAAGCTCAGCTCAGAAATTGTAAACATTGTTTTATGATTGCGTTCACAGCAATGGAATGTACTATTATCGTATAATAATACCGTACTGTTATTAGCGGCATTTTGTGATTTTAGATGAAGTATAAGTAAATGGCTGTTAGTACACCAGGCTGTTTGTAACTGTTTAGATATAGGAAAAGAAGAGGAAGAAGAATTAGTATTCGCAAGAGATCACGAGATAAAATAAACAAAACTAAAGTTTCTCTTTTAGGAGACGTGTGAAGGAAAAACATGATATAGAGTCGGTTTTGTTATTTTGTTTATTTTAAATTTCTAAGGATACAGTAACAACATTTCCAATAACATTATCTTTATATAATCAATAAGCAGCCGTCTTACACTACAAGTATAGGATTAATTCATGAAAATTTTACCTCTTCTTATCTAAAGATCGCCTTATACGCGGAAATATACAGTATAAAATATATATATATATATATATATATATATATATATATATATATATATATATATATATATTTGAAAATGTTACATTTTTGGGGATCATCTTAAAAATAGGCTCTTAAAACATTTGACCATTCCTAGTAGGTCTTCTAATATGACAGTGTGGAATACCTAATTACAAAAGTGAGAGAAAGAAAAAGAAAAGGACTCCAAATGAATACGGCTGATAAAAAAAAGACATTCTAAAATTCCCAGCATCCCTCTGCCGTGCGCATGTATAGTCCGACCAACACAACAAATTTAGTCCAATGAAGTCTTGAAGTACGGAAAACGTCACAAGTAAACTTTTTCCACTTTGTTATATAATTTCCCCAATATATATATATATATATATATATATATATATATATATATATATATATATATATAAAAGTGAACATAGAAGTCAACACTTAGAGGCGACAGTCTGTTTCATGGTATTTGCAATCGTCAGGCCACGTGTGCTGTTATTTTTCTCGGCTATTTATACATATACGGGTCAGTGGTGCATTGTGGGTAGTCTATTATGGCGGTTATTTTACCGGAAGTCGTTTATTTATTTATTTGGGTTAAATTATTTTGCTTGTTTTTATTTAATTTTATTTTTTGTTTCTTATTTTATTTATTTATTTCTTTACTTATTTTTTAATCGGTGTTTTTATTAACGTGGCCTGACGATTGCATATAGCATGAAACAGACTGTCGCCTCTAAGTGTTGACTTCTATGTTCACTTTTATATTTACACACGCTCTATCTCTGATATCGAGCACTTTATCCCATAAATATAGCACACCTTGACTATATTTCTTCATATATATATATATATATATATATATATATATATATATATATATATATATATATTTGAATAAAAACAGACCACTTTAAGGTTCCATGTAATAAGTTATTTCACCACAACCCCTTGATCATCAGACTTTACTTCCAAAGGTTGAAATGAAAAATGCCAATATGAAATATACATATATATATACACACAACTTGAAATATTAAAGAGTAAATTTATTCAATTGGCTTCAACCACGACCTCTAGACGACTTCGGAATCTCCTTCAATTCTTCTGGACAGTCCCCTTGTTTAAGTTGGTGAATGCTGCCATAATCTTTGCCTTCAGTTCATTTTTAGTGTTACAAGGAGTTTTGTTGGTCACTTACTCAACTATGCCCAACACATAGTGATCAAGGGTGGTTGTAGTCTCGGGAGTTAAGTGACCAGATGTAAGAGTTGGTGTGGTCGCAGAAATTGTCTGACAACGATGACTGGGTTCTCTTGCTTGAGTCCTGTTGCCAGATATAAGGTCTTCCAGCACTCGCACTCTTGACCCAAGGCATTTGATGTAGTCCTAGGTGTTGAGTCTGAGGCGCTCACTAACAAATTCGGGAGTTCTTTTCTTATCACAACGATCAGAGTGAGTTTTCTGAGCTGCCGTATACTTCGTAATCACTATTAGACTCATCCAATTCTTTCCGAATCCTCTGCACTGTCCTCTGAAATGTTCGTATTGGAGCTTTTTGTGCGAATGACAAGCAATACAGCAAGCCATTTCCAAATTCATGGCGAAGTGAATTGCGTCATGGCGCTCTTTTTCTCACAGACGGTGCCCAACTGACCCTACTATACTGTGCAGTCGACAAAATCAAAAAACAAACAACGCGCATGCACGAAATTAAAAAAAAAACAATTTACCCATTGCACCCTATATCTATAATTCTCAAAATGTGTGTGTATGTATGTGTGTGCATGTGATCGGATGTTGTTTATGCATTTCCACAGTTTTCATCCGATTTCGATTAATTTTCTTTGTTTGATAGATAATTCTTCAGTGTCGGTTTTGAGTTCAAATTGTTGGCGACAATGGCTCTCCACTACTTCCTGTCAATTATAACTCTCAGCAACGTTTTACTGTTTATTATCTGTTCTTGGATATATATCTTTCATAAAAATTTTGATAAAAATAAATAGTTTAAATTATTACAATAATATTATTTATCAATATACAGTTCCCTTTTCAGGGATACCCCCCATTCAAATTTTTAACCCCCCCATTTGAGGATGTGCATCAGTTGCACCCAAATGTTGTCACTAATATTGATTTTCGGGTGGGCTGACTTTAAACTTAAACTGCTCCAAATGAACGGCAAAAATTCCCAGTAATGAAACACCCGGTCAAAGACAAGTTATACTGCTTATATATATATATATATATATATATATATATATATATATATATATATATATATTTGTGTGTGTTTGTGTGTGTGTGTGTGTGTGTGTGTGTGTGTGTGTGTGTGTGTGTGTGTGTGTGTTGTGCCTTTGTTGGGTCCAGAAATAAAGACACAAAGAGAGGAACTGAGTTAAACAAATATATTAACAGAAACAGTAATACAAACATATACAAACGAGAGTGTTACAGCAAGAATGTTCGGTCCGGCTGTCAGGGCTGACTGCTAAAAACTTCCCTCGCCAAAAGGCAGTACCTGTTCCTATTTATAGCTGGGAGAGTTCATATGTGCATGGGTAAAGTACCATAACAATATATATATATATATAGGTAGGATAAGAACGAATATAGTACAATTCTAACTTTCGTAACAATTAATATAAAAAGAGAGCTCAATACTAAGTAGAGCAATATTATTTATTTTAGGATATTACACCGAAAACATATTTAAAAAATCGTTACACAATTGTACTCGTGTTTCGGTGCGTATCAATGCATCTTATCAGGTGACTGCAATTTACTGGCGAGTGAACGATTTATTTAGATTTAAAAGCAAAATACAACCGCTTTTTAGGAAAAAGAAAAAAGTGTGGGTATAAGGTTTGGGGACTTTACTCTGATCAACCAATCAAATATGACCTACGTTAAATTTAAACTAAGCGAAGAAGAAAAAATTTAAAAAAACATTATAAATGGGTCATGATCCGCAGATTAGCAGCTAACGGTAGCCAGACATAAACAGGAGTAGATGTGAATGGATACATAAATTATACAAACTAGACAATACCATTTCCTAAAAAATAAAAATGGGGTGGAGAGGTAATTTAACAAAATGTTAAACAAATTATATGCTTTGTAAGTTTCCTACATAAATTTTTTAGGGTTGATAATTTAAGAAACTAGTAAATAATTTAAACGTATAGATTTATTTGGTAAATTAATATGCAACTGTTGAATAATGATTCTTCCTATATGCTAATACCAATAACCAATCAATGTAAAATGTCAAAAATATCAACCAAATACCAATACATCAGTACAAGATGTTACTAATACTACAAGGAGATTAATACAAAATTATAAATTCAAATTAATCTTACAAATAGAAAGAAAAGCCATATATGGTGCGACGCAATACAACTAAAATATAAGAAAAAGCAATCAAATTCAAAAGTTTAACTAAATTGTAAGATAAAAGTTAAACTGTGTTTAGAATTTACAGTTAATTCATTCCTTTTATTTAATAAGAAATTTTTTATTGAATTTGATAATTTCCAGTTTTTCATGTATGCACAGAAAACAGGATTCATATAAAGATCTACATGTCCTTGCCGTTTTTAAAATTTCCCATTTCACTTTAGGGGTCTTATTATCATCTTTTAAACTACAAAATATATTTAAAAAGTGAGGAATAAGTACTATTGGTGAAAGAAAAGGTGTATTGATAACACATCGTCTTGAAAGAATTCTTAGTACTACCAATATAGAATTTTTCAACCATCAGATTCTCTATTGTAAAGATAGTACAAAGATGAACAAGAGATTTAGTTGAACATTTGTTTGCCAATGGGCATTGGTCAGAATTCCTACAATTACACTGTCCAGTATCATTAATAATATCATTTAATTTTTTTCTGGTTGAAAATTGGTTTATGGCATTTTTTTTTTTTAAATATCGAAATGAAGAAGTGAGCTATCCTTAAACGGGAAAATAAAGTTTTACAGAACTGTGAAGCGGTAAAGCCCACGGATCAAATCATGGTTTCTCCTACAAAGGTGCGGGGGGGCATGTTCGATTCATGGAGAAGTGCGTATGAGTGTGTGCGGGTGTGAGATATGCCACTATTGGTAAGCAAATGAATTGTTGTTTATCATAAGAATCTGCGTTAATCCTCTTTCATCTACTAAATCCAAGTTTGTCTCAGAAATTATAACAAAATAAAATTTATTCAATCGTAAACTGACAAATAATATTCATTTTTATAAAATATTTGTAAATAATTTATATCGTTCGTTAGTAGAGGCAGTAACGGGACAAAAGTATCTTAAAAAGGATAGGAAGTTGTTGAGAGCCATGATCACCTGAAGGGACACGGTACATAAAATAAGAAACCAGTCATGAAAGCGTCGTTTTAATTAAGACACTATATTTTGGACGGTATTCTGTTGAAAGTAATTTCATCTCTTTATGGGCACTTTGGGATAGTTCTGAATTATGCATATGGGGGAAAAAATGAAAATACGCTGGGATTTCAAGTGTCATCCAATTCGATACTTATAACGCAGTTTAATAATCCTAGTTCTGTCAGTTAATTACTATTTTTTACATTTTTACGCAGACTCCCATGAGTCCGCCAATACTGTTGACGGGACAAATATTTACCGAAAAATGTCCACACAACAAGAATGATGATTCCTGCAACAAACTGGTGTCCCCGACGTGATGTTCCCCTGGATATATATTTTCAAAATGACACAAAAACATGGAATTAAAAAAACAAGTATTAATAAATATATTAAATCGACATATTAGGAAATGTAGAATGAGAAATGAAGTTAAAGTTGTGAAGAGTTCAAAGCAATCCTCAGTATGTGTCTGTTAGGTACTTACATACCGTCAGAGCAAGAAGAGACGTCTTATCGCTGCCAAAGTCAAAAAGGAAAGAGGAAGAGATTTTAAAATCTCGCGCCGCTTGTGATTATCGTTGGGGGATGTAATCCAACAGATATGAAAACGTGCATTCATCATCTAAATTAGTGATTCTCAAGTTTAAAAATAATACGAAAATAAATGTTATACCTTCTATATAATATATATAGAAGGTATACTTTTGAAAGTCCAGCATTACTAAAGTTAAGTGAAGAAAAAGTATTCTGATGTTGTAACTGACCAGTGCGGAATGTTTCCGTTACAGCCCTTCGCAACGTTACCACAACTTTGTGAAAATGTTGATGATGCGCGTTCAGCTTGGAGCCAAGAAAGAAGTTGATTGCAACGTTACAGTAACGCTGGCACAACATCACATAACCCCTAACTAAATTACAGCTTATTTGCAACGTTTCCAGAACGTTCCGTACTATCCATGATAAACGCTTCAGTCTCAAATTTTAGGCTAGCTGTTCTTAAGCCAACGATTTGTTTGGGATTGATCCACATTTTATCGTTGACTTGTTTTAAATAATGTCCGTATTATTATTATTATTCTAGGTCTAATATATTTTTATGATATTTTCCCCCAAAACTGAAGCTTTCATTCACTATATTTAGATAAATAAGCAGAATGACTATTTACATCTCTCTCTCTCTCTCTCTCTCTCTGTGTCTGTTTACCTCTTACACACATACATACACATACACGCACGTACAATCTACAACTACAAAAAAGATAATGACGTTATTAACAACAACAATGCCAATAAAAGAGATAAAAACGCGCATATAACATTACTTACTAATTCCTTAATATCTCCTATTCAAAACAATTAATCCAGTCTTAACAATATCAAAATAATAACAACCACATCTAAAACTAATATGGATATGATCAGAACCAAAAATATCCATAACAATAATAATTCTGAAGAAGGTAAATATAAAATAAACTGTCACAATTGTTCCTTATAATATATATATATATATATATATATATATATATATATATATATATATATATATAGTGGTGGCATCCAATCAGTTGTTGGATTATCCCAAAATAATCTTATATATTAATAGCCGATGGTCTAGTTAAGATGTTAGTTACGCTACGCTCGCGAGTGCCTAGTGAAACACTAATCGACACACGCCCTCTACCGTTTTGAAGTTAAAAATGTGGCAATTCTTCTAGTCATAAATTTGATAGGTATTTCCATTAGGTCTTTGAGACTGCGGCGATTCAGTTCGAATGTGTCTAAGAAATATAATATATTATTATTGTTATGGATATTTTGGGTTCTGATCATATCCATATTTCATTTAATAGATAAATGTTTTTTTTTTAAATTATCAAAATGGTTTAATTCTTTTTAATACTATAAAGTGATTTGTTTCTATTCTCAGATTGAAAAGAAAATAAGCAGAATAGCTTCCTAAAGATTACCTGCTTTTATAGAACTGGTTCCTGGAAATTTAGGATGCCACCACTATATATATATATATATATATATATATAATGTTTTGGTAGAACAGAGTAAAGGATCTGTACTTACTTAAAAAGCGCTTTCCAATCAAATGGCATCTATCGGCGACAAAATGAAGCACAAACTCCGTATGAGTAATTGGAATCTGCAATGTAAGATGAGCGTACGTTATAAACATTTTCAAATACATTTTACGGTTTTCTTTTCTTCTTTCGTATTTGAAGGATTTATTTTCTTATCTGCATGAATGTTTAATCTCAGCGAATTCTCATTAAAATTCAAATGGATTCAAGGAAATAATCATTCATGTAAATTTCTAAGATGTCATGACAAATTAGGACAATTTTTTCTCTCTCTCTCTCACTGATAATTATTAGGTAGAGTCTAGTAAGGCACACAGACAAATGAAACTATAGAAATATTTTTTCTCTTGTATTATTAATTTCTGAAATCCTATTCATCGTTTTAGACCTGAATTCTGAAAATAGTTTTTTTAAAATTTTCCCGATGTAAGAAAATGTTATGGTAATTTACCCACACACGCATGGACTCTCCCAGTTATAAATAGGAGCAGGTACTGCCTTTTGGAGAGGGAAGTTTCCAGCAGTCAGCTCGGACAGTCGGACCGAACATTCTCGTTTGTATATGTTTATATTACTGTCTCTGTTAATATATTTGTTTAACTCAATTCCTCTCTTTGTGTCTATTTCTGGACCTAACAAGGCCACAATAGAAACAATGAAATGTTGACGAAAATATTTGTGAATAAATGTAAAACTGACCATCTAATATAATAATATGAAATGTATATCTGTCTGTCTACTATAAACTCAGAGACTATTTTTTACAATAATGTTCACCCTGAACGAGGCCCAAAAGCCACCCCAGGTAGACGGTCACAGAGTAAGAGGTAAGAGGCACAGTTTATAAGGATATGTGAGCAAGATAACAATTAACCTTAGACTTGAACAAGTTATGATTGTGGTGATCGAGGAAGCCCCCCCCCCCTTGAAAATCAGTTCCACAAAGTAGCGGTTCATAGGAAGAAACTATTCGAGTTTAACTTACATCTGACCAATGGACAACGAATGAAATAAAGGTAGTTCGCTACAATATACATAGCATAGTATGGAGGATTGGAGTGGGCCCTATATAAAATTCCTATGTGACGAATGCAGACGTAGTAATAATAAAAGAATACAACTCAACTGACTTATGGTTTGTATAGATTATATTAATCAATATTACAAATAGGTCCTTGCAAACTTAATGGTGTCTTATCTACTGAGGGTGAGTTGATGTACTCGCCATCTACGGACTCTCTTGTGATAAGAGTGTAGAGATGATCCGTTCAGCATGTGGTCATTCCGAAGGTTGTACAAAGAGTAAAGAGCTGTTAAAAAATGTAGAAAAGTGTGCCAATCAGCAGCCATGAGCTGAGTGACTAACCTCAAACTGCTAAGGGCAGATAATCATATAATACCTTATTTCTCATATATTTCCAACAAGGAAGAAAATATGCACTGCATATAAGTGCATGTTGCCTAGTTAAATGCACTTTCATATGCAACCATTCAGTCAATATTTAATGTTCAATAAGTTACAAGAGTCCACAGTTAATCACTTTGTTAGTGTGATATTCAATTTACAATGATGACTGCATTAAATATTCAGAGATAAAAAAAGGTGAGTAACAAAAATATAAAAAGATTAGAAACCTTGCGGGCCAACTGCCTAAGGATTCCTTGGAATTATTCTGGCTATACTATTCTGTTAGTACAGAGAATATTAATTACTTTATTTAAGTTTGGTAATATTAATAGTAAACAAAATCAAAGTCTGTATTAGTTTTATTTTTCTTTTAGGTCTGACATGAGACTTTGTTTCTTATTGCGATGCATCTTTTGGAGGTTCCTTTGCATCATGGTTATAGGTCAGAGACAAAATCCAATGGAAATAAGTGTTTTATACTGTGTATCTCCATAGACCTGTCTCCTTTCATTATTCCAGTTGAGCAAACCCTTCCATCACTTCCCAAATGTAATTTTGTGACCCTGTTCAGTTGCAAGAATTGTCTGGGTTTAGCTGGGTTCTTAACACAACTTCATCAATATGGATTTTACTCTGATAATCTCATGCATTTCTTTACACCCTTCTTTGAGGTACCAATTTTCTTAAAATTTTTCTAATAGTCCCTCTCTGTTTCTCGGAGAGTTTATCATTTGGTTTGGTTTGGTTTGTTTTACGGCATATCAGCCTCAATAGATTATTTAAGACAATATTTTAATTGCTGGTAATATTTTTTTCCAAAAATGTATTTCTGGTAATATTTTTTCTTCAAAAAATCTATTTCTGGTAATATCTTCTTTTTTATTTTCAAAAATGTATTACTGGTAATGTTTTTATAAAGTATTTCTGGTATTAAAACCTATTTTTACCCTTTCATGACTTTTTTTGACCCCAGTTTGGGGGTTAACTATTTGCCCATAGCTGGAACCCTAACAGCTGCTACCATCCCGGATCAGGGTAGACCTGGAAACACCAGCAATTAATGAGGTGATTCCACGCTCCTCAAAACCTCGTTCTATCATTTGGTTTATTGTTGGTTCATTACTGTTGTTAACTGGTTTATTCTGAAGCATTGCTATTTATCCATTCACATTTGGATGTGTGAATGAATTCAGCGTAACTGGGATGAGCCCGTTGTCCGAAGAGCATCTATATGTCAAGGGTCTTGAATTAATTGACCTCTGTATAACTGATAATAATGTCAATAATTCGTAGTAATTAATTTTCGATCTTTCAATTGTTTTGAAGAGGTTGGTTTTTATTGCTTTGATCATGCGTTCCCAGACACTTCCTACCCATGGGGAATAAAGAGGCAATTTTATGTGTTTTATTGTTGTACTTGCAAAAGTGTCAGCCAACAATTTATTATTTATATGAATATCGATAATATTTTTGCCCAGGACAGCATTAAATGATTTCGCATTATCACTGTATATGTGGCTTGGTTCGCCATAAAATTGGTAAAACGTATTAAGGCTTCAATGAAGGATATAGTGCCCATATCTAGTACAATTTCAAAATGTACAGATCGTACATTCAAACACTATCAACAAACACATCTGTGTTACTTTTTCTTTTTCTACCCATACGTGGCCAGTGAAATCCACTCCCGTATGTTGAAACAGGTTTATTAAGTCCACTCTGTTTTTAGGTAGGTTGGTGAGTCTGGGATATCTAAGTACCAGACTGTTGAAGCTTTTGCAAACATAACATCCAGATATGACTGACTTGACAACCTGCCTTGCTTGGATTATACAATATCCAGATTATCTTATCTTTGTAATGGTTCCACCAACTCCCAAATGTTTTCACCGATGATGAGCATCTTCAGTACTTAGTATCGTTATGTAATGATATTTAACCAATAACTTGGGATATTTTAATTCCAGTTCGAACCTGGCTACATTGGCTATCTGCTATCTACTCGTAGTATTCTAAACATCCAAGATGTTTAAATTCTCTACCAACTTGAGGATTTCACCTTTATGAGGAGCTCTCAAATACTTTCTCTTTCGAAAACTTCTTCCTGCATTGACTTGATGAGATATAACTTTGCATCCAGCTTATGATTTCTCAAGCTTGTTTGTATTGTGTATTTATGTATGAAATCAAGTGCCATGGCTTTTGTATTACATAATTTTGTAAGTGTAGAGAATATCTTTATGTTTATTATTGAGGTTGAATCCACCTTGGTAGTAGTGCCAAAATATAAAAGCCCTTAAAACATATATAGCGTTTGAATTCAAACACTCCAGACTGCTGCTAGGCCAGTAAAAAGAGTCTTTTGTTAGCCAAAATGGACCATGTTTCCAGAACTCCAATTTAGTCAGTTAACTCCGCGTGAAATCAGGTCAGCAGGGTTCTCTGCTGAGAGTATATATTTAAATTTTTATCCTTTTTTATGATCGTTCCTAATTTCATGGCTTTTATATCCTTAAGCAGGTTTGTGACAAATAGTTTTTGTATCACTAAGTAACTATAATAGTACAACCTGTTCATCCATTATAATGCACAGATTTTCAATCATAACATTTGAATATGATTTCAAAATTGTAGACAATGATTTAAAGGCTATATACACTGACAATAATTCCATGGTAGGAATGGATTTTGTTTTTAATAATTTTGGCGAACAGTATGCTCGAATTCCCATTTTTCATTGCATAAACGACGAAACCGTAAGTATGCGGTGATGAATCGTAAAATATATAAATCTTCAAGTCTCCCTCTGTAATAATAGCTTTATGCGAGAAAGAGATGTCGGATAAGGTAGACAAATAAGCAAATGCTATTTTTCATGCTGTGATGTATGTGTATTCTTTCTATAACGCCTTCTTTTTCTTGCTGAAAGAATACTTCGTTATAATCTTTATGCAGATCTTTACGTTCAAGAGAAGGCATTGTTCTTTGAAGAAACAGCGAGGGCTACTTTATAACTAGATGGAGCAGAACTAATTTTGTCCTCATACCATGGCAGATCCACATAATATTCATTTTCTAAGACAAACTATGTTTCAAATATATTCTCGGAAACTTCTTCATGCTAGTTTGATTTTATAAACCAATGTTTCCTTCTGATTAACTTCGATCTTATAGCAACAGGTACATATAAGGACAATGGGTCAAAAATCCTGGCTGACTGAACTAATATCTGCCTCTCAGTCCTCCCATTTCTGTTTATAGTGATCTTTGTTATTGTCATTGTTAAGACAATAGTTATATCCTAATATCTTTTCATAATTGTTATACCATAATACCTATTCTATTGTAATAGACTCTCCCACAGATAATAAGTAGTAGTAGCAGTGGCCAGGGGGCTCAGTGGTGTTGAGCGAGTCAGTCGATGTCGGACATAGAAGTATCAACCATCACAACTAGATTGCTGCGTCATTAACTCTTATTTCAAGTTCCTTTTTAGGACCGACTTAGCGAAATACAAGCCTCCACTGTGAAAACTACTCTACAACAATAATCTTCTTCATGTTGAGAGATACTTTTTTCCGTTATCATAATTGATTTAAGGTCCTTATGTTGCAAGAGTGTAAGTTGAATTTGCCTTCCCTCAAACGTCTTTTTATAAAAGTCGATAAATGAAGGTGATTGCTAGTCTGTTGTAAATTATCTACATGAAAGTTATTTTTGAGCATTCCAGTACATTCATCAATCTGGTACTGCTCTAAGTGATATTTCAAAATGTAGTTAAGAATAAATAGGTTGTGGTAAACCCGAAAATCAAGGTGTTATATGTGAAGGGCCATTTCGTCTCCATTTTTTATGAAGAAACAAAATTTGTTCTTATATTCCTTCATTTTAAGTTTAATCATTAGAAAGGCTTTCCTTATGTCACGCTATCATAACATACTTGTTTGTTTTGAATTTTAATAACTCGACCATGTTGTTGATTATTTTTATTCCTGAATAATCAACCTTGTTTAAGGTACATTTGCCCTCTGTTTTCAGTAAACAGTTGAAAACCGTTCTAATTTTGTTGTAGCTTGAGACTCCATTTTGAACACAAGTCTATGTGAAATCCAAACATATTTTTCATACTCTTCTGATGGTATGTGTATTCTTTCTATAACGCCTTCTTTTTCTTGCTGAAAGAATACTTCGTTATAATCGTTATACAGATTTTTACGTTCAAGAGACTGCATTGTTCTTTGAAGTACAGTGAGGGCTACTTTATATGGAGCGTATTTTATTTTGTCCTCATACCATCGACACTTATTAATCCTAAGATATTGATCTGGTCATGTTTAATTCTTGAAAAGGATAATCTTTTGTCCAAACTGATTAGATTTTTCTTAATTGAATCTAATTCCTCAATTTTTATGATAATATGAAATTTGCTATCAAAACAAGTTGCCTCCCCTTCTCCGTCTCAATATCCAGTACAATCTGATTAAGCCGCTTGATAGCTTGTCTAAAGTACGTTTTAACTTGAAAATCCACTTTTCTTAACACCCTATCGGGGCAATTTAGTATTTAACTATTTTGTTCGAAAAATATGAACGTTGACTACCGTCAGCTAATAAGCAATTGACCAGCGTCCTTTTCCTACCTTCCTTAGAAGAACAATTTATGCATGGATAAGGCAATTTAGCTTTATGTCCAGGGGCAGTAATTTGTTTTATGCTTTGAACTTTGTTTTATGCTTTAATCACTTAGCACGTAGATACATTAACTTACATTGCTCTTTGCGAGCCTCAACAGTAGAGAACTTGGTACATTTAGTCATACGATGTCCCTCGTTAACACATAATCTACAATACATACCATGGGCTTGTGGAAAAATTCTGTAGAGCTGCCACAGAACTTTCCTTCTCCGTCGTATTATGTTTATATTTTGAGATTTCACTATGATTAATTCTTTTCGTTTTAGAAATAGTTCTGATTGCTTATTACTATGTTCGAATATATCTAGTTCCCGCCCGATGTATGACTTCGCACATACAATTGTGAGGAAGCCACTCAAATACAATATGGCTGACCAGTTTTAAACCTGGCATGTCACCTTCAAAATAATTCAACTCATAGGAAGTTTTAAGTTCGGACAAATCAGTACGAACTTCTGCTAAATATTGTTTTAAATTCAGCATCGTATTTAGGTTAGACTGTCAATATCTGTTTAAATATCTCATTAACTATGTATGGTACATCTAAAAATTCTTTGTTAAACAATTCTATTGCAACATTAAAGTTTTCGTCTTTTAAAGTTAAATACGAAACTAACTGCAGAGTATAGCCTGTTAAACAACTTTTTAAAAATGGTTAACTTAGTTCTATCAGATTGTACACTATGCACACAATTCTGAAATTGAGCCCCCCAAAATTTTGTATTCAAATTTCCTGGTATCAAGCCCGCTAAAAAACTTAAACTGTAATTTCGGTATTGGCATAAATATATTAATTTTCATTAAGTTTGCAAAATATGAGGAACTGGAATATAAGATTCCGACGTTGCAGATGGAGACGTAATAATAAATGAATAGAACGTAACTGACTTATGATTTCTACAAATTATATTAATCAACATTACAAATAGGTCCTTGCAAACTTAATGGTGTCTGGGACCAAAATTATCTGCTGAGGGTAAGTTGATGTTCTCGCCATCTACGGACTCTGTTGTAATAAGAGTGTAGAGATGATCCGTTCAGCATGTGGTCATTCCGAAGTTTGTACTAAGAGTAAAGAGTTGTTAAAAAAAGTAGAAAAGTGCGCCAATCAACATCTGTGAATTGATTGTCTAACCTTAAACTGCCAAGAGCAGATAATTATATATCTTATTTCTCATAATGGCTGATGTTCGCCGTGAAGAATAGAATTGGTGGAGCTAAGGAATGTATTCAGGTACTTATTGGAGCGATACAAAGAACTGACTATTTTCCCGGAATCTTTTGCGATGGGCTGTATGTGCAAGTTCTGGGTTGAGCTTAAGCGCTCAAAGCACAAGGCCTCCCTGCGAAGACACACATTCGTCGGGACATCCGAAAATTCAGGGTTCGCTCGGTGGTGATGTCACGTTTGGTTTTAGAGGCATTAAATGTGACCAGACAGTTTTTTTCCCCAATTAAGCTGTTAGAGCTTAGGTCAGTGGAGAGATCAACTGCCAGACTTTGGCCATCCAGAGTTTTGGAGGTGCACCCTATATACCGTTGTATTATCAGCATAGATATTCACAAAAATCATAATATACTCTTAGGTAGATCATTTACATAAAGTAGAAAGAGAATGAAACCGAGAAGCAAGCCTTGGGGATGTCTGTGTTGATCTGAGGCCTACCCTTTTCAAAGTACTTGATAATTGGGAAAACTCGTCCAGTATGGATTTCAACCAAACCGTATGCAGATAGGCTATGGATCATGGAATATCATAGGTTATGTAAAGCTGACCCAGGTCAACTCTGAAGGTAAAAAATAAGGTCAAATAAGCCATTTCTCAGAGAAAATAAACGTGAACTCCCAAGTTAAAAATATAGCGGTAAGGGAGGTAAATCAAATTGGTAGTAAATTAATGCGTGATTACTTCCCTTATGAATTTTAATAATCTATACAAATAAAATGAAGTCTTTATTTGTCTTTTTATTTAGACGCCGAGCACTTCTTGTTTCATGTAAAAGGCAAAACTTCATAAGGACATTTACTAACAATTAAAAAAAATCAATAAGAACACAGTATAAACCTTTACAGTTGGATTGCACAACGAGGATGTGCTGAAAACTCTTCAGCTTGACCAAAAGAAAGGATTTTAAAAAAAGTCTGTTATTCCTGGTAATTTCCGAGATGAAAAATTACTATATATCTTTCTATTTGGATTACTATTCTTATCTTTGCTATTATACTTAAGTTTCAGCCGATGCATTCTCCAGCCTTTTTCAGTAGTCTTTTTGGAATTTTATTCATTCCGCTTTCCATGCATAGAGGAATATTACCCTCCAGTTTGTTCAGTTTTGTGTTACTTGTCTGTTTCTTCCAACATTATATGGCTTTGCCGCATTATTCAACCCAGGGATTGATCTCGCAACTGCCAGGAAACACTTAGAGTTCCAGTAATGTAATTTTACCTAATTTCTGTACTCATAAGCCGGAATATTTTTGATTGAACTTTCCTTCTCATAGACTATCATATGGTGTTCATCTATATGCTAAGTCTACTGAGAATGTTATCAGAGGTTAACATGTGCGCTGATTCTTTCACTCGTCCTATCTTCCATTATTGTTCTGACTATTGTCTTGGTTGATGTTCCCCACCGGGCCCATTTTCGTTATACATAATCAGTCTTGCCTGATTTCAACGCCTCTTCCTGGAATACAGACTTTTGGAAATTTTTTCAACTTTATCATTAGAGTGCTGCTGGCTTTATTCTTGTACTAGCAGCATGGTCCGGCGTTGCCCGTGCTTGATTCAAAAATCGTACGACTCATACAGCAATCGCTATCACTTGACTTAAAATATTTTTGCCCTTCCTTGCCTTTAAAGGAGTGCCCTTTGCCGTGCTGATGTTGCTACATGCCTTACTTCTTGCCTATCTCACACTGCGAATTTTTTCTAAGCTCTATACTAAACATTAAATCTGTTACGAAAAAAGAACTAAACAAAATGAACACAAAACGATCATATTTAAAAAAGGACTCGTAACTGGAAAAACCGAATGAAAAAAGAATGTTAACAACAAATACTTTTTCACACCCAACCCAGTTCTGCGGAATCAGAATCAACGTTGAGTTTAAGCAAGCGAATGAGCCAATTGGAGTAAAGTGCCATGCAGATTTAAATTTTTCCCATTTGTGACGAATACAGCTATCGATTTTTTGCATGCTAGCATGCTAGTTAACATTCGCGTCAATCAGCTGTTGGCTCTCACGCTGGCCAATAGAATCTTCCTGCCTATTTGTGGCAGCCAGCTATAGGCTCTCACTCTGGCCAGAAGAAAATGGCCGCAAACTACATGAAAATTGCCGTAGAAGCATGAAAAAATCGATTATTTCCACTATCAATGGAAGTTGGGAAATGCAAAGTCAGTCTTGGCCTTCCCACAAACTTGGAGCATGTGCATGTAAATTTTGGTGCAAATCTGTCGATAATTGCGGCCGTACATTCGTTACACACACATACTACATCCTGCCTTTTATAGATAGAGATATGGTGTTGATTGATTCGCTTATCAACCTTTTTCAGGTTATTTAAAGCCAGAAAATATTTTTAGATTTTAAGAATTTTTTGAGGTAATAATGATTTACAAGTCCCACTAATTAACCTATAGCTGGAAGGAAAATAGATGACTCCATAAGTTTCCCAATTATATTTGCGCCTAAGTAAATATAACGAACAAAGTGAAATTGGAACACAGCTTTCCGATTAACAATTCTGGTTCATTATCTATTACACAACCTGCACATCCAAACTTACAGGACCTGGTATTCCCAAGCGTCCCCCCATCTAGATACTGACCAAGCTCGAACTTGCTTAACTTTGGTGCATATTTTGTCGCTACTGCATTGGATATAATACACATAGTGCTTAAACATGTTCTCTTCTAAAGGTTTGTTTCAGGAAATATATCTCCAGGAGTTGAACTACATTTTAATATCGTCCTCACGTTCTGCGCACTGCAGAACACCTGAGTCTTTTATGATGTTCCTCTTATCTATAACAAGTCAGATTTTTCCTTCTGCCCTCACTCGTGGAAAATAATATTATGCTGACAGAGTAGTTGTTACCCTGAAATTGTGTCTGCAAATCTGATGGTTTGCGTCTGGGTTGGCACTAAATCTTGGAAGATTGAATTTTTAGATAAATGTCCAGTGAAAGTCGAAATGATCAGCACTTCGACAGTGTTGTGGCTAGAGGCATGTGTGCCCGTAACCCTACTGTTTGTAAAAGATTTCCAACCGTCCATGTTGACGCTCCGAGAGCCACATTACTCGGATCTCTGCATTCCGCCATTTTGCTTTTACAATTCGTCGATCTTGTACTTCGTGGCCGTGGGTATAAAAATATTTATTTGACCGCTGTTGCCAACATCGATGTGTCAAGTCCAATATACGCAGCAATTTTCCGAAATGATCATCCAGCCTCTTGAAACTTCATAACCCGACTACACTCAAACATCTGCTTCTACTTGGCTCTTTCACTGCACTGAATCATCGCTGCATGTGTCATTGTCTAAAGCTCAGACACAAACGGCGTACTAGTATAAATGTTACTACATTACAAGATGAAAATCTTTTTAGTAATATCTACTACCACCTCGTATGCACATCATTCTTCAATATATTACAATTTCATTTTCCGCCAAAGTATAAAAAAAAGTCAGAGCCGTAGCATGATACATGCTTAGGCGATCATGTATATTTCGATACATGACTGACGAGACAGTTTTTTTCCCGCATTAGGTTGCCATTTCTTTCTGCGGTAGACCAGAAAAACCCGTCTGCCATTAGCTGGTGGAGAAGAAGAGGATTCATACCTTTCCCAAGGGTATTAGCACGTAAATGCTAATACCCTTGGGAAATTCGAACTCGGCTCTCGGACTCCTCAATCCAAGCCGCTAGCCATTACTCCACCATGCCTCCTGTCAAAGTATATGGCAACATATAAAACAAAAATTTATTCCATGAATTATTCAGACCTTTGTCATTATTTTTGTTATTTCGATCAAAAAGTTGTGACCGGTCCACTCTCCACCTCTCTCATGTCATACACATACGCATTTGGTAATTTTAAAGCTTGGAATAAAATCCCTTATCACGCTCAGATTTTTGTCTATCTCCATTACCATTCCAATTCTAGAAATTCAAACTGCGATACAGATTCATGCTATAAATTAATTATTTTATTATCGAAGCTGCTCTGGTCATTTTTTTATGTATTTAGAGATTCTTTATAAAATACAAAGAATAATCTACGATGTTATTGGTCCTGACCTGGCATCTCGGCTTCAGTCACTTTCTCACCGCCGTAAAGTAGCTTCCTCTACCTTTTTTATGAATATTTTCATGGTAATTATTATTAAATGAACAAATTAGAATGTTTAGCGGACACTTATTTAGACGTCATTCACAGTCAAATTAACATCGTATAAGATTTCATTCAAAGACATGTACAAAGCCATGTACAAAGCCATGTACAAAGCCATAATGAACATTAAGAGTATGGTTAGTTCATGTGTTCAGGAACTGGCCATCAACACTGAACATAAATTCATTAGAGCCAATGATATATGTTGGATTTACGATAAGCTATTGGTGTTTTACCACATTTTTCCAGATTTATTAATAACTCGTGAATTTACAGAATGATTCTTTAACAGGCTCAAGCAGAAAGATGTACGTTCGTTCTACATTTAATGAAAATAGGTTGTCTGGTTTAGCTTTGCTATTGTTTTCGGCTGAAAGACAGCCGGTTACTGAGATGGATTATATTAAATAATTTTGTAAGACTGAAGTCCATACAAGAGAGGTTGTAATAGTTTTGTACATTTTATCTTACTCTATATTGTTGAGCATTATTGTTCATTGTTATTCATTTTATGTTTTAAATGTGATATATTTAAGTATCACACGTTTTTATTATGCTTTCCAATAGAAAGTAACAATTACGCCTTTCCATTAACAGTAATTTTATTTTGAATACAAAATAATGATTGTGCCTTTTTTAAAAAACATATCCTTGTGTTTTGATTCACAATACAAAAAAAACAATTACGTCGTTCCTTTAAAGCTCTGTCCTAATACAAAATAAATTATGTTGAATTATTTGTTTCTAAAGCTTTTAATGCGTTTGCTTCCTATAAATTTAGAAACTGTATTCGCCCCTACTATGAAAATTCGTTAACGTTCAATTGTAATTGATATATGCTTCATTAGATGCAAGCGAAATATAATCTGAAGTGCCAAAAAATCAGAGAGAGGCGTACATTAGATGGTTTAACTCTTCCTCACTTCCGTGGCCAAGTAGTTAAGGCGTACCGAGCCAAATAGTATATAAATATACTATTTAATAAATAAATGGAGCGTCTACTCAAATAAGAGTATCAACTAAAAATAACGTTTAAAGTAATAAAAATCTGTCGGATTAATAAAAATTCCATTCTGAAAAGATGTAATATGTAATAGTTCTGTGCAGTCGTAACAGTCATAGGACGTGGACTATATTTAGCACTGTTTGACCGCGGAGTAATAATCGATGACCAGAAAGATGGAGTATTCTATCTCCGAGGCAGCAAATTCTCCAGGAAAGCGGTGTAATGGCATATCAGGAATATGTTAATTCTAGACAGACAGCAGCTGCATGCGAAAAATGTGTGCACCCACAGGTGATGCAAGAAAGAGGCTGCTATTGACTGACAAGAATGGTAACCAAACAAGGAAAGGAAAACTTGTATCAAATCACACACAATTCAACGCTGGTGTTGCTCAGCGCATCATTGTAAAGGAAGCATTGCTTTTCATGAGTCTTTGTAACCGTGGATCATAAAGGGTCCCATTATTTACTTTGTAGCATCAATTACTACATCTCACCTGAAACTGCGAACAGCTTTATTTTGCGGAAGACTAATGATGTGATGCCTACACAGACACTTCACATTTCCGTTGTGTCACAATGCATCACCACACATTTGATTTAGAACAATCACTAGGTCAACTAGGCTCTAAATTATTTTATCTGACCCGTCTACAAGTAAGGAAAAAGGAAATAATGGATACATGAAAACTTTCGGGAACAAGTGTCACTCGATCGGAAGATAGGGAATTCCGGTCATCAGTTTATACAGACAGAGTCACAGTGGAGTAAACAGAGTTAGAAGACTCCTCTTGGCAGGTGGCAAGCCATCGGCAGATAAATAGAATCACAGGCAGTCAGAGAGATGTGAGAGACCGTTAGAGTTAGAGAGAGATAGAGTCGAATGTAGTCGGAGCTCGCTGGCCGAAAGGGATATCTGGTGAGAGGAGACAAATGTACCAGCGAAGATTTCCCAAATGACACCTGGCTACCCCGGACTGTGTCAGGTGAATCTATGAAAAAGTGACGGGGGCGCAGATGTATGTTTACACCAGCTCTTTTGGTAAACGGTCAGTTTTGTGTAGGGGAGATACTAGATGAACATATGAATCAAGTTTGTTTGAAGGACGTTTTGTAAATTAGTGGTTGTTTTGGAATGGTGCGGAGTGTTCTTTGTCGGAGCTCACAAAGGACGCTTATCAGTCTTGACAAGTATGACATACTTACTGCATCTATTTATGTTCGCCATGTTTGCAGGTGGTGACGGTCTGGTAATGATATACGATGATGCTCAGTTTTGAGTTTGAAGAATGACACTTTAACTGAACATGACGGCTCAAGTCACACTTAGTGACGATATTCTATATCTTAACTCGAATTAGTCTCGACCAAAATATTTTGATCTGGAGCGGGTGTGGATTGGCACCTGTGAATATTGAATTTTCTTAATCGAGCTAGCAAGAGGGGAGGAGTTCAAGTTCCATAAGAGAGTAATCGTTTTGTCTGCTAGCAAGTTAATTCCGGCGAGCACTATGAGGAGCTAACAAGGTGCTGGTCCAACGTGCAACGCTACATTTACTCCAGCAAGCCATCGTGCGCGGGTGACATGAAACACTCAGCTGACTTTTACATACACCACAGGCCTTTGTATCCGCCAGATTTAAACCCCATTGAGCATATGTGAGACATATTACGTAACTGATTACCCCCTCCCCCAAAAAAACAAACAAAAAACAAACAATTTTCTTACTGGCAGCAATGAAATATGCCTGAATAAATATAAACGTGCAGCGACTAATATAACTCATAGATTATTCTACGTTGCGACACCATTGCTATTCAGTTGGAAAAAAAAACGAGCTACAAGTTATTAGGTCGTGGGTTCCAGTTTTTTGGCAGTTTAGTTTATAAAAACAAATGAAATACTTACATTGCCTTCTCGGCCTTTAAAGAATGACAGAAGACTTCGAATGTGACTTCGAATTATACCGACTTGGGCGTTCAGTACAGGAATCTTGACATTTTTCAAAGCTGTTATCGCTTTACTACTGAGATGTGACAAGATCGATGATATATCAGCTTCGGTTTGATCGACGGCGAAGGAACAGATTAAAAATGCAATCACTGTCAACACAAAAACGAAACATCGTTTTATTAAATACGTTTCAAAGATCACGTTAAAAAAATTTTTAAAAAAACATATTAAAAGGAAAATGAAAAAAATGGTTATCACGTAGATAATGGTATTTGAAGTTTATTAAGAATTTTCACATCTTATTAAGATTCGAAAATGCCGTTCTCTCTGAAATACAGAATGATACTGAGAATACCATAGACTGAACGACGAGACTTGATAGAAAATGGAAACAAAAAGGACACTTATAATCAACATCAAGAAGAGACAGTTGAAATTTTTAGGACACAATGAGAAAAGAGTGTTTAAAAATTTGATACTCACAAGACAGATTGACGGTAAGAAGGACAGAGAGAAACAACGCATAATATACATAACGAGCTTGAGTAAATGGATGGCCGAAGATTTTAAGGAGATAATAAAAAGATAAAATTTATTAAGAGCTACAAAGGAGAAGGAATTTTGGAGAGCCATGATCGCCAATATCTTGAAGAGACATGGCACATAGAAGAAAAATGTTGAGGATTTGGCCTTATTGGCACAAAAGTGAAGCATTGAATGCTAGCAACAAAACAATATTTGGAGAAGTAAACAAGAATTCATTAAATGATTAGAGAAGACAGACAAAGAAATTATGTCTGACAGTATTTTTGAATGGCAGAAAAAAGTGACAAGACAGATAATGATTGTAGCGTCTTTTTAGACAAGAGAAGCTAGTACTACGTGTTATTTACTCAACTGGCAGACAAGTGACCAAATCTGGTCATTTGGAGTCAAGTATCAGTAATATGTCTAGTTTCTGGAGACCCGTCCCTCAAGAAGTACCTTCCGTTGCTTTATTTGATACTTCAGTAGGGTGGGATTATGTATTCTCATTCCTTTATCCTGATATTTTTTCCAGTGATTTACGGTTATAAGTCCCGAGATTTATAACCCTTAATTCTCCAAAAATAAGAACATATTCTCGGAGAGTAAATGGTTTCGTTTGATATTGCTGGAAGATTACCGAATGCTATTGATACCTGAGGAAGGCTGGAGAGTACAAAGTCCGAAACGTTGTGATAAAGAGAAAAAAAAAAACTAAGAAAGTAGTCTTTATACATCACTGGATAACAGTAACAGCGACTTGTCTCAGTGATTCCAAAATGAAATAATTGGGAAATATTAACAACTAAAGAATAAAAGAGTTCTTAAAGATTCGTTTAGAATCATTCAGATCGAATAAAATGGGAAATGAATCGAGCAAAATTTTAGAAAAAAAATAATCAATATTTTTTACTAATAGCGAGAAATAAAAAGCCTTTTTAAGACTATACAAGCGTAAATTGCTTCCGTATTCATTTTACGTTTCACAAAATGATATTGGATGCCTGATTAGGGCAATGGCTACCAGTACAGAATTGGCGAACCGAGTTCAAATTCAGCCTTGTCAGTTATGTTCACTTTCACATAAATGCCCTTGAGAAATGCATGAATGCATCTCAGCTAGCAAAGTAGACAGGGCGCTTTAAATCTTGAGTGACAACCATTAGAGGAGAAGGAAAACTGTATTCTAAGCCACCAAGAAAGGAACGGGAAACAACTCCACTATCTTTACCGATAATAAAAAAAAAGGAATATGTGGAGAGCCATGATCGCCTATGCCCTGAAGGCATGGCTTAAAAAAAAGATTATATTAGAAAGAATGATTTTTTTTTATTACAATGAATTCTTTTTTATCCTTTTAAACAAATTATCCGACTTGATAGAAATTGTAAATAAAAGTAATAAAGAGAATAATAATGTTATAATAATCTTAGAATTATTACAAACACTTCCAAAACCATTATGGATATACTAAGATCTTCAAACACTAATAGCAATAATATTTCTGAAGCAGGCATTTATAAAATAAATTGCCATAACTGTTCCTCCCAATATATTGGAGAAACAAGTAGAAATTTAAAAAAACGCATTTATGAGCACAAAAGAGACCTCACAAAAAACAACTTAGCTAATGCACTAGTCATACTTAGAAATAAATTCAACCATAATTTTGATTTTAAAAATGCTACACTCATAAAAAAAGAAAATAACTCACCCAGAAGGAAAATTCTAGAGAGTGCCGCCATAGAATATTACCCAAATATTAACCTACGCCCAGCTTTTTCCCTATTTCACCTTTCTTAACAAAATTACTGCTCTCCCAAACAAACGTACACAACAATATCGTAAAATCAAAAGAAAATGGTTGAATCCGTCAACACAACTATAATGACAATATTCTCCTCACGTGACAATAACTGACGTTATTTTCAGTTAACAATATGAAAATAGCGTTCTCTACATTCCTCCAGTTGCTAAGAACATTCTGTTTTTTGTTATTATTAGTTACATTCTTTAATTAAATTCATTTCGTTTTTTGCTTTAAGAAAGTCCACATTGGACGAAACGCGTCAGCAAGAACTACAGTTTTCCTATTGTCATTTATATTTATAAAAACCAGAAAAATGTATACAATTGAAAGTACGCATCATAAAATAAAACATGTACTCCAAATAATTTAGAAATTATTTTACTACGTTTATGATCTATTGCGTGTGGGCTTAAGGAATTATTTTTTTAAATTATTTTATTTAAACCAGAATTCTTGGAGGGATATTGTTGCAGGTTAAAATTCCTTTGTCGTCTTTAATAATATCTTGACATTATTTCGTATTTATTATAGGAATTCTATTTATATTAGCGTTTTATTGAGGAGCTTTAGAACCTTACCCAGTATCCAATTATTTTCATTTACAATCGTGAGTTTCCAATCTCGCAATTTCTGAAATAGTTTTTCACATCCTCTTTTAGACAAAACAGGAAATTGACAAAGTAAACTTGCTCAGTAAAATTTGACAATAACGCTGAAGGTTATCTATTTCTGACAATAACAGGGATCTAACTGAAACGATCAACGTTATTTGTTAGATGCGAAGACAATCGGTGTTCTATAAAGTTAAGAATACGCAACGCGAAACGGATTTCGTGAATTTACAAGTCAAAGCGTTCATTCTTCAATCGATTTCGAACCCCGAAACGGACTGTTGCATTATGAGCAAGTTGTTTACTTTCAAGGTTCATTTCTATCGTTCCTATTTTTGTACAAAGAAAAAAAAAACATGTTTCAAGATTTATAAATATCTATCAAGAAATAACAGAACATTAACAAAATAAATGCGTATAAATTGAAACCAAAATCAGGGTTACTAAATTTGGCTACTTTTAAACGTTCAGCACTAACAATTTTTTAATACCACTGCTAGCAACTTTGCGGCCTAAATTTTAAATTGAGGTATGTCAGTTTAATTTAGTAACGATCAGTCAGTTATGTGCCATGCGTGATACATGCTTAGGCGATCATGTATCTTTTGATCAATAATAACGAAGCAGATTTTTCCCCGTTGCCATTTCTTTCTGCGGTAGACCAGTTGCCATCAAAGGCTACAGAACCCGGTCTGTCCTGCTATTTATCCATAGATAGGGAGAGAAGAAGAGGATTTACACCTTTCTCAAGGGTGTTAGCACGTAAGTGAATGTAAAGGATTCTAGAATTATTTGATTACTTGGTTCAATCTGGTATTCCTGGTTTTTTCTTACTTTCTTCGATATTGTGACGCTTAATTTGCAATGAAAGAAGTGAATAAACAAATTATTGCGTAACATTCACTCATTTTCCTACATTCATCGGTTCTGATATTAAGAAAATGTCTGTCAGTCAGTCAGATTTATTAAACATAGAAAGAAACTACAGTCTGTTAATAAAAAAAAAATCATTCAATTTATGCTTCGTCTGGTAAATGGACGATTATTGAAAGGTAAGAGAAAAATTTAATAAAAGTAGATAACATCTCCACGAATTAAGCAACAACCGATTGATCAGAGCGAATTTTAAAAAGAAAAACATTTAGTGTGGACTCACCAAAAAGCTTCATCTTTGCAGGTAACATACAGTAAATAAATTGTCGATATTATCTCTTTTATATCGGAGTCCATCTCTTATCTATCAACATATGTTATTTCACGGGTAGCCTTTTGATAATAGCATTTTAAAAAGAAATAAACAAGTTAGTTCAAGGTTTGTTGGTTCGTTTGTCGGAAACTGGTTTTGCCGAATCTAGAGAGATGCAGAATGTCCCTTTTATTTCGTATGTGACAAAACATCTTTTGACTGAAAACTTTTGCTATATTGCCGACTTGAAAAAAAAAAAGTAACACCGAACAACCTACCCGGTTACGCGCTTTTAGTAATTGTTTTCGTCATATATTTTGTACCTTTACATTTTATATGATAAATCAAAGTAAACGCGTCTTATGATTGTTTCAATAAGCATTGAACTGTTTTCGCATTACCGAGCAAAGAAAGAAAACTAACTCATGCTGTCATGGGCTTACAATAAAAAATACATTGGGGTCACAGATGTTTTTGGGAATGAACAATAATCATAATAGTTTATACTGTTAAATGCGCATTTCTATCAGCCATATATTCTACGGTAGCTAAAGATTCAGAATGAATTTACCATATATATATATATATATATATATATATATATATATATATATATATATATATATATATATATATATATATATATATATATATATATAGTTAAATTCCCAGATGAATTCTGTGGATAAGATAGATTGGTATCAAATGAGAATTGAAAAAAAATCATACATTTTGCAATTGTCATTTGATACCAATCTGATACTGGGAATTTAACTATATTGTCGACATGGAAAAAGAAAAAAAAAATAATAATAATCCCTTACTATAAAGGTAATTTACATTAACCAGAAAAAAAACGCTTAGACACAAGCGTCTATCTTTTTAATTTTGAATTTGAATGTAACTATAACAACAAAAACATTTTCATTTTTGCCTTGAAAAAGGCGGAAGACGAAACGCGTCGGCAAAATGTATGATTTTTTTTCCAATTGCCTATATATATATATATATATATATATATATATATATATAGTTGGGGGAAACAAATATTTGTACACTTACAAATGTTTAATTTATTGTATTTACAACTAATGAATAAACACACTTTTCATGCACAGATGCATAATAACTAAATATGCACAGAATACAGAAAAAATTGATTTAATAGAAATAAATCTCATTTATCCATTTTAATTGGTGAAAAAAGTATTCGTACAGTGCAAGCTTCAGATTTAAAAACTTCAATTGTTTTAATACTCTAGATTATTCAAGTAGAATATTTTAGTATGCTCCAATAATGTTATCAGTGGTTATTTTTAGCCTAAAATATAAACAGAGCATTCTGTAATTGATATTCATGCAAGAAGGTTATCTTCATGGCAAGAGGTAAAGAAATTGACAAATTCACAAAAGAACTGATTGTTAAGCTCTGGAAAGAAAGTAAAATTGCAGGAAAATCTCCAAAAACCTGAATATTCCATTTACTACCATTAGTTCATCATTGCAAGGTATAAAACACTCAAAACTGTTGAAAACCAAAGAAGAACAGGTGCTTCACAGATGATTTCTTCAAAATCTTCGAGGAAATTAATGCGTCAAATTAAATAAAATCCAATGGTTACTCGTCAAGAGTTGCAGGATGATTTACTTTCATCAGGAATCTGTGTCACTAAACGGAAAATAAGCAATGAAATTCAAAGGAACAATCTAAAGTCATGCTCTCCTCGGAAAACTCCACTGCTATTGAAAAACACAGTGATGCCAGGTTGAAATTTGTTCGTGAACATAAGGAAAAGGAAATATTATAATGGGAAAGAGTATTATGGACGAAACCAAAATGGATTTGTTTGGACGTAATTCAAGAAATCATGTTTGAAGGAAAGATGACGATGCCTTCAAACAAAAGAACACAGTTCCAACAGTGAAATTTGGTGGTGGCGGCATCACACTTTGGGGATGTTTTTTTTTTTTTTTTGAAAAAGGTACTGGCAACATATCAGTAAGAGATGTTAGAATGAATGCTGCAACATATCAAAATATTTTGGAAGAAAATTTAACGATTTCGGTTGAAAATCTTGAACTTCCTCCTGATTGAATATTCCAACAAGATAATGATCCTAAGCGCATTGCAAAGTCTACGGAGAAATCGTTTGTTGAAGATAATGTAAATATCCTGAAATGGCCAAGTCAGTCCCCAGATGTAAACCCAATCGAGAATCTGTGGCGTTATTTGAAAATTCAAATTCAATCGAGGGCCCCAACAAACATCCCAGATCTGAAGACCATATGCGAATAAGAATGGAACAAAATACCAGCTAAAATTTGCAAATCATTAATTGAGAACTACAAGAAGAGGTTGGTTACTGTAGAAATGAATAATGGCTATTCTATTAAATGAAGATTATGTATTCTTTTTTGTATTGTACGAATACTTATTTCACCCATTAAAATGGATAAATGAGATTTATTTCTATTAAATCATTTTTTCTATTTTCTATGCATATTTAGTCATTATGCATCTGTGTACAGTTAATTATATGAAAAGTATGTTTATTCATTAGTTGGAAATACAATAAATTAAACATTTGTATGTGTACGAATATTTGTTTTTCCTCACTATATATATATATATATATATATATATATATATATATATATATATATATATTAATCGGCATCATCCCAAGCAAGGCAGTACAGCCACTAACACGCAAGGGTTACAGGGTGTGGAGGAATTAGGAAAAGAAACATTAGTAATGAGTATTAAGAGAAAAGAGCAATCAGGAGAAGAGTAGATAGCAATTGACATTACATTTACATTCTTGCAGAGTAAAGTTGTCTATTTTTATATGTAGGTAGAGTCTGAATATTTAGAAAACAAAACTACATTAGACAATAATAGTAATGGAATAGACTGGAAAGCGTTTTCTTTTTTAAAATTCCACCAAGAAAAAGGAAATCAGTTTTTTTTTATTGTAAAAAAATCATTAAAAAAAGATATTATTACTTTTTAAGCCATATCTTCCTGGTGCCAGTTTAAACTGATATCCCCCCACACACAAACACCTCCATATATGTAAACTATAGTTATAAACTATAATTTTGGAAAGTGATACTAACTGAACGAAAACAATTTACCCCCGTAGATTAAATAAAAAGTTCAGTTCAGAATTCCCTGTGGGTTACCCGGACTGATATCCATCTGACGAAAGCCGTAGGGCACAATAGTCGAAACGTTGTGATAAAAAACAACAAAGATGAGGACAATAGTCCGAATCTAAACAGTGTAAACAAAACGTAAGCATTTTTACTTTTTTTTAGCAAGTGTTTTATTATGCAACTGAAATCAGTTCTCTTCACAGGTTTGTTTTCAATACTAGACCGCCACACATTTTCTTTCTATCGTCATAACATTTTTTTTGCGCCATTCGTAAGAAGAAAAGTCTGATATAGAAATGATTTGTGTTCTGTATTTATAACCGGGGATATTGTTGTATCAAAAGTTGTTTAAACTGTAAACAATTTCTGAGAATAATTTGCTTAAGGACATCTTTTACGTAAAATTACATTCGTTTATTTCTAACAAACATCAACACTTATCGGATTTCAGTTAAGCTTTCGATACTTATTCGTTTAAGAATGAATTTATTTATAAAAATAAAAAAAAGGTTTTATCTATAAACGATTTGGGGAAATATTTTATTAGTCCATCAATCTAATTTAATTTTATGAAATCTAAATAAAAAAAATTCACGTTACAAAAAATCATTTACATTTTAATAAAAATGAGTCTTTGGAAAAATACAGTTGATTTTTTTTAATCATCCTATTTTTTACTATTTGCCCTGAATTGCAAAATAAAAATTCCAATAAAACTAAAAAATTGATTCGATTGGAAATTTTTAGTGCTTTTATTTCTTTTATAATGGAGGTTTTGTTAAGAAAAATTGATTTTTAAAAAAATTCTTTTCATTTTATTTGATTAAATTGATTAATGTTTTTAAGACATTAATTAATTTGATTTTGCCGACTTCTGGCGTTATTAAATAACCGTGGCTATTAGTGATCAAAAAATAATTAAATAAATAAATAAAATTGCAAATTTTAACAAAATTTTAACGTGACTATATTTGCAAAATCGTTTAGTTGTCTTTTTGTTTTGTTTTTGTTTTTTTCAAGCAAAAAAAGAAAAGAAAAGAATAGCAAAAAAAACAGATCTATAGGGATGTAAAATTTAGATTTGAAGTTTCGTCTTGAAATAGTTTGTTGGAGATTTTTCAACAATTACGTAAACGATAATGTGAACATGCCTATAACTAGATTTTAATTTTTTTCTCGGGGATACTCACTTGCTTTCTTGTGTGCAAATTTTCGTTTGTAGCTCGCGTTTTGGCTCACTACCGTTGTATTTGTCTCATATGCTGAAAGTTCCATTTTATGATATAAGATCAAATAACAGCTAATTGTTTATTCAACAAGAAGAAAATAACTTTCAATATCTACAAAAATATATTTATAGGTATTACAAAAGCAAATGTTAAATAAAAATTTCAATGATATTCAATTGTCCTAATACACCTTTTCATTCAGGAACACTGCAGCATTATCTCTCTATAGGACAGGAATGCTACTCTATTAGATAATTGTATAAAAGTGGACACTTAAGCCCATCGTAAAGGTCTGTCTATAAGAAATACGTATAAAATGTATTTATTTTTCCAAGTCTTAATAAAATTCTGTGTGGATAGCGTAAAACATTATGTGAAAACGACCAGTCAAATTCAAATTCCGGCCTATTGTGTTTATGGAATTAACACATTAATTCCATCTACATTATACGCGCGTGCGAGTTTTCCTCCCTTCCTTTCACACTCGTGCGTGTGTGCGCGGGTTTGCACCCCTTCCTCTCTCTTACAGCTAGACGTAGCAGTAAACGTCCTTTAACTAGTGAGGAAGGTCGCTATAGCTCCTGCTGATGGAGTCAGCCGAACAGATTTTGAATCTTTTCCCGCGCGTTTCCCGGCGTCTCAAACAAACAGCGTTTGCAAGCCAGTTGCTTCCCGATCTTCAACCTGACTAGACGGGCAACTCATTTATTCCGTGCCCTTAACCCATATGCGGGCCGGAATATCTTATTTCAACAATGTCGACCTCACACTTTACCAAGACTCCTTCTCGTCTTGAAGCTACCCGCAGGTCAGACCTTCTCCGTTTTCGACCAGAAAACGTACGAGACACACGACACAGTCGTAAGCAGAACTTCGTATTCAACAAGTGACTTATTTTTATCCCTCGTCAGTCAACCTTAAATACAGACAGGGATATCTTACTGACGAACAAACATTCTTCGTCTCTCTTGACTCGCCATAAGTAACTTCACTAAGACGATGCAACCAACTGCAAATAACTCATCAATCCGTTAAAATTTTTAACAGTTATTAATTCAAGGCTTGACCAAACTCTGAGATGACTGAACTTTCTCATTACTTTGAACGTGAACATAAAAAAAGATAAAAAACACAAAAAATCACACACACTTACAACGCCAAAAATCCACAGTGAGTACTCCTTTCTATCTGTGCGCACCTACACCTCTGTTAACGAGTTCCTTTTTCCAGAACCTTATAAAACCTTTTTCCCGCCTTGATCATCTTGCTTTCCTATTTTGGCGCGGAACATTTTCTCTGATTTTCTCTATCAACGAGATACCTACTTGTTTTCCATCTAATAAAAATTACACATGTTTTGCATCCAGACGCCTTTGTCATTTTATTCCGGCTATCTCTTTGATGTTTATGATTTATGCACTTGTTGATTGACCCCTTTCCTCTCACTGTTCATTCACGCATTTTTTTCATTTTTTTTATACATTGTTTGTGGACTCGGTAGTCTAGTGTAGTGTCTGGCACAAGGCCACTTTTCTATTAAACCAGCACTGCACCCTACCGGGTCTGCAACATGTTCACTTCACCTGTGAAAGGCAGGAATCTATCTCTTCTCCCCAATTATGTGTTAAATAGCAGGGTAGACTGGACTCTATAACATTATGTTGGTTGGTTGGTTTTGTTTAGCGGCATATCAGCCTCTATGGATCATTTCATGCCGAAATCTAAATATTTTGAATTCAATTATATGGCTTCAGCTACAAATAAAATATGTCATTTTGCTATAAAATGTATTGTTGGTGATTCTACTATAAAAATGTATTGTTGGTCATTTTGCTATAAAATGGATTGTTGGTCACTTTACTATAAAATGTATTGTTGACCTTGCTCGATTACTGATCACGCTAAATTATGTGCTCTTTCTCAGAAACTGTTAAGTAAGATCTTCTCAGCATCATATAAACCACAGGTTGGTTCTGTGGGTGTTGAAGAGCAGGCGTCAACAACAGTTAGTCACTTCAGCAGACGGGCATAAAAGGGGGAGTAATTAATCATTATTTATAGCACAACTCCCGATATGACTATATAGTTTCACTACAAGATCCGATTCGAGTTAAACGAAGTTTACCAATGACCATAAAATTCTTACTAGATTAATAAATATAAAGACACGGCACTGAATAAACATACGAAAAGAAATCTTCCCTTAGACCAGTTTTTTTTTTCCCAATTGCTCCAAAAGATGTAAGGTTTTAGAAAGCGATTGTCTAATAACTTTGGGGATTTTGCTTGAACAAACAATGCCATATGATAATCAGACAAGTTGTTCTACGCGAAAAAAAAAAGGCATCTTTAATCAGCTTAAATCTGACAAGAAAAGAACCAGGAAAGATGTCTATTACATGAAACAGTTAAATCATTGAAATCATAAAGATTATAGATTATAGATATTTATTTAATCTTCCCCGTAGACAGTATTTCTGAAGCATTTAGTAAAGAAACTTTAACATGGTAAAACTATTATCTTCTGAACTTGGCCTGGTCAGTGATCACTCTTGATTTTCGACATGAAAGATTTTTGGGTTTTTTTTTGTTTGCTTTCGCGCGCGAGCACACACACACACACGCACACACACACAAACACACACACACATGCACCTCGGTTTTAATGAGTGTTTTTGGGTAATTCCGGCAAATTAAAAAAAATTAAAATAGATATAAAAATTTAGTCTGACCATTACAAATGACGTCACATTGATTGAGCTGAAGTTTGTCATAGCGAAATAGGGAATGTCGGAATTAACCAAAAACATTTACATAAACACATAACAAAATGAAATCCTAGAAAACAAATGTATCAACATTCCAAGTATTCGAAATATATAGCAGAGGCAGAAGGATTACAGGATACTGCAAACGGTAAACCGAATTTCAGAAATTCTTTTTTCCGGGTTTTTTTTTTTTTTTTTTTGCTGCCTTGATTACATGAATTTCTGTTGAAGCACATTTCTATTGCCTCCAGTTTTCTCCTCATCTGTGTGGAGACGATTTAACATATAAGAGGATGGATAATCACATAGAAATCCAGTGCTCCTTACTTTGTTTCTAACGACATTTTTCTGTTTCCTCGTACTTTGCTTTGCTTTTGAAAGGCATCTTTTGCTAGTTCAATGCCTGTTCGGATTACAGTGTCACGTTTTCCATCATCTGTTAAAACACTTCCCAGAGATTTAAACTTCTGTATTTGCTTGATGTTGACATCTCCAATCCGTAACTAGCATATTGGGCTTTTTCTCTTGCTAATGATCATACCTTCTTGCAAATGACAGTCCTTTTTATTTTCGCTTTCATCTACTACCCTGTTTAGGAGGTCATGTAGTCTCCTTTCTGTGTCAGTCATCGACACAATGCCATCTGCGTACCTTATATTGTTAAGATTACGGCCATCAATAATAAATTCTGGTAAGTACTGAACTGCTACGTAATATATGTCCTCCTGTATAGCAGCGAATACTGGAAATCTTCTCAAAGATGAAGAAGAGATTTGAAGCAACAGAAGTGTGATTATTTTTTTTTAAGCAAATCACTCCAAGCACGCAAGAGCTTACAGAGAGTGAGAGCAAGAATAAAGAGGTGTGTTTGGGAAAAGGATAAAGAGAAGGACAAGGATCAAGGTCAAAGAATCAGAAGATGTCGATTGACATTACATTTGAATATTTGAAGATTATAGATATCAGGGAAGGAAATGATAGGAAGGGAGTTCCACTGATGGGATTTGCGAGATAAGAAGCTGTTGGGGCAGAAGAGATGACTACATTTAGCCGTTTCGACAGTGAAAGGGTGGGACCAAGATGCCAACCTAGTAGCACGTTTAAATTCATGCAGTTTGGGAACCAGTGAAAGTATCTTGTCGGAACAGTTGTCATGAAAATACTTGTAGAGGGAAGCCACCGCACGCCTATGAGAAAGGGACTGTAGATGGGATGCCAGATCAGGACCAATCACGTTGCATACCCGTCTCAAGGATGTTGTCGAGGACCTCGAGATGAACAGCGGGAGCACCAGACCATATATGACAGCAGTATTCCATGCAAGGACGAATGGTTGATTCGTAGATTTGAAGGATGGACTCAGGCGAGAAAAACCTTCTGGCGCGACACAGAGAACCAACTTTCCTTGCGGTAGATGAAGCGATAGATTCAATGTAGTTGTTCCACTTCAGGTCAGTGGACAGCATGAGACCAAGCAGTCGCAGAGCGACGCTCTCGTGAAAAGATGCTAAGGATACCACGGGTCAAACATGTGAGCAATGACGAATTTTTGGAGAGGATAGAAACAAAGAGGAAACTTATACTTAACATCAGGAAGGGGCAGCTGAAATTTCTGGGAGAGGTAATGAAAAAGGAGGGCTTGGAAAATCTGATACTCACAGGATAGAGGGCAAACGGTACAAGGGAAAGCAACGAGTGGTCTACTTAATGGGCTTCAGCAAGTGGATGGCGGAACAAGGTCTGGGAAAAACAACAAAAAGAGAAAATTTATTAAGAGCTACAAGGGGCAGGAGGAGGCGGGGCCATGATCTCCTACGCCCTGAAGAGGCACGACACATAAAAGAATAAAGATCTCCAGCTCTCTTACGATAGCATCGCTGTAAATGTCGAATAAATCTTGGGAGAAGACAAATAGATGCTGCTTTCTATTTTTGTGTAGCTACCCAATTCATTTTCTAAGCAGTTTGCTCACAGAATAAGTTATGGATTATTCGAACATGCTTTCCAAATAGATCGAGTTTTCCTAGTAGTTCAGATAGATGCTTGTGCTGTACCTTGTCAGATGTTTTTGCGTGATTTATATAAAGAAATAATAGCTATGGAATACTATCAAAGTTTAATGCAAAGCCACGTTTTCAAATACTATTATTCAAGGATGATAAACTTCTCCGCTGAGAAGATTGGCAAAGGAAAGACTTTCAACACCCTACTTGCATTTTGTCGAATTAAGCCAGATTAAAAAGAAAAAAATATCTATATTATTTATATAAATACGGAGATTGTGACTGATTTTCTAAACGCTAGTTTGAAACAGTGCAGAAATCACATTTCTTACCAAAGTTTTTTCATGAGAACTCCGATCAAAAAGAAATATCAGAAAGTATCCTGCCTTTAATCAATTTATTTATAATAAATATTACATCTTCAAGTAAAATAGAATGGCCGTGATACTATGGCCGATGTCCATTCATTTAGTTCTTTCCATTCATCAAAATACCGCTTTTGCTCAACTAAATTTAAGCTCTTCTACAAAATTATGCATCAGCACATCTTAGGTGGCATTAAGAGCACTGAAAAAAAAAACGCTCTTCGTTCAATTGTCATTTTATGGAGAAAGTACTGCAAATGTTCGAACGTGTCGAAAGTGATTTGCGAAATTTTGGGAAGTTTTGCGAAGCTTCACCAGTTGAGGCATATAGCAATCAAATGAAAATCTTACAATGGAATAATCTATACATCTTTTTTTCTTCGACCCAACTCCTTACGACACATTTGAATTTACTTGTGATAAATTGTACAAGTTTGTAGACTGAATAATGTTATATGACACGGAAGATCGCCACTTATGTTTGAAATATCCAAATAAAGCGTTCAAAACAGTTTGTAGCTTTGTTAGCCATGTTATCCAAATAAGCATAATGCTCCTACTGAACTGCATTCATAATGTTCCATTTTTTTAAAAACAAATCTTGACTGACTATAAATGTAGATACTGTACAACAACATAAACCACAAGGGATAGTGAGATGAGTGAAATGGACCATCACTAACTGTACCTTCTTTTGTTTCCTTAAGCAATTTTTATCCACTGTCGCCTTGCTATGCCAGTCACAGCTTCACCAGTGCCTCGTTGGCTAGCATTACCTGTTTCCACCTCCCACGATGCAGACGAGGGTTTGGGATAGGCTGAAATGCCTGAAGAAAACAATGAACAAGATCAGGCGAGACAAGATCAGGAATAAGGCAATAAGAGGTAGGAGCCATACCAACCATACAACACATCGAACGACAGAGGATCAAGTGGTTCGGATACCTCACCCGTATGCATAACAACCAACCAGCCCTACGAGCATACACCCTCAGGTACTCTGGCCGGAGAGCGAGAGGTAGATCAAGAAGACGCTGGAGCGACTCAGTGGTAGACACTCTCAGAGCCGACGAGATATGTCTCCTCCAGTCCACTCACCTTACCGCTGACGGACGACTGTGTCTCCCAGCGACGCCTAACAGCACAAGCGGAAGGAAAAATAACTAAACTGTACAAAAAGCTATCTATAAGATGAGATTGAAAAGGAGCCCTTTACTATAAATAGCTCAGGAAAAAATGAAATTATTGTTTCTAATAAGTATGGCTCCCAATTAGAACAAGTGAAGGCAACAATCGACCAAAACCGTCCGAAATTATGTAAGTGAAAAGGCTTAATGTTCTATCAGGATAACACTGAATAACATAATATAAGCGAACTCTTACTCCGCAATGTTGCACATCAACATAAGATATTATTCTTATGGTAATTTTATGAGCCTCCCCATGTATGCTTAGTCTGGTCTGGGGAAAAAAAAAACGTTAATAAGCTAAATATGGTATTTTTTTTTTTAGAAAGGTTATGGTGTCCTTTTTTTGAAAATTAAAAAGTCCTCATTTGGACCACCTGGTGAAATTTTGTTATAGGGGATAATTTGCAAACCAGATCTGAAATAATGAACCTGAAGTAAAACGTAACCGTGTTTCACCATTATCAGCTGGCATATATCAGTAGTCATATACATAACAGTGAAACAGCAAATAACATAAAAAATAACACTAAACAAATAACTACCAGATCCATATATGAATGAAATACTGACCAAACGCCCACAGTTTACAGACCAATAATTGGTCTGTCAAAATGACTTTGACAAATAAAACAGTCCGCTGGGAGAGATAGAAAGAGAGAAATAACAGTCGGATAAATATTTTAGAATACTTCTGATCAACCCATATGTTGCTCTCAGACCTTGCTCTCACTCCGTGAAGCTTTCAAGATGGTCACGTGATATCTGTATATTTTGCAGACCAGACAACAAAGCCAGGAACCACTGATTCTGGGAATATGAAACGTTGCCTGATTATAAGTGTTGATAATAGAGACAAATTGGCCGCATAATTTTATCTTCACTTTGACCTCGTCATTTTCGGTAGGCTGGACAGTAAAACATAGGACCTATTCGAAGAAGACTTGACGGTCTTGTGTGCTACAAGCAAGGTATGATTAGAGAATGAAGAAAACAAATATATAGAAATAACTCATTACGAAATGAAAGTCCTGTTTTGCTAAGTCAAGTCATGGCACATTCTGACACGGTACTTATTAAAAAAGAGTATATATCTTTTCACATTTTTTATGTCTGCCAAAAACGTGATCCTTGGTAGAAAAATAGAAAAGTATAGAACTTGAAATCTTTAATTCAAAAACAATCGCAAAAATACTAGGCCCAGAAAATAGCACTCCATCAAAAAAAAAAAAGGTTGTAAAATACAACAAACGAGTATCGAATTGTTTCCAACTCCACCACCAAAAATAGCAGACAGAACAATGTAAATGCCCTGTTATAACTCAAAATAAGCGTTCAAATAAATTAGCATCGTTTTCCCCATTCGTCCTCTTCTTGTAGAATAATTTTGTTGCAATCGATGCCCCTACAATCACTGCATGTTGTTACGCACGTAAAGACCAGGTTTCCGGCAAATGTTTGGGCTGCAAGGACTCTGGGACCAAATCTTGCACTCACAACGCACAAACTTCAGGAGTTCCTCAGATCTAGATCGGTAAGAACTGGAGCTAAGCTACCGTTTCTCATTTCCCAACCCCAGCTGCAAGGATTAAGTAAGTAATGACCTAAAGTCTTCCAAATCATAACTTGATGGGCACGGAGACTGTGGAACAAAGGTGACCATCCAATTAGAGGCAGTCTTTCAGGTTGTAACGTCTTCGTCGATATTGCAACATACTCCACATACTTGATGTCCTCGATGGAGTCTAATGTTTTGTCTGGTTTTCCTTCATACATCTTGAGAAAAATCTGCCAGCCCGCAGATGCAACTTGGGTAGAGGAAGCAGTTGCATCAGCTAAAGTAGCACAACAAGACTGGATTTCCTTTGCTTTATGAATAAGCCTGATTATCTCACATTTCCCATGCCCAAATACAGCTAACGAGTCACATCCACCCCATGTGTGGATGATTGGCAAACTTTGTTTGTCTTCTCTGCGATTTCACGGATTTTGAGCAGCTTCTTCATTTTTCCTCGAGACTTCTTTCCCTCAAAACGCATATAGATATCAGCCATGTCTGCGGTAAAGTGGAAAAGTAAAAGAACAAGGATGACTTGATCATCAGCTATTACAGTCAATAAATTTCCTTCAGTAGTTAGTTTGACCGTTTCAGAAACAATGTGTCTCCCTCACTTTGGACCACCCGATGACCGTCTGCTTCCAAGGAACGACCTAACATCTTCACAAACTGGTCTTTGTTCTTCTCGTTTGAGAGCAAGACCTCTCGATGAACAGCAACTTGTAATCCATCTTCGACTTGTATGTTAGTGGAAGCACGAGCTGCTCTTCGATGATGTTTTTGGTCTTTTATAGACGGGCCCACATAACCATAAAAATAATGCTGATGATTCGTGATTTGGCCTTTACGTAGCTCAGGTACTTTACAACCACGTCGCTGTATGTTACCCTAATCAACCACTTCACTCGGTGGAGGAGAGCACTTCCATCTAAAACAAACATTGTGTCAGTTGGTGGCTGAGATTCAGGTATGTCAGTGGTCAGATGATTTTTCAGCACGGCTTTGTTTGTCTTTCTCATTTGGAAATTCTTCAAAATTGAAGTTGGAAATGGAGCGAGTTCGAACATGAAGAACGGAACCATATCTTTGCATCTTTGCAGCAGAACAACCAACCTTGGAACCAGAGCATTAGGGTCAACATGAACATTTTGACCATCAGTCTTTGTACATTTTTCCAGCTCAACAAATGTACATGCTTGAGAACTTCTTTTCAGTGAGATCTCTAAAACGTTCACGTTGCCTGGATAGAGTGACCAATCTCCTCGACGATATCACAATTGATTCCAGCACCATCGAATGCTGCCAAACCAGATGATACAGATCGATGTTCTGGCTGGCTTGGGTCAAACGGGTTGTGCTGTGAGATCCAATTAAAGACATGGTCATATCAGCAAGATCCCTCTTCTGACGTTCGCTAGTCAGCTCTACGTGCTACTCGCTGGTTCTGTTGTCAAGACCGGTAAATGTTGTCATGGCATCATGTAATTGGGCGAAGGTGTGCATGCTATACACCCACATCAATCTCACTGATTCTGCAAACCCGCGTCTCATAGTTAGCCCACCTCTGTTTTTT
Organism: Acanthosepion pharaonis; assembly: GCA_903632075.3. Lineage (NCBI taxonomy): Eukaryota > Metazoa > Mollusca > Cephalopoda > Sepiida > Sepiidae > Acanthosepion > Acanthosepion pharaonis. The sequence goes on from CAHIKZ030000019.1 coordinate 264,629, forward strand.
ATGGATCTCATCATCACTTGTTCAATAATGAAGTCAGTTGACAAGCCGGCTCAGTATCAGTCACACAGAATGAAACCTGTACTCTGAGAATTCCTGATGCAGCTAATGATACTTTTCGGGCAATTCTAGCATATATTGTAGGTACAATTGTGCATTCTTTGCATAGTTGTACCGGTTGGTACGAATAAATTTAGCATCACCGTCACAAGATGCAAATTCCAATTCCCTGTTCTTTCGGTACGAATAAACAACTTAAGTGTGTCGATGTGCTCAATGTATCCCGCCCATAACTTTGCTGTTTTGATTTTCTCTTGAGCTCATGCATCAGCATATCGAGCACTCTTTGTAGCTTCAAAACGGCTGAAGATTTGTCAGTGTCATCAGTAATGATCTCATGTGTCCGGAGTTTATTATGTGAATCCTTTATTTCATCCACATCAGACTGTTCTAGTTTCTCAGGCAAATAGCCTTGCACCACATCACGGAAATTATCTTGAAAATCATCAGACGTACTGTGCTCAAGATTTCTTTCAATATCTAGAAGCTCATCTTCATTCTCCAAAGTGGCAAACTCCTCTTCCCTGCTGAAAGTAATCTCTCCCTTATCTGCCTGCTACATCAGCTGAGTCCGATAGCTGAGAAGTCAATTGGTCAGCAACTGCTGGAAGCACAGCATCGATAAGTTTGCTCATCAAGGCTGAATGTACAAAGAAGTGTGCTCGTAAAGCTTTTGAGTCAGCCTTTTAAGAAAGAATGTGTGACACGAAGGTTTTTGCGTGGATGGTAATAAGTAACTCGGACAACCCAGCCCCATTCATAAGACTTTTTCCTTACCGGAAGGAAATTTTTTCTTATGAAAAACTCATTGAAACAAGTCTGAACCTAATTTCTTATCCAAGGAAAAATTGTGCAAACATATATATAACTTGTAAGTGTATGGATGTGAATTACAGATAACAAAAGAAACTTATTTCCATTTTTATTAAGTACGTAGAAGATACTAACGTCTTGTAGCGTCCAAGAATGTAGCGTCCTCCTGCATCCTCGCAAGAACCCATACAAGAGCAATATAGATATTCAAATTTCTTAAACTTGTATTGCAAAACAGAATTCCTCTTAGAACCCGAAAAACACAAATCACATATGTCGGTAGCATAAATAATACTACATGAAACATTTTCGTGAGCAGCATTCAAAAAGAAGACTTAAAATACAGACATTGAACAAAATTCCTGAATTCCTTACAATTCACACTTGGTTGTTTACTCCGGATTGTTTACTTTCAGTTGGTTGTTTACTTCACTGATCCAGAACAATCCAAATAAAATCCACGTTCAAATAAGTCTCTGTCTCTTGAATACTCTCTATTAGCTGATACTATCTGATCTATAGGAACATGAAGCAGTTACGCATTATATTGCACAATCGGAAAGCATGACCTCAACTACTAAACATTAGAAATTTGCATCATAATGTTCGAATAACTTTTAAGACACATTCGAAATGACCTGTGCATGAAAACAACTTACAAGTCTAAACTACTCAAATGGCTAAGAACCATGTTTGTAACACTATTTGGGTTCCTGATAATAATAATAAAGACTTGAAATATCAACGAAAATGAGATATTGATGAATAAACTACCACGGAAAGGGTTAAATGAATATCAGGAACGATAGGCTGATAACAACTGATTCCCAGAGAATCGAGGTTTATAAAATCAAACAGGTGATCGGCTGAGAGCAATGCTTAGTTTGTACGATGGGCCAAATGTTGACAGTATTCGACAAACAACGCCTGTGAAATCGACATGAGGGAAATTGGATTAAATGCTAGTTACAAATAAAATCTTTTTGCAAAGATGTCAGGATTGAAAACAATAAGCTGAACAAAGGCGCGAAAGCCAATTTTTTGTGTCAATTCACTTATGAGGTGACAGCATTTGGAATGGTGGAAGTTACAGGCGCAGAAGAACGATCAAGGAAGGAGGAGGGTTTGCCTGCACCCACTGAAGAGTAGCAGGCACAGACGGGATATTAAGAAGGTTGAAGGAGCTGCCCACACCCACTAGAGAGCACTGGTGGGAGATGGCAATAAGAGAAAGTAGAAGTAACTAGGCAGAACGATGCCCACACCCATCTCCCATGAGAGAAGGGAAATTCCCCCAAATTATGAAGTAATTAAACATCTCAGGACCAGAAACAATGGAAATGACAGGTGGATGAAATACCAATTTCACCCTCCCCCATCTACATCACACTCCTACACCAGTTTTGTTTTGGCAGACAATAATGGGTTCTTGTTGGAAATCAGGGGATTCACCGGAATCCAAACTACATCTTGCGCCGCACAGATTTTTAGTCGGAGTTTATAAATACGAATGCGCGAATTCAGACAATTGAGAGTTTGGTTTTGAGAGCTTAGAAGAGACAGAAGGGAAGTGACGGAAATCGCTGAGAGATTACACGACTCCTGCCAATCACGAGAACCTCCGACTTCAGCCTTGAGACAAACTTAACAAATCAGTAAAAAAAAATTTCGCTAACTCCGCAAGCCAAAACTTACCAGCTTACTCAAGTGTTGCGTCCGATTTAGGAACGGGTTGGGTCGACAAAAACCCAGTATGCTAACACCGAGGCAGTAACAATTACTAACGAACCATTGTACGCAGTATTTGATATAAAAATAGTAAATATTTATATATATATATATATATATTTCATGTCCTTTTTTTATGTACGACTTCGCTCGACTTGGACCAGCCCAACACAAAGATACCTGCAACGAATCGATCTTGGCCTCCTTATAATCAGTCAATCAGAACATGGGGTAGGGCAGGTCAGGATCGAAGAGATCACTCCATTGATCAAACCAGGATTCACCCCGGGCTGACAACGACGAAGGTGTTACATGTTCACCTTATAGCACCTGTATTTTGCAAAGAAAGTCGTGCTAAGAAAAACGACCGTAAAAATCTCCCCCAAGGTGGATAAGAGGGGAGTTTTTATTTTCTTGCAGGATATAAAATTCCGCTTACAATGATATAAAACATGTCTTGGTAACATTTTTTCTGAGTACACCTTATAATCGCGCTGAACCAACCAGACTAGCTGGCTTAGAGTGTTTGAAGATTTTCTCGCAGTGAGTTGCCAATTTTTTCTGCGCTAGATTAGTTGTCAACCAAGGCTATAAAACCAATTTTGTCCAGCTATTCAGCCCATAGCTCGATAGAGAAGAGATGGATTCATACTTTACCCAGGGGTCTTTGCGTGTAAGCGAATGTAACAAATTTGACTGGAATTTGAACTCGACTCACCGATTACTCATTCTAAACCGATACCCATTACACCATAACGCACATCTACTGGGTAACATGTTCACCCCTAATCGCAGATTATTAAGCCGTGGTTAATTGAAGATCGTTTTCCTGGTCATCGACGGCAATTGTGAGATTTCGTTCAGACAAACTCTTGATCACTGCTGTCCTTTTCTTAGGTCGTAAGTAATGGAGATGTTCTTCCTGCTGTTAGATTCCAATGAATATCGAAGAGAAATCGCCTTAACCTCTGTTTTGATTTATCAAATGAAATCACCCAACTCAAATGTGAGTCGAATAAAGCGATAACTACCACACAAAGCGAAAAGAAAAGGTTCTAGATTTCATTCAAAATACAACTGCTGTATTTACCATTAAATTTCCAACCTTATCTTTATTTATGGTTGCTACATAAAGGGTCGCAAATCCATCGAAAATATTAGAAAGTCCCCTGATTCTTGAGACAACCAATATATTTCTAGCAGTCCCAAGAAACTGATTCATCATGGAATACGGAGAAATTGTCTTATTTCCATTTTTTAATGTTTTCTCGGCATGCACTGTCAGGTCCGGTATAAGGAATTGTGGGGCCCAATTAAAAAACTGATGGAGGGGCCCCTTCTCTACAAAAGTAATATTGTATGCATCATAAATTAATAATGTGATGAACAAGGCTTCAAACTGTAACTCTGTCACCGCTGATAAAATTGGTCAAATATTCTTAAAACCGGCCCTGGAAACTATGTATGTGCTTATTACAAGTTTTCTTATTCGTTCTGAAATTGATCACTTGACTACCAGCGGTGGTTACACTACGGCTACGATCTGCTGGAGATGGCACTCAACCCCCACCCAAACTTCTCAGTCACTCCATTCGTTTATTTATATTGAGAATCGCCCGGATATCAACAAGATGATGCATTACCAAAATTCCTCATAAATTCGTTGGCGCTCATAAATTTGTTGAACATGTACATTGTTCGAAAGCCAAATACCTACTTTCTGACAGCCAAGAGTTTTTTGTAATATTTATGAAATTTCCTAAGCCCGTAACGATTTGAGCTGAATATTTAAATATGCTTTTTGGCACACGGCTAATTTCTAGTGACAAGATTGATTCTATCAAGGCTCATCTGTTATGTCAACCCAGTTTGGCAAAAATAGAGATGAAGCAGGTGAAGTTACAGATTTAGAGAGTTATTAACGGTTTGATACGTCTTATTAAGTTGTCCGCTTTTTTGGACCTCAAAATGGCCTTCCATTTATTCCTTTATTGCAGCTAATTAGCATTTTTTATTTTTTCAATTATTATTTACGTAATTTATCTCCCACCTCATCCACATTGAATCGATACCTTTTATTCAGCTTTTTGCTTCAAAATAGGATTTTTTTTTATTACTTAATTCACTGGTCGCCTCAAGCCTCTCCGGAAATTGAATACCTCTCTAATAGGAAATCGTATACCTTCAGGTTGATCTCCTTCAGGTTGATCTCCTTCAGGTTGATCTCCTTCAGGTTGATCTCCTTCATGTTGAGCAGCATATGTTCACATCAATAGATTTCTTCTTCCCATCCATTAAAAATCGCCTTTCAAGCTCAAAATCCACTGAATGCATCGCTCTAATTATTGGTCTTTAAAATTTTACATGTCTGCCGAAGACCCTAATAGGGAAATATTTCAAAGCTCATCAGGAGTGCGACAAAAAGGAAACGAGAGGCCCAGTCTATTTAAACATTTTCCTAGACAATGCTCTGCGCATTTAAAAGCTCAGATGTGAAAAGACGGGTGATGATCATTTAAGCTTTCCACTTCACATTCCAAACGAATCTACTAATAGACAGCAATCCTGCTTTCCCTCTCGAGGTCAATATACCGATGATGATGATAATGATGATGATGATGAAGGCTATGCCGACAAAGTACGTATTCATAATTGGGATAAGAATGATTTTGAACAAAAGAACATCTATCAAGTATTCCATAAACCAAAATATTAACCAGAAAACTCGAGTTCTTAAAGACCCTCGTCAGATCGAGACTTTCATATGGATATTATGCATTGTGCTAAACCTATTCAGAAATATCTAAACTGTCAGTTGTATACAACCGTTTTCTAATATAAATAGTTAAAATGGTTTTGAGCGAGTGAAGCCTGTGGCTCTTGGCGAACACCATCCTTCTTCGAACATTGTCGACTGGCGCTGCAGAATCACAAAGAACTGTAGTAAAAAACAGAAACCACATCACTTGAAGACTTCCAGCAACAGCTAAAATGGATATCACATGTAACACGAAGAGAAAATAATGACATAATCAAGATATTGATATTCCACACTTTAGGAAGATAGTCACCATCAATATTGGAAAGAGCGATAACAGTTACTGGCCTTGAGAAAACTGTGTTCTTAGAAGTTTTTTAAGAGAAAGATTTTAAAAATGTCAAACAACTGCAGCACTGACTGCTCGGACAATGAATTCAGAATGTTTCCTTAAAAGGAAACAGCTAATATTACTTTTATTATGCTTCAATCGGTGGAGGGTTGAAGTCACCTATTCACGATTAAATGCTGGTGACCAAGCAAATAGTTTTTCATTATGCCTGAGGAGTTTACATTTATCTGCTATATTTGGGTCGTCTTCCATACTGGTTCTATGAAATTCTTTTAATAAAAAAGAAAACTGAATTCGTTGGATGGCACAGAGAACAAATTTTGGTCGAGAAAGATAAAATATTTTACCAAGATGGAATTGTGAAAACTCATAAAAAAGATAATGAAACAAAAATCGATAAATATTTTGCTCAATTTCATATCGAAAAAATTTTTTAAAGAATTATTTTACTTAATAAACGGAAACAAAATTTTTAATACATAATTTACAAATATTGACGTAACATGTATTTTCAGAATGGAACAACGCCTGTATGACACGAGCAAAAATGATTGTTAAATATCTATTTTTCTTAATTGCAGAATAATTGCTTAGCAACTGCTTTTTTTCTTTTAATAGCATTTAGTTGAATTTGAGTGTAAACTGCTCTTTTTATGACGAACTGTCTTTATTGCAAAGCGAGATATATGTATATATTTGAACGAAAATGTGACGCATTATTACAGTTTGTTACATTGTAATTTTAATATTTTTTTAACCTGATGCCGATATTCGAACATGGAATATAATTTTGTTTTCTTTCCATTATTTACTCGAGGATCATTGGAGCTGTGCAATTTTTTTACATAAAAGCTTAAACAAGTGCTTGCCATTTTGTAGCAAGATAGTTAATGTGTGAGGAATGAAAAAAAATGGCATAGGTAAATGTCCCACAGATATAAATTTGTCGAGTTTGAAACGCCTGGTATTACTGGTGCCAAACTTATTTGCCAAATGGGCTCCATGGCAGCTTAGTTCTTTGAACTGAGAAATTACCTGCTTTTTTTCAGAAGATTTATTTAGCAACGCAGCAACATATTTGCAATGATGGCGGCGGAGGAGGCATGATGCCAAAATTAAAATTACAGCCCAAATAAAAAAAAAATCAGTAATTGTGACTAGATCTGTTAAAAGAACGAGGAGAAAATATTTACAAAAGTCATGTTCTGTCTGTAAACGATAAATAGAACTCTAAGGAGGCGAAATTATGATTTGAGCGTGACATGTTGGAAATTGCGTAGAAATGATACATTATTATTGCGGGGAGAAAAAAAAGGAATTTTTATACTTGACGTGTGGAGCTGTGATTGTTAAAAAAAAATCAGTTATGCATACCATTTGCTAAATCAATCGAAGAACAAAGTAACCGACCCGCAACTACAAATTGCGAATAGCATACCATAATAAATAGAGAAAAAAGAGGGCTTAAGACTATCTGAAAAAAAGTAAACACTATTTTTCCTTCTGTAAAAGAATTTACGAGTGCAAAAATAACAGATGAAACGCATCTTTCCCTCTTTCTTTATTAATCTCTATCTTTATCTATCTCTAGTACAAACAATACCTGTTCTTTCATCTTCAGTTACATAAAGAATGTGGTGTGTTTTTTGGAAATAACACTACGACCAAAATTAAGGTATGTATGGACTTTACTTTTTACATAATTTGTTACAGCGCAACCAAAATTGAGTAAGAATATGTTAAGAGGATCTCTATAGAGAAACCGGAATTCGGCCATTTTAAACCTATTCTACATTTTGTAAGGTAAATACTGGCTACAATTAACAGGGTTCAATTGAGGCTTTTGAATACGGATTTACTTCTGAATTCAAAACCTTATTCTGCTTATCGATAGCGTCATTTGAAGATGCAACCCAAAAAAATCTGCGCAATCACATTTGTATAAAATTAATTCTCTTTGAACAGAACTTTAAAAATTGTGATTTAATTGTGGTGATTTTATGATAGAAATTGCTAAACTGCATCCACACGTTTTGCCTTTTAATTTGGGGATTTTTAATATAAAAATACTTCAGGAGTCGTTAGTCTCGGGTATGAATAAAAAAATACTCGTCTATCATTTAGGATTCGTTTATTAAATATAAAATAAGTTATAGTTAAGGCATGAACGTATGAAAAATATCATCCAATCCAAAAAGCTAAGCGCGGAAATATATAGTTAACGACCTTATTTTACTGATCATAATCGTCTCTACTTGTCTCAGTTACTGCGAAAGAGAACTATATTGCGTGCATAATAATCAAGACAAGTGTATATTCCACTCATAGCTGTTCCGCAGCGAATGCATGCAAACAACACCAGTAATAGCTGCCGCGAACGACGCGAATGAATCTGAAATTTTACTGTCGATAACCCCAAAACGGTAGATTTTATCAAATTTATCAAGTTATTTTCGAATGAAGCATGTACTTTTACACCTAAATGTAATTATTCGGGAAATTTTTATTGCAAACTGAGCGTATGTCCTAATCTGCAATTTAACCAAAAAATAAATGTAACAATTTTCTGGTCTGTTCAAATTCTTGCGATAAACACCAGATTTCGAAAGTGGAATTTTATAATGTACTTGTTTGTCTCTGCTTAGGCAACGTCAAATCTCAAACAAAACAAAACTTGTTTAGAGTGAAGTATTTTCCTAATGTAATATTTTTTATTAGTTGATATTCAAAGGAAATAACTTTTTCAAGAAAGATTTTTCCTATACAAAGCACTGAGCGATAGAAGATGAAACGTGACTACACAATTAGCAAATTGTTTCATTAACAATTAACATTTAATATAGTTATATGTATAGAATTAAAAGGCTACCAAATCTTGCGCGCTCTATGTACGAAGTGCTATCGAAAGGCTTGAGGAATCTGAACCAATTCATCAAAATCTGTTCGCCTCTAACGCAGCGCCTCTCGTGTTGTAACGGTTATCGGCGCGGAAAGTGGAATCGGTGTGTCGAGTTCAAATCTCTCTCTCTATATATATATATATCTATGTCGCGCTATATTTTTATATAATATATATATATATATATATATATATATATATATATATATATATATATATATATATATATATATATATATATATATATATAAATATAAAATAAATATATATAAATAAACAGACCACTTTAAGGTTTTTATTCAAACATATTTACTCTGAATTTACATTGAGCTCTCGGATATCATTCTCCTTGGGTCTACCCATACGGATTACCTAGTTTTGCATAAACTATATATATATATATAGACACACATATATATATATATATATATATATATATATATATATATATATGCGCAGTACTTAATTGAAAGTGCTCAATATCTGTGATAGTGCTAGCATATTCAGTTGTATAGATATTAGTTTGTATATCTAGACTAATATCCATACAACTATATATATATATATATATATATATATATATAATTTTTCTTATTTCCAGCTCGTATTTGTAAATATATTTTCTTATGGCTAAACACTTTTGATTTTTCAAAGACTTTTTTTTTATGTAGTCAACTTAAGTTTTTCAATTTTGGATATTGAATCTCGCATGTACTTTTTTTTATCGCGTTTCACGTGTTCACATGAGAGTTAGTACCGTCTACTCTTTTAATGAAATATCTTGAAATATATTGAGTCCGAAGTTTGATGTAATTGTAAGCTTTTGTTGCTCAATGCCTCTAGTAAGTGCAGTCGTTTTTTTACAGTTTGTTGTCTAGCATATTTGTGTTATTAAATATTTGTCTGGTTTTAAGTTGTGGTCTTCCTTGGTATTGGCTGATATGTGTTTTAATAGAACAATTGTTCGAAAAGTGGTATGTTGAATAAAGAGACAATGTTGTAGTAGTGAAATCAATGAATTATTTGAATTAGAGAAGCATTCTCCAATCAAGCATTTCAATTCAGAGACAAGATATATTTCTAAAAAATTAATGAATTTATATATAAAAATTTTATTCATAGTTTTTCTTTAATGAGTAAGATATGGTCGATGATCTTTAAGAGTAATGCTATTTTGGTTTTAAGTTTCTGAATCATAGAAGATTAAACGTTCCACTTACTAATCTTAAGTCACCTTCACCGATTAAAACCGTCAATTTGTTAACAGTTTATTTCAGGGTCCAAGCCTCATTGTATTCGTGTCATTGTAACATGGCGTGATATTTAAAAATTACTAACAGTCTGTTTTTTTTTTAATAACCAATGCTAAAAAAACTGCCTAATTCCAGCGATCAAGAATTTAAGGAATGTGTATTTTGTTCAAGCGGAATGAGTCACCTTCCTAAATTTTGAGCGGGGGATTTTCTTTGAATAAATCGGAGGAGGTAGCTCAACTTTTCAATTATATCTGATTGATATACAAAAGAAAATTGTCTGTCTATACTTCTGGGATGAGTTATTGTAACTATTTATACCATTTACATTGTTCTTATTGTCATATTCACGATGTTTCGACCGTTGTACGCTCCGGCCTTCTTCAGGTGATATACGTTGGAATTTCGACCGGAACCCTTTATTTCGTCCACCGGGGTAGATTGTTCTAGTTCCAACTGCCATGTCTGTTTTTTTTCAACATATGTCACCTGAAGAAGTCCAGAGCGTATAACGGCAGAAACGTCGTGAATATGACAATAAATATGAGGACAACAGTCCGAACAATGTAAATAGTTCAAATAGTTAAGAGAATTTATTAAAAATTTAAATGACGTAAGGAAGTTATGACACATTGAATCAGAAATATACTAAGATAATTATAATCTCTCCTTTGCTGAGACATTCGAATATAATAACCTGAATTTACCACGCCTTTCTATATTAACTGTTTCTTTATTTTATTAGAGCTGGTTTTACATAAATAAATCCAGTTTTCACCAAAGAGGAACTTGAAAATACAAATAAAAAGGTGGGGTCGTCACTTCTGCACAAAGTTTACGATACTTGTTGACAGTATTGACATTACTCCAAAAACCCCTGAGGATCGTATGGCTGAAAAGTAATTTAGCTTTGACATCCACAAACTATTCCATGAATATCCAAGTCAATATCAGGAATAATTTGGTTTTTATTTTCAAGTTGCCGTAGGGCTTACAGCCATATCACGTTGTAACACTGATTCACGTATGATCACCGAAATTAAGCAACGTCGAGCCTGGTCGGAATCTAGATTGATAACCGACTGGGAATACCAGGTGCTATAAGTTTGTATGCGAAATTGGTGTAATGGATAACGGCTCAGAACGAGAAATTGGAGAGCCGAGTTCGAATTCTTGTCGAGTTTGTTATATTCACTTACGCGCAAATACCCTATGAATCCGTCTATTCTCCTCCACCAACGATGTAAATTATTGTCTAAAAAATTCTTGCAATCTCAGAATACATTCCGGCTTCAAAATAACCTGCAAGAGGTTGATAAGCCATAAAAATTCAATTAAATTGCTGTAAATTTGAAAAAGAAAATGTTGAAAATATCTTTGTAGCCATAACAATTTAAAAAGTACTATTTTGACTTTCAAGTCTAACAGAATTGATCAAACCTGAATCATTCCAACATCTTTATTCTCCGAACGGGTTTGTTGACAAAAAAAGTAAGATTTGCAGTTACCACATTTCGCCCCTCTAACAATGGTTGAAATATTAAGTTAACGTTTAAAGCATAGAGAATAATTTGTAAAATATGTCTACTTTATAGTATAAATATTCTATTTTTGCATGTGTTTTTTTTTATGTTTTAATCTTTTTCATTATTCAGACATCGTACAGTAAGATGAATTAATACTATTGAATGATTATTTTCATTCATTTTGTGTCAGATCAGCAACATTAGTAAAATTCGATACTCGAAATTGTATCATAATTTTAAAATGGAATGCCCAACAGAAAAGCACAATGATGTCCTGTAGTAAAAATAATTTCAAATATAGTTACATAAAATTACCAACAAGGAAATAACATTTTTACATATAATTTTAAGTTAAATATTGTTGCACTTAAAATTGAGTTTTGTTCCAATATTTTCTTTTAAGTCAACCATTTTCATCTGCTATAATTATTTAAAAATGATAAACTAAACAATTTTTAATGTAAATAAAAACGAAAAATATAAATAAAACATTATCAAAAAATGTTTTAAAAAGTTTATTGTCAAAAGAATTATGAAAATTACGCTCATTTTCTTTTATTAACATCACTTTGTCACCGTAAATTCTCCTTCCCGAAATTGATTCTTTAATAAAGTGTGACTGCAAAATGTCTCTAATATAATTATTCGTATAAAGAGGTCTACCTAATAAAGATCTTTCTTTTTTTAATCAGATAGAGCAAAATCCACTCAATAGTTATACAACTCAACAAGCCTTGGAAAGCTTGCAACACTTGACAGTCACCTTCCGTATATATTTTTTTTCACACAGCTTCCCAAACAGTCACGAATTAAGTAGACGGGCTTTAGTTTTATTTATCGATCTAAAACACCTCTACAGAGTATCATGCATTTTGTTACCGAAATTCCCTTCACAATGTGAGGTCTGTGTAATACAAAGTGAGGTCTGTGTAATACAAAGTGAATAGTGTACACGTTGAGTACCTTTTCATTAAGATAATGATTGATAGGTTTCTACTTAAATTTAAATTGTGCCAACGAGTCACACTAAACAGAATAAGTGTTCTTTTTCCTTCGCAATTTCAAATAAAAAATACTGCAAGCACTCACAGGACATATTGTAGGCAAGAGGGAAAGAGAAAAACAACGCATGATATATCTAACAAGCTTGTGTAAGTGGTTAGCAGAACAGAGATAGCAAAAAGACAAACTTTACTAAGGACTACAATGGTCAGGAAATTGTAGAGAACCTTGATCTCTCACGTCCTAAACAGACGCGCCACATTGAAGAAGTAAAATAAATATTGTTTTCCGACTTACAAATGTCCTGAGTGGAATTTCTTTGAAAAACAAATTTTAATAATTTCAGTTCCATCTATTTAAAGTTTACCAAAGATGGGATGTTGCATCGACAATTCTAGCCGGCCACGAATAATTTTCTTATCGATCTCTGCGGAAACCGTGGTATAGAGTCATCGGGGAAAAGGTAACAGCAAGTCTGTTCTACATTCGGTTTAAAATTTACAATTTTGGGGCACCACACACACACACTGACTGCAGATACAGTACCATGCAAATATCTTTGAACAGTTTAAACCAATGTTAATTGCTAATAATTTCCTGGCTATAAGTAAATATTACGTATCGCGTTTTGTACTGATTCTACATTGATCCTAGTGGCGTTATTTCCGTACTTAATCATCATCATCATCATCATCATCATAATCATTTTTCACCAGGTGTTTTGGATGAGTATTCACTACATTCCCAATTGTTAGAATGAGGGGAGGAGGAATGCGAGAATTTACTTTAAGGTTTCTAAAAAAAACAAAAACGGAAATACCACACGGGGAAGACATCTGTACCTGAAAGACATGAGGGTCCTAGATAACTTCCGTACAGTGGAATCGGGAAAGAACAACGTGGGCCTATCTATTTTCCGCATACAAAAGATCTAACCATGGTTCGAGCAGGTCCGGACACACGGCAGACGCGTGTTACTGTCAGAAGAGGCCAACAAATCATTCGAAATATTGCCTCTACTTAGTACAAGAGAAAAACATAAATCATTGAAATGATTTTGTTCGGTTTTGGTCCCTGTATATGCAGTCATGTACAATTAAAATAACAGATATCAAAGGATTGTTCAAGGATGGCACCATAAAAGCTAAGATGGACCAAAGATTCATAGGACAAGCCATCGGTGTCCCAACTCTCGGTATGTTTGTCACAGTTGTGCAACATAAGTTACCTGGTTAACAATTTTAAATGACTCTGGCTTGAGATCGGAGTCTACATCGGCGTAGATATTTGTTGTCTACAAGTAACCTATAAAATTGCAAGTGACTGTGAAGATGTACTGTTGAAGAGGTTCGACTTCTTTACATATTTTAATAGTAATTTGAAAAGGTTACCCACTTTCACTCATGCTGTACGTTTTTACCCTGGGACCTTTCTTGCGCAAATTGACGGTGAACGTTGTCCTATGATTTCACTACTACCTCATTCCTGGTAGTCTGCCTATGCTGACGATATCTCCACACTTGTAACAAGCAATACCGAGATCGAGGAAGTTGGCAAAAGAAAAAAAAAACATACGATTGTAGCAGGTGCCAAATTAACTGTGATAAAACTGTTGATTTGCGGTTGGGCTTGTGAGAGGCTCTCCTTACTTCAGCTCCTTTAGTTAGATGGAAAAAAATCTGACCTTCAGATGGAGAAGAACTGGTAGACAAGGTCGAAATAGCGTTTAAAGTATATTCTGGAAGTTGAACGCCAAAGTGTGTACTTCATGTATCTACCCCCTCACCCTTTATCGGCTCTCAGTATTTCCACTCCCTTGACCCGATCTAGCCGAATTAGAAAGAGTTCTGTTTATACTCCTTTGGGATTATAGAGATATCATGGTGCGTCGCGAGACTTTCCACGTCTATCCTTCCAAAAGCGGTAAGAGGACACCGAACATGCTATCTGTCGACATACCTTATGATTATATTTCGTACACAATATGATGATAACTGCAGATTCTGGGTTGAAATGTTGCAATAATGATTTGGCATCTATAATATGATGATTCTCTCTGGATCAACCAAAAGTCTTTCATAGGAGAACTGGTTGTTTCGCCAAAATATGTATATTGTAGAGATATTTAGGAGTTCCTTGAGTATGCTTTTTTCTCACTATGTATCTCTTTGTCGATCCTGGTCACGCCACCAATAATGTAACCTGTCCCCTACCGCGTTGGTCTTCAAATTCCTTCAGACCATCGTGGTTACCATCTAGCTGAATCCTCACTAATTAACATATTTCTAGTGTGTCGTTGGTATCGTGTTGAAGAGCACGTTTCCACTCAATCTAGCTGGCGTTTGTCTGTTTCACGACACGTCACTCCTCTGCCACGTTGTGTTTTTGATTTCAGAGGGTGAGAAGAACTGGAGCGAAAGACAGGTCGACGGCGAGGAACTACACGAAAAAGAATTCTTTGGAATAAAGAATTAACTCGGGTTAAAAATACAACAACGATTTGGTTTATATATTATTTGTTATATACAGCGGTTTTAACCCTTCCCATTTACTATTATAATCAAATGATACAGGGATACTCTTTGAAGTTTACATCTTCTAAATTTCTAACTTCTGGTCTTCATGCCTGTCACAAGGTCTTGATCAGGAGGTCTCGGCGAACGATGTGAATTCCAGTAGCAGTAATGTGGGAACTCTCTAAGTTGTTCAAACCTCCAGCTTATATGATGTTATGCCTCCTGCTAGGGTGTGGTTGAACATAGCCTGAGTTCGGTTGTCTTCCATCCTTAACACCAACCTTTTTCTAAAATTCCATAATTTGAAAATATGCTTACTCGAGTGATTTTCCCAGTTTAGGGGTTGTCCAGACCCTTTTGAGAGTGGTCAGAGGAATCAGCCGCCCCTTAACTCCAACTCTCTTGACGTCTCACCTCGAACCATTGCTCCATATAGGTGGTTTAATTTCAATCTCTCTCTTCCTTCTCCCACTTGCTCAGCATATAACCCCAGTCCACTCCAAGGACCGGCACATCATCCCTGTGAAGAATCTAAACTTTCAGAATTCATAGGCGAAAAGCAGATTTCCAGTCATTAATCTTTCTTTATCAACTTGTCTCACGATGTAATTTCCCAAAATTTGGGGATTTGTATAGGGCCCATCCAAATACTCTCACCCCGCCAGCCAATCTTAAAAGTTGTTCTGTGTCGATAGGTAAGGAAAAATATTCACAATCTCTTTAATAATAAAAAAATTCTTTCTCTGTTTCTTGGTCAACGCAGTCTTTTTCTTAGGGTCACTCCAAGATAGTAATTAATTTTTCTTAGGGTCACTCCAAGATAGTAATTAATTTTTTTCTATCTCTTGTATCAAAAGCAATTCGAATTAATGTCGGATAAAAAGTTTTTGACGAATGTCACAAAAATTAAAAGAGACGAACTTGTCAGGCTAATCTCTATTTCTGTAAGGATATTTTTCTTCTGGGTGACCAGATTTTTTTTCCTGGCTCTTTGTCCAGAAGAATCGCAAATTCGGTGACCACTCGGGTTTCTTTATCGATAACATGTTTTTCTATTTGGTATATTTGAGGATATATTAATGGACTCTTTCTTATCGGCGGGAAATGGGGAAGGACGAGTAGTCTTGGTTTGGTTCAATCTTACGGAATTCCGTCTAGTTAAATTTGGGTTCGATTCTCCTTGGAACTGTTCGGGATTTCATTTATTATTTTGAAACATGATTTTTCAACGCATTTCGTTTTTAATTGTCTTCTCAACTTTTCAACCCACCTTCCTGCAAACTTCAACAATTATCATCTCGTTAGAAGACTCTTTCCTATTGCTTTTTTTTCTTCTTCATTTCTTTTTTTGTTTGATTAACCATCCTGTGGTTCCACTGTCACAACTACGAGATTGTACGCCCGTTGTGTATGCTTGTTGAGGGTTGCATGATTCATAAACTTCGGAGATAGTTATTTTGCCTTGGCACTCAACACGAAAAACATTCTATGTTTATTAACTGTGATGTCAATGGTAATTTTCGTAAAAAGAATGAAGGAAATCCACGAAGATGCACCTCATTCTTTCATCATCTGGCCGTATATTGTAAGCACCAGCTTAATGATGAAAAGTGAAAAGGGAAAGGCTGTTTTCGTTGGACTTTAGTGAAAAGTGGGTAAATGTTGTAATTTGTCATGTGAATGGAGTTGATCTCAGGAAATAAAAGAAAATCATCTCTACCTTAATTGGGCGGGGCTGACTAGTCGTTCACAGAAGAGCAAAATTTCAAACGAAGTGACTTGTTTGAAATTTTACTCTTAATTTCTTCTTCCTTGTTTAGTAACAGAATGTGGACTTCTCTAGTGATATGTGAACGTTTCATCTTATTTTAATTTCTTTTACTTACTTACATTTTCCCACAATATTTTCGGCGGTTAACTTGCGTTTTCTGCGATATTCGATTGGTTGAAGTGAAAGTCACATTCTAATGCATTTATTGTTTTGTTTTTGTTTTTTTATATATTTTTTCTGTAAATATAATTTCGCATAATCTCAAATTATTGGGGGAATTTATTAAACTGTAAATATAAAACATTTGTTTCATTGTCCTCTCTATGCGGATGTTAAAACTTCTGTAGAAAGAACGTGAACTTTTGGTGATTCTTAAATGAAAGAATCAGAATGAATGTGACTGAAAATTTTTAGCCATGTGTCACACTTTTTGTATTGAATACAAAAATGTGTGAGCCTCGCCCGGGTTCCTCTCCGTCAAAGACAAAGAGTTCGACAGTTGAACAGTCTTTATCACTGTTATATTTAACGCCCCCACAACGTGGGTCGTATGTGGCACAAGGCCGGTTTATTGTGGGTTCTCCGAGTCCGTAGGCTCGGCCAAAAATATTCCCTTCGAACCCGTATAAACGGGTTCAGGGCCTGTCTACCTCCCCGGATGAAACCTTGCCTTTCGGCAAAGCGTCCTCCGGGTTCCTCTCCGCCGAAGCGGAGAGTTTGACAGTTGAACAGTTTATATCACCGTTCCTCCGAGGCTTACTTTTCTACTGACTTTATAGTAAGTGGAAGAGTCCACAATAGACTCAGTAGAGGGAGGACACCACAACAGTTACACACACACACACACACACACACACACACACACACACACACACACACACACGTTATCAATTTTCTTTCACCTTCCCTGTAACTCAAAAAAAATATTCTGATAGTTCTGGTGTACCAATGAGGGTTTTCTCAAATCCTTCATCTGTTTATCAGCATTTTGTGATATTATAAAAAATGTCCTCGGGTGCAATTAAATTCCACAAAGTCAAAAACAGATACACTCAAAAAAGAGAAGCCACTCAACGACATTATTAAATTCGAATATTTAGTGTACAAAGGGGGTGCACAATAGGTAAAATGCTCGCAAGTATAATTTATATTTGCGGACTTAAGTTCTAGAAGAGTGTCCAAAGAACAAGTAGGATTTACGGCCTTGTGGCTTCTGGACTCCATTAACGTTGGAAAGGATGGCTTCAATAAACGTGGGGTCACTACGGTTGTTACTTTGCAAAAGAATTTACATTCGAATTTACCGCATGGCTACAAGAAGGGGTCCTGATTGGACAGTAGTTAACCAATCAGAGTCCTGAATTCGTCATGGTTTCAAGTTTAAGGTTAATCTTTGAATGGTAAAGGGTATCGTAGCCCCTTCGCTACTCCGTTCACATGATCAAGGGTAGACGTTGTATATCTTCATGGCCTTGACCTTTTCTTTATTGCGTTGCGAACCAACTTCAATTTAATATAGCAAGTTCATTTAGATTTATAATAAACCTAATATGTTTTTAGTTGTTTTAGTATTACGAACTTAGTCTAAATACTCTTTGTGAACATTTTCATACTTTTTATACTTCGTAGCAATTCTGAATTTATTTTCTTTAGACTTTGGGTACTTTTCAGACCCACTTAATGTTATTATACTCCCTTATCATATAACCCAGCGACATCTCACCGAACGAGAGAAGACGAACACAGGCAAAATGCAGGCACCCTTGGTCTAGTCCAAAAACATACTTTTATATATGATGCAAATAAATTTTGCATAATTTTTAAATATCCTCGTTCTGTTGTCCATTTTTGTTTCACCCGTCAGATTTCACATCTTTAATTTATAAACGTTAGCGGGCCTCCTGTGACTATTCTTATTTGAGGCGCACAGGCCATATTATATCGCGCCCCCTCCACGGAGTCTATTACAAGGGTTACTTCCCTTTAGTATCACTTTCAAATTCTTTTAAGACATTTTGCTTTTATTAACAAACCTAACCACTCCAAAAGTAAAAAAAAATAGAATATTAACCAGAAATAATTATTTTTGCACACTATCTTTACTCTTAAATTTCCTTCCTTTGAATTCTGATTACCTCGTCATTTGATTTTATTGGTAGTTGATGCAAAAAAACTAGGAAAAGAAATCGGTATATTTCCTTTCTGTCTTTAGTTGCGGTATTGAACACTCTTGCTTCATTACTAAGGTTTCCATAAAATTGATGTCCTCTAAAAACTAGACTAAGAACAATAATTGAAAAGAAAATGATTGGCTTTTGTCTTCATGTCTCTTATGTTGCACAGGCAGTTTTTTATGCAATTATTGCATGAGTTAAGTATTGGATGCTTTTGTTCTATTTTCTTTAATTTTTTTTCCTAGTCATTAATTTGATTTGACAGTCAAGATATCCGCTTGCTGAGAAAAGAAGCAATCATATTTTTTAATATTACAGAACTGATCTATTGACAAACTAAGATCATTATTAAAATCATTAGAATGTCTTTTATAGTCTATTCCTAAAGGAAACTAACCTGAGAAATTATTCAGTAGTTACTTCAGAACTCATTTTCTTGTATAGCGTTATTTAGAAATAAATCATGTTCAGAAAGTTTCTTATCTTTGTGTGTGTGTGTGTTTCTGAGTCTTAAGTTTTCATAAAGTACATTAAAAATCCTTTTTGAAGAACATCTCTATCACGAACACTATATTAAAATGACTATTTATTAAATTAAAGTCTTATTATTAATTTCTGATTAGTATTTAATTAATCTAAATTACATTTGTTTTTTGTTTTTTTTTATCGCAACAAATGATTGTCATTTTACTGTTTATAAAGAGGGTAGATCATAAAGAATAAGCCTTTACCTCAAGATGTTGCAAGTTCGATTCACACCGAAAACCTATCCGTTATTTTCAAACTGGTGGTGTAGAATGATAGGCAAGGTAATTATGATTAAAAAAAAAATCAAAATGAAAGATCGTAATTTTCAGTGTTTAGTCTAATTACAATTCAAAGTTAATTTTGACATAACTTACATATATAATTCTCAAATCTATTGTTTCTGTCCCATTCCTTTGTTATTTGGATTATAAAAAATTACCTTACAACAGTGATCTGGAATTTAAAAATTGTTTGGTATACCACATGGGTATCGCAAAACTAGAATTGATGAACTAGCGAATTTTCAACCTTTTATGCCCCAAAATATATTTTTTATCAAACTAGGGAAAATCTATTATTTAATAGTCAAATATTGTTTAATTTTCTTTTAATGAAACATTTTAATTATTTTACACAATCATTATTTTATTTTTATCTAAAAAAAAAAACCCCAAAAAACAAAAAAAACTAAGTGTAATAATATTGTTCAAAAGTTCAAGAAGTAAAACTTGTTTTGCTGATTCTTGATTCTTGATTCTTGATAATGGATTTCATTATTCTCAAAACCTTCTGCTTCTGCATCATACTTTTTCCCAGTCTGAGAACTTGGGGATTCAACAACCTTAATGGGTGATCTGGCATTTAAAGAAATTCTTCCTCTGTGATGTCGCTTCCGACTTAGATACCAGTTGCCTTTATGAAATAGGATTTAGTGATGTTGACTTCGGATTAACTGAAGTGTATAAGCGGATTAATGTTGTTACTTTCTTGAAATACATTTGTAGATCCGTTTCTTTCGTACATAAGAAGACAATATTTTATATTGAAAGTGAAAGTTGTTGTATTTTATCGATTGAATTACCGCAGATGTCACAACAGAAAACGCGTTTACCATATTGCGTTGGTTGGTCCTTATCAAGTAAGGTTTCAATTCTGATATAATTTGCAAACTGCTTGAATTTACTAATTGCCCAATGTACAGACAACCACTGCTTTGTTTCGGCTTTTTAGTTTAGTAAACGAACGTGGTCAATAAGTGTGTTATGGTGGGCCTTGTTTGACTCTCATTTTAGTTAGTAAAATACAGCATATATTCATCACAGCAACAACATGAGACAATATGTAATCAGAAGGATTTATTATCCGAAGGATTCTGTTGTACAAGTTCTGAGGAGTAAGGGAGTTCCTGTAATGTCGTTGAAAGTAGACTATTTCTGAATTGTGTTCATGTTAGTGAATGAATAGATTTTTGGAACTGATAAGTCTATCAGTAAAGGCAATATTTAACAAGAGAAAGTGATATTTGGGTAAGGTGACTTATCTGTGGTCTTCATGTCTGGAGCTGTTCAATTCCACGTACTCTGTTTGCAATAGACCGACTGAAAAGAGGAAGTGCTCTAAATTTCCCGCAGGACAGTTTCTTTTGTTCTATGGAATTATGGGAATTAGATTTTTTTTATTGCACATGATGGCGAGATCATCACAAACGCTTAATAAGAACGAGTAAACTAAACAGAATGCTTGTCTTCTTGTGATCTTTTTCTTTATGACGAAAATGTTAAACAGGAGTGATGTTTTGGTTTTTTTTCCTTGGGTCTTTTAAGAGACGAATTTGACTGCAAAGATTGGAAAATGAATCTTTTTTTTAACTTATCAACCATTTTAATCTTATGTAAGTTAAGCCGTTATTTTACTGCTACTAGGGAAGAATGTTGGTTAGTTCTTCAAGAGCAAACGGTAATGATTTTATGTCTCGGTATCTCTTGGACGGAGCCATGCCTTTGCTTCTATGACTTGACGTTAAGCCTTAATTCAATAATAGATCATAAAGCTTTCGGCTTATATGGTTCTCTGAGATTGAATTCTGAAATAAACTCATAACTCTGTCATGGTTTAGTCTATTTCCCGACTTAAGAAATGTTTTACTTTATTTGCTCTTTGTTTTATTTTACTTATTTATTCTTTTTCTTATCTCATTCAAATGGCGAAAATTCTTTGAAGAAAAAAATAGTCCAGATTTTCCATTTATCTAGTTTAGAAAGGCTTTAACAAAACTTTTGCAAATTTAAAAATTTCTACATTCATTACAATTTTCTTATGTACGCCAAATAATCCCTAAGTATCGTTCCAATACTATCTTCCCATGTTCAAAAGTTAATTTCTATAGTAACTGCCAGCCACTCGCATCTGACTATGCCTGTCTTCTAATCAATCCCTATTGACACCTGCTCAGGCACATTTGTGTTTGTTTAACGTCCACAGAGCCCACCTATGGTTTATACTGCAACTATGTTGAGAGGACCTTAGTTAGACAGAGCGCATTATCTGGGGTGATCAACAGTTTGAACAAAGCCAGTACTCCTAAACCTTTGGTCACGATGACTTACGACCTCGTGCTAGCTCCTAAATAGTTCGGTTTCAGGCACTTTTCAAAGTTGCCGCGCGCTGGGATAGGCTCTACTGGTCGGTGACATCAGGAAATCACCTTCCTGACAAATTGACCATGGGGAGATTAGAACCCGGGTCTCATGGACGGAAAGGAAACGTTCTAACCTCTCGGCTACAGTAATATTCAGTTCAGTGGGGGTGGGGGATATGGTATTGCATTTTCGAGCAGCCATTGTATGTAGACCCCATTTCTTCATTTGTTTCTTTTCGTCTTTACGTTCAAGCGACCTTCTTTCCCAACTTGATTATTCTGATTCAAGAAATTATGTTGCTTTGATTTCTGGGACAACACGTGTTCATTCCTAGTAGTATCCATGTATTTTCGTTCCTGGATTATTTGTTTCTTCATTAATGGTGCTCTTTTAGATTGGCCTTACTAGCTTCCTATGCAAGGATCCGATCCTTAGAATAACTCCCGAGGAGGCTATTACATCATCAGGAATATAATATTGGGGCGATTAAATTGCAATTTCGTGAGGGGTATCTTAACCGTGCATTAATTCCCGGTGGGACCTTTTTGATGCAATGAAGTGTGCAATGACACCGGTACTTCCGAACAGTTAGTTCAGTTAGTTAATGCATATACTTCTTGTGGTTGGAGCTGTTTCACTAACTCATCTTCATCTGTTTCAATATCTCAGTATACCTAACCATGTCCACAAAAAAATCAAATCAAAGAAACAAACCCAGTCCCACAAAAACAAAAGTAGATCTCAGGTTTTCATCTCTTACACTAATGTAAGGGGTCTACGATCCAACTTTCTAGAAGTTGAACTTCATGGGGTCAAATCTGAACTCCTGTTCCTGTTTGAAACTGGATTCTGTTTATCCCAGTGAGAGAATTCGCAATCCAGGGATACTTGTCCTTAATAATAAAACAAGACGTGCAGCAGTGATCCTAAAAAACGAGACTCCTGTTTTGCCATTGACATGTTTTCGTATGACCTTCTTTCATATATCATTTATTTTCACTATCATCCACAGGATAATAGAATTTTAAATGATCGACAAAATAGCTCATTGATGATATTCTCTCTGATTATCACTCAGTTGGTATTCATATTAGATATCCCATGCAACGCTTAACACAATTTACGGAGAACTGAGATCAATCTCTTTTAAGCTCAAACAAAAACGATTACAGTTTGCCGGCCACTGCCACTAAGCAGACAGGGAAATCGTCCCATCCTAACTCCGATGGCATCCTTCCTCACAAAAATTGACTTTTCCAGACACCATATCTCGGGAGTCAGGGTTGAACATTGGGAATCTGGGAACAGCAATACAGGACAGAAAATTGTGGAAAGGGATTGTCAATGTAGTTCCGAAAAACCATAAGGAGGTCGAAGGATGCTGATGATTTTGGTAACTTCAACATTAAAAAAAAAAAAAAACTTATGAAGAAAGCAGTTAGTATAAAGATTTCTCCATTACTTAGATTGTGCATAAACCCACTTGTTTTCTTGATACAACAGGGCATCTCGCAAATATCCTAGACCCCTTTTTCTCATTGTTTTGAAAAAGCTCCGCTGAAGTGTTACCTCCTTTGGGCACTTCAGACCACTCACTGATCAATGTTAAAGTCGATGCCAAACCAAAGCCATCCTCCGATGTTCCATTTTACAGGATGATCTTTTCATACACCAAAGCCGACTGCGATAGTTTAATATCTTACATTACGGAAGTTTCCCTCTCGGAATTCTTAAAAATATGTAACCTCCATGACAGTCTCCTTCATTTCTGAATTGATTCTTTCTGCCATAGAATGTTTTATCCCACAGAAAAAAAATAAAAAAAGCCGAAGAGCCAGAATGTGCTGCAAACATAGCATACCGTAACCACTACTACAATTTCTATCACAGGGAATGATGTAGTAGGACCTTTTCTGCATTTAGTACTCGCCGCAGTCAATGCAAGAGTTTTGGAAAATGTAAAAAAAAAAAAAAAACAACTATGCACAGTAGGCAAAGCCATGGTTGAAAACAAAATGGCTTGGTTCCAAGAGTTCTGAAAAATCTCAAACAAAATTCTCAATGGAAGCAAACTGGACCGGAGTTTTTCAACTTCTTTAAATGAGAGTAGGCTCTTTGCAATTAACTTTGCAGGGGCCATTCCTTATCTAACTTATCCCGCCTCTCACGGAGCATAAATTTTATAATACCTCTATCAGTGTAAAAGTGTTAGGCCAGTCTATTATTATTTCTTTTAATCATATATAACACATACGATACATCATTGTATGTGTAGACCTTCCAAAATTAAGATGACCAGAGCTTACCAACCATTTTCTCAGCTGATTTAGTACTAACAGCTCAATGGTGTGTGTTGGTGAAGATGCTGTCTTGTAACATTCAAACCTTTAAAACCAAGCTAGTATTGTTTCATTATCACTGGGCAAACCCTGGATCTTCGTCTATTGGGACTAAAGTTCAACCCAGACCTCAAGTAGAACACATACATACGATTCATTGCTAAAGAATGTAAAAGGTAAAATATTAGGTCCTTGTACTGATCCAGAAAGTGCATGACTCCTCTTGTTATTCCTATACCAAAAATGGAGTACTGCTGCCATATCTGGGCTAGAGCTGCTCAGTGTTCACTTTCCAGAATTCAAAAGCATCTATGTGGACATGTGGTTGATGAATTATTTCCCACGCTACAACCCCTTTCCTCACACATGAAACGTCACTACCTCCATGACAAATTAAAGACCTGCCATGCCACACACTGGGACAAATCCACCCAATTTCTTTTGCATTTCAGTAAGATGGAAGTTACATTTGGAGAGGTTCTTGGCAAAGTCTACAACTTTGTTGAACAGACTCCTGAGAGGATGCTTCCCAAATCACTGCAATCGTATCTTCTTTAAGTGTAGAGTCAATTATCTTTCCTTTTTATCATTATAATCTATTCTTGGTTTCCTACTCATTTTACCCCAAGCAAGGCAATAATGCAACTAAGACGCAAGCAGCTACTGGAAGTGAAGGAGAATGAGGAAATTTTAGGAGGAACAGGAAACAACAAATAAACATCTACTCCTGTTCAAAAGACAGGGAAAGACTGTGATCGGAGCAATAGGTGAATCTATTTACTCCTATTGCTTACCTCATTCAGTAACGCTCTACCTTGATTGGCTCTTGGGCTTTGTATTCAATAAAAATAAAAGTTCAGTTGGTTTCTCCAAACAGGTGCAGCAGCAACTGCAGGAAGGCACAATCTTATAGAAAATCTCAAAGGCAAGTTGCCCTTAAACCAGAATGTCCATATAACCATAAATATTATACTGGGTTTTTTGACTTTGATAAATTGCGGCTTTTGGGGTCAGTAATTAATCTCACCAAATATTTCTATCAGCAAATTCCTCAACCATTTATTTCTGATCTGAAATTTGGCCAACAGAGGAAATGTCACCTCAATTACTAGGTCATGGCCCTACTCACAGTTTAGATCTTTTACCCGACTCCTCTCAGGATATGCTTTACATTTGAATCATTAACCAAATCAGTTGAGGCCACATCATGTCTGAGTGGAATTGTTAAGCTTTCTGAAATATTTTGAGGTGCAATTATCTAAAACTCATACAGAAAGTACTGAATATATAAAAACTGCAATAATCAAAACTAGATTTGAGTTTTTTTCTGTTTTATCCTCAAAAATCATTACTTGAAGTAGAGGATTCTTCAACTTTTTATTTTCCTTATTTCATGGCTCAAAGTCATCTTCCAGTTTAGCATCAAAAATATTTTCATTTACCCACCTCATATTTTGAGCATGCATTTCCAGAAAATATAAATTAATTTCTTTTATCAATAAGACTAAGAATAGTAATGCAAAAATAATAAATGTTGAACTTAACGATCTTCTTTGGATATGATTTCTTGCTTCAGAAATAATGCAGAAGTCTAAAAGCCACCAATTTATAGCTAAAATAAATTATAATATATTTCAGATGCTCTGTTTTAATTTTGATGCAAGATTTTTAGACCCAAAGTTGCTGGATCTTTTATCCAATTTATTTTTTGTTACCTGGCCTTGTTTTCTGAGAAGTTTTGTAAATTCTAACAGTTACAGATAAGGGGATTAAACAGTAATTCACTGAAAACCATGTCAACTTATGTGACCTTTTCACTACCCATACACTATCAGAAATAAAATTACCAAAGACAGTTTATACTTCATTTTTGTCTAATTATAAGCTTGTAAATATTTGTACTCAAGAATGGGATTCAGCTCTCTAAAATCAAACTTTTCAGAAATGTATATAAGGTATGCTGGTGTATTTGGCATAGGTACCTCTAATAAAGAATTACTCATTTGTTCAGACTTATCATTATAAAAAGGTGAATGAACATTGAAATAGTATTAAAAATAAAAATCCATACTTGATAACAGGTATGATTGTAATTTAGAATGTCAATTAAGAGTACCTTATCAATTTTAGCTAAATGTTTTGAAAATAGGTATTATTACTAACACTTTAGTGTGAGTAATGATTTCTATTGGGGTAGGGGGATTAACTAAGCCAAATTATTGTTCATTATATTTTCTTATTCAAATATTTTCTATTTTGATATTTCACTCTTTACTCCAAACATCCTAAAGTAAAAATGGAAGTAATTGGAACTGTTGCTTTATAAAAGACTGTCTAATTCTGTGTGGAAGTTTTGAATGTGAATTTTTAAATGGTTTATAAAGGGAAGTATAAATTATTAGTGGTCAAAAAAGATTTCAAAACTAAGAAAACTATCTTTAATGGTAAAATTAATAGTAACAACAATGGGAAGAAATTAGTAGTAAAACAATTTTTTAGTCTGTTGATTTGATCCTTTAACAGTATTTCTGTGCTTGAGGTTCACTGATATTGTAACTACACCAATATGGAATTTCTGAACTGGAAGACAACTTTTATGTATCTCTAAAATCTGTCTGTTTAATTGATATCAAAACAGTACCTTTTTATAGCCATCTGTCATTTACATTCTTGCCAACTAAGACTGTTTTTATATTTAGATAAGTAATGAAGCAATCATTCTAAGTAGCACAGTTAATCAAAATAAGTGCTGTGTAATTTGTTAGTTTTAATTTTATTAAAAAGTAGCTATTTAATACCCTGTATTTCTCTAAAAATAATCAACATTTTGCTAAATCTATATTTTGATTAAATTTTGTTTTAATTTCTTTTGCACAGTCCAAATTGGATTTGAATTAGTCTTCCATTTTTTTTGACGATAAATGAATGTAAAATACAAGCCTTTGTTTTGTTTAAATAAATAACCCATTTTAGTTTTTAACTTTGCTATTTTTAAAAAAATCAAACTGTAGATGACCACAATTGAGAACCTTTTTAAGCATTATACTAAGTGCTCAGAATATATGGCCATGTTTAAAACTGGTGATAACAATGTGAGTATATAATGTACAGCAGCAGTTTTTCCCTCTCTTGCAGGTGGGAATTGCTTGTAGTAAATTAGATTATTGGTTGAATATGTAATGACTGGCAAGGATAGCATGGATAGAAATGAAAGTTAATGCCTACATTAATGCTTTCAAACTTCATATGCTTAAGTATAGTAACTTATGGATAATTCTAGGTGCATTGATTCACATGGATTTATTTTAAAATGTACATCTAATACTGTATTTAGTATCTTTTGTTTTTTTGGGGGTTTTTTTTTAAGAAAAAGGTTGCAATAGTTGTTTCACATAAAGTTCCTCTATAAATTAAAATTTTTCTGTTTGCATTATGCTATAGATGTATTATTTTAATGAGTCTCCATTACAAAATTGTTTGAAGCCTCTTAAACTAGCGATTTTTTTTATTTATTTGAGAAGGGGGAATAAGGCTGAATTTTCTCGCTTTCTACTGGGGTTGAAAATGTTGGCCCACTTGTTGGAGCAAGCAATATTGTTTCACAGTGTATAAAGATAGATATAAATTCAAGACTTTTGATGCAATTATATTAAGTACCACAAAAAATTCCTATATCCATAATGTATTTCTGTAGTCAATGTGCTTATGCAGTCAACATACAAAAAAAAAAAAATTTCCTTTCACTTTCTCACCTACCTTTGTCTAGAATATTTTACAATTTCAGATAGTAAATACTTTTCTACCTTTTAAAATATTTAATAGATTGGACAGATATGTGGAAAAATTATATAATAAATGTTAATATTCTGAGAATATTAACACATTACAAGTAACAAAAGCAACTTTCAAAATGCTGATAAAAAAAAAAAAATTCCCTAACTGAAATTTCTGTCATCAGCAGTTAATTGATTAGTACTAAAAAACTTAGCTTACTGTAATAAAAATTAAATTTAAGGTAAAAGAAATGAGTCAATCAACAAGACTGTTTCAGCAGTGTCGGTCACCAATTTATTTACTGAAAGAAAGCAAATCAAAAATTACATTAGGTCTTAAGAAAAAGTCTTCCTTAGTGGGATCTAATGTAGATGAATTGTAAAGTTTGTATAATTGTTCAAAAACAAGATCAACAAAAGTGCAGACTTAGTAAGTGGGGGTTGGCAGGAATTAGGAAGGTGAGAATGCTGCTGTTGATGATGATAGAACTGACAATTGTGACAATATTTACTTATACTGAATCAAGGCAGCAAGTAATAAAGTTATTTTTCTCTAGAAAAGTCAGAACAATACTAAGCGACTATAAAATGGAATGTTATAGAAATGTGTCAAGAACACAAAGAAATATCTTACTCCACATACAAAAGGGCTTTCCATAGCAACAAGTTTTGAGTTATTACCAAGAAATTCAGGTTTAACTTTCAAATTATGATGGGACAGTTAAAAATTATAAACCATTTATACCTTGCTGCAATAATCCTTCTCATGGAATTTATTATTTAAATTCCAAGCA
Organism: Acanthosepion pharaonis; assembly: GCA_903632075.3. Classification (NCBI taxonomy): domain Eukaryota; kingdom Metazoa; phylum Mollusca; class Cephalopoda; order Sepiida; family Sepiidae; genus Acanthosepion; species Acanthosepion pharaonis. The sequence continues at coordinate 293,551 of CAHIKZ030000019.1, forward strand.
GTAAGTTTTTTATACAGTTCATTTATAAAGATTGAGCACTTATATTTTGTGTATTTACAATCTAAAATGTAGTATACTAAATGAAATTTGCTCAACACAAAGACAAAACTTCATAACCATTAGACTGATATGATGCTGCGGCTTTTTTTTTTTTAAGATAGTAATTGAGAGGTGAGGTTTAAAATTAAGATGAAGCCAAATGATGAAATTCTACCTCCTTAAGTGATGAACTGAATACCACATGCAGTTTAGAGGTTTTGGAGATAAATGGTTAGAAAAAGTAAGAGAAGACAAATATTGCATGTTTTGTAAGAACTCAACCCACATAAGAGGGGGAAAAAAGTAATAATGCATGCAATAGAAAAATTGTTAGTTATTAAAAAATGCTTCCAAAATAAAGCTGGTGTCTTAATTAAAAGAAAGAAAGAATTCCCCTATAGCAAATTGGAGAAAATTAACATTAAATATCAACTGTAGTTTAGTTGATGCAAATAAATAAGCAAAGGAATGAACAATCCACTATGAAAAACAGAATCTTACTGAATAAGAATTTATGGGGTTGGGGACCTGCTGCTTCAACAAAACTAAAAAGTACACAAATATTTATATTTTAAATAACATTCTTTTAAATTTCAACAAGTTAAATTTTGTTACCAAACATCTCAAGTAAGGTATAAGAAGGTGCTGAAAAGTTTTTGGACCAACCTACTTCCCAAAACCTGAACAAATGACCAAACAGATTTTTTTTTTTTATCTTTTCAGCACTCCTTTACACATTTAATGTTCTTTCTCTTTTATAAAAACAATCATTTTTTTCTCTGAAACGTTGCTGTGTGATTAGAGATTTTCATTAATATTTATATATTAAAAAAGGGTTATTATTATTTTTTGTTTTAATTGAAGAAAACCAAAAGCCACACAGTTTCTTTTTAAGCCTTTTAAAATTTCTACAGGACAGCATCAACATTTCCAGCCATTTGTAATAGACAACAGACTAAAATACTTGTCCAGTTGAAAGAATAATAGATGGAAGTGAAAGCTTAAATTAAATATAGCTGGTATTAGTTTTGTTTTTAAAAAAAAAAAAAAAAAAAAAACAATAACAAAGAAACCTCATATCTAATGAACCTCTAATTTGGTCAACAATTTTCATCAGATATCACCAAGTGAAATCTTTTAAAAACAGGTGATTTTTTTTAAAATAAAATAAAAAAAAAAAAAAAAAAAACTGGTCTAGTTCCCTTTAATATAAACTTCCCACCCTTCATGCACTTTTTCATGCCTTTTGTTAAGCAACATTTCTCTTTCGTGTTGATGGCGTTGTCTTATTCTGGACGGCTTTTGTAGACTTTATTGTAGAGGTTGGTATTGGTGCTTTGTTCACCAATGCAGGTGATGAAAATTCAGAAGGAGCTGGATGATTTGAGTGTGCAGGTACATTGGCAGGTGACAAAGTTGTGGTGGTCCCCGTGTGGTTAGGAATAGGTGCTGGTACATGGAAGAAATACAACTGCAAAACAAATATTTTCTATTCAGTGTAGTTAAAGATAAAAAAAAAAATTGCTGAGTAAATTTACTTAAAAGAAATAGATTCCACAAGTCAATATGAAATTAATATATTTAAATACTCTGAGCTACTAACTCTTAAAATATAACAAATTTAATATCAGAAAAGAATATAACCATTATAACAATAATCAAATTCATGTTATACAAATAATCTTTAGTAATAGTTATAAAATAAGTTCCTTAAATGAAGAAAAAAACCTAACCAAACAAAGATTCTGAGGGCTGCTTCCTATACAGCTTTGATTATGTTTATTAAAAAATAAAGTTATAAAAGTTGAGCCAGGCAGATTTTACAAACGTTTCTTCAGAAACATTTATAAATGTTGACTAAAATAATCCTTTCTTTAAAAAGTTAATTCTCTTACAAAGTTTGGCTTAATTTTCAAACTCAGAAAAATAGAAATTCTGAAGTTACTGATAAGAACAGTATTGTATAATCTATATTAGGATTTTCTATATTTTACCATAGTAAGTTAGTGCCTTTTAATGTTATTGTTAACTTAAAGAGAATAAGGCAATTACTTGTCCAATTGAGCTACAGATTTTAAAGTCATTTTTGATTAACTTAAAAAAACAAAAACTAAAAGCTTTGTCTAAGAGATACCAGTAACATCGTATTTTATTCATAACAGAAAATACTTGACCTATATGCACTCTTCTCCATCAATAATAGTAGTATATCAGTGATGATATTTAACATTCTTTAGGGGTAACAGAGTATTTTAAAGTTCCATTTATATATTCACCTACATGGTTTCTAATATACATATATATAAGTACTTATAATTCTTATGAAGAACTCAGTTTTAAAGTCACACTATTAACCCAGATATTTTAAGTTTACAGCAACACAAATTTTCATGGATATGATACAAAGTTGGCATGAAAATGTTCTATATAAGATTTTATTCTGAATTAATATGTTCATTTTATTTTTCTAATCTCCAATAAGTGAACAAAAAAATAGACATGTTGATTATACATGACAGGAGGTGGGTAGGAATGGAGAAAGTTGTGACAGTGACCCAGTATAGTATGTTCCTCTGTCATCCATAAGTTCTCAGCAACTATGTTGTCATTATGAATTTCTTTTAAATTTGACAAATAAAATTTAGAAAGATAACTTACCACAAATCCAATGGCCAACAGAGCATGAAATAACAATATAAGGAACATTGCTGCCCAAGCAATCTGTAAAAAGAAAAAAAATCTTGATTTCTTATGAAATAAAAAAAGTAAAAATAATCTTACTACTGAGGAGGGGAAAATTACATGCACTAAATATGAAAATTAATTTAACCATATATACCAAAAGATGTTTTGTTTTTTTGAACATTTTAAACTTACAGATTTTTTGTAAACCTTATCCTCTTACCTAAAACAAAATGACTATCAATTAGTCTTAAAAGCTCAATTGAAAAATAAAATTTTATTTAACTTCATAAAGTTAAATATGACTACAGCATTTATCTGAGCACATAAAAAATAAAAGGCAGGTGAATTTTATATTTTGTTGATTGCCTCAACTTATCTAAGTCTGTACCTCCTATAAAATATAAACAGCTAGAAATTTAACTCTGAAGGGTAAGTTATTTTGGATTTGTAGATGGAAGCAGGTGCAATGAAACAAAGTTGTGATAAAATCGTGGATCATTTTTATAATAATGAAAACTTTTGACTAGATTTGATATTTTAAAGTGATATATCTGAGATGGTAATAAGATACATTCTACCTTTTTTTCATCTTCTCTGACAGCTGGCCAAAAAGTAAAAAGGAGGACACCTCCTGAGAGTGATGCTCCAATAATGACCAGTAACCACTGGAACCAATTGATTTGCACAACCCAGAGTATCTGAAGTAATAATAGTTAAACATTGTTAGAAAATGATTACATGCTATTAGATGCTATATCAATCACAAGAGAGAATTTAACAACAAAATGTTTGTTTCAAGAAAATAGTGAAAGTTGCAAAAAGAAAAAAAACAAGAAGAATATTGTCAACCATTTAATAATTTGTGACTGACTAGTATTTATTTCCTTTTAATTTCCATTGCTGTTCATTGTAACTACTCAATTGTCATTTTATGGTCATCAGAACATAGATTGGAAAAAAAAAACAAGCTTACAACAAGACTCAACATTCTTTTCAGAGATATAAGATTTTTTTTTCCTTTTTTTTAAGCATTATCACTGTGAATGTTACTATTTGTTGTACAAAATGTTTATTGAAGGTGACTGATCCCTGAACAATAGTGTGTTTGAATTTCATAGTTGTGTTGTCATATCCTACTATGGCAACAGAAAATAATTTTCAGTGAAATTAACAATAAGGATACTGCAATTGAGAGGCCTTGAAAAAGAATATAGAGGAAAGGAAAGTAATATTAGTAAAGAGTATCAACTTCAACAAGTAAATCAAACATTTATTACTTTGTTCTCATATAAAAATTAGCATTCAGAATCTAACTTAAATAATTTTTTGTGAATGGTTTTAAATCAAAGAATTCATTTTAGTTGTTTTTCACTAAATTATGAGAAATTGCCAAGCAAAAATGTCAGCCAGAAGCATTGTTCACTTTAGGTATCCTACATGACTGATATGAACAGTAATTATAAAATATTGCTCTTAATCCACTTCAATCTGTTTGCATATATAATTAAAAGGAAAAATTGCTATAATTACAATATCATATATTCGTTTTGTCAGCAAAGAGATTAGATAAATCAAATAATCAGTAATTACAGTGAATAATGATGTAGAACAATTTGATTTCAGAAAACAAGATTAAGATAGTTCCTTTCTTATTTTGTATCTACTTCAGCTTTTCCAGAAATGTCACCAGCTGCTCTGGTTTTATTTCTCCTATTGTTCATTCCTACCACATTTCTACTGGCAGTTCTAGTTACAATATATATATATATATATATATATATATATATATATATATATATATAAAATGCTTTTAAGTAATAATAGTAAAAAAGCAACTGAATAAGATAGGCTTGAACTCTTATGCACAAGCAGATGTTGGCAATCTTGTTCAGATTGAATATTCAAAAAAGAAAAAAAAAAAAATTTCAAGTATAATTTTCTTTATAAAATCTTAGACAACCTTAGTACAAAGACTTAAAATAATATTTTTATGGAAAAAAACAAAACAAAAAAAAATATTGCATCCAAAACATGAAAGAAACATCAATCAGAGAAACAAGTTAAAATATCAAGCCTCAATGGAAATGTGTATGATATACATACAGAAAAAAAGAAGCACTTACTGAAATTGGTATGTAAATGGCCAGTGAGTAACCATAAACACTTATCATTTCCAGGAAACTGTATCCTGCACTACTGCCTCTCCACCAAAGCAATCCAAAAAGCATTGTGGGGATTATCCACCAGTAACTGAATATTGCAGTAGCAGCAAATGTCACTAGAAGAGAAAAAGAAAATTGTCAATTAAGGAAAACAAATCCAATGGCAAGCACAGAAAGAAGATGCACAACTTTAAATATAAGACCAAATATCAGCAGTAATGGAATGAACAAAACATAATGGAAAAATGAATTAAAAAGACAAAGTAATTATTTAATAAAATTTTAGAGGTAAATATGAAAACAAAGTAACAGTAAAATAAACAATGAATGGACCCAATAGTTATTTTTTTTCTTTCTCAATATCTTAAAATTCAGTGGTTGTACTTATAATGATTTTGTATGATTCTTGCAAAAACTATGAATTTTATTGTTCTAAGGACTTGGATTATTTTCAAATTATATTCACTTATATTTATATTGTAACAAAGTCTAAATTTACTAATATAGAAACATGCAAGTGAAAGAGTTTATGAAATATTAAGAAATGAAAATATAATTTGAATGCTTGACTGGATCAAATGACATTACTGATGAGATATTGAAAAGCCAACCAAATAACAGCTTCTTAAAAATACTCTAAAAACCAATAGGCAAAAAAATAAGGAAAATTAAAAATAAGAGTTATCTTTTTTATTATTATTACAAAATAGAAAAATAAATCCATATGAGATGATTTAATATTAAAGATGCTCTTTAGGTTTACACTTAAAATAAAAATATTAAAAAGATTACTTTAACATTTTCATATTATGTGAATATTTATATCAATAAAATAAAACTCAATTGCTATAATTTAACATCATTATTTTTTTTAAAATCACATCATAGGTAGTTAAATAATTACTTTTGAGTTCCAAGATATACATAAACTGTAGTTCATAACACAAGGCAACCATTCATTTAACAAATAAGCAATTATTTTTGTTAAAGAGAAAGAAGCTGATAATTCTCATTGGTATTCACTATTAATAGAACAAGATTGTTTTGTTATATTGTAAAACTGATGTGAATAAATATTCAAATTAATCAATTTCCTATGTTAATTATTTATTTATATTAAATTTTGGAAACAATGACACAATGACCGAGAATTGATTTTTTTATGAAAATAGTCCATGAACTATTTTTTTTTCATAATCTATTTTTTAAAAATTTTAATTATTTCTAAAACGATAAGTCATCTCAGCATCTAGAAAAATTATAAACTTTATTTAAAAAAAAAAAAAAAAATTATCAACTATATTAAAACAAAGAATATTTATCCCTTGGTTTTGTTTACTATAGTAAATGGAAAAGTAATACCAAGTACTTCTTGCTAAAAATTAGAACCAAAGCATCTACTAAATGCCTTATTTGACATTTTAGCAAATTAGTTGCATAGAAGTAATCCATTTTCTTGCTATGTCAAAAAACAGATTTGAACAGTTATTTTCCTTTCATGCGATGCAATACATAATATTTGTAAAAGTGAAGTTGTTAATGAAAAGTCTGGATAAAATGAACATTGGGAGAAGATATGGATATTTATCATATGTGATATATTTGGGATTTTGACAATCATTTTCCCAAACCATGCTAAAGTCTTATGTAGAATTATAGCATTTCTGTCAAGAATATTTTTACAGAAAAAAAAAAAAAAAAAAAATGATACCAAATGTTTTCAGCAAAAAAAGGGAATGAATATTAAAACTAAGCAGTTTTCTGTGTTAGACATTATTCATGAATTACTTTTTTAAAAAATAATAATGTATTATTCTTGCATTTTGAAATGAAAAAAAAAAAAAAAGATTCCTGACATTCCTAAAAGATGCAAACTTATCCTCAAACCTTTCTTCTGTGTAAGTACCGCTATTGTGAAATCACAGCTTTTAATTTATGAAGTGCAATCTACATATGTATACTTTAGCATTGAAACCAGACCTTTCAAGAAGACCATTCTAAAAATTCCTACCCTGATGGTTCTCTCTAGAGACATGAAGCAGGTAATGAATATCAAAAAGAAGCTTTTAGCTCAATCAAATCTACTGGGTTCCATTCTACATTCCACTTACTACAATCAGCAGCTTCAGGTTGTAAAATCTGAAATCCTAGATAACATTTCTTAAATCCTTATTTGAATTGTTGCTTACTACAACTTCTTTGACACTTATCTTGATTATTATCATTTATGTCTGGAATCATACATGAAGGAATACTGAAGAGTTCTTTGACTGGCCCACTTCCCAAAAACCTAACCAAATATTGTTTAAAGTTTTTCTTGGTTAGACCAAGAGTGTTTTAGTGTGCCATCAGATAAGTAGAAAACAAAATTCAGTATCAATATTTAAGAAAAGAAATCTACAATTTTTAATTTGTTTTCCATCTTTTCAAATATCAAACTAAATACAATTAAAATTACTAATTAGTTGGTTATCCAAAAGCTGTTAATTTCTCTGAAGACAAATAAGAGATATCAAATTCACATAGTAAATTTTGGAGTGATTATTTTTTTTAAATAGCAGAAAATTACCTTTATGGAAATCATACTGCCAATGATAACTGTGTCCTTTTGATTGAAAATAATTGGCAAGATTTCCAGCAATGGCTGTTGTGAACACAAGAGTTGTACAAATCCAAAAAGGACCTAAAAAGAATAAAATTTTAAACTCATTAAACAAAAATATTTTTTTACAGCATGCTATGTAAGAAAACTGATCAAAATGTGCTATAAAACAAAGATTTATTCAAATTAAGTTCCAGTAGTTCTAAAATAAAAATTCAGGTTCTTATGTGAGAGGAGGGTCGAAAAGTTCTTTGCCCAATCAAGATGAGGTTGGGAAAAAAAAATTCTATTGTTTGATCAGAAGTGATTTAGACTGACAACTTTCAGCACCTGCTCAGAGATAAGCTAATATTTGCTAGCCAAAATATAAAAGCTGTGAAGATTACATAAACTATTGCTGAATTATTATTTAATAATTTAATTTAAAATCAGATCATTTAGAAAATTATATTAATTTAACTGTGTTAATCACTTATACTCTTTGTGACAGGTGAAATATCTTATAGACAATATAAATGATTATATAGTAACTGCATTATATAAAGAAACAAATGTTACCCCTTACCATACAAGTCTGGATTTGGTCGGATTTGGGTTTTCAAGAAGTTTTTTCGAGGATTTGGGGTCATGGAGCCCATAATGCGCCAGAATACTTGATTAGAATCCACATCAAAAAATTGTTGGTAATATTCAAACCTCCAGAAAGGATGTGGTCTTTTTTCATCTCGGAGTAACTGTAATAGAGAAACAGGCAATAGCATTTGTTTAAGTATTCAAAGAATGATAATCTTGTGAATTAATCCTATCAAAGTATTGAAATCAACTATGGATTTTAACAGTACTTTTGTTATTTTAATGTACTAGTGTCATTAAAATAACAAAATCAAGACAAAAAAAATAATACATGTGAAAGAGTAATCATAAGATATATTTTTTTTTTTTTACTAAATAATCATATGATTGTGTATGCTTTTAAATGGGGATATTTTAAAATCAAATACTATGTAGTAAGGTTTCTTTATTCCCTCTGATGAGTTTACAGAAATAAGCATTACTAGCATTTGTGAAGAGTGCTCAGGGGATTTGTGTTCATTGGACCAGTGGCTGAATAAGAAACTAAAGTATATTATGTGATTTAACTAGATGATATCAAGTTTCATTTAAAAAACAAACATATCCTATCAAAGGTACACACACACACAGAGTTTTATTATTTTGAAACCTTCATCCATTAACATCACAGCTGCTTCTGAAAGAATATTTCCAGCAAATATACATTAAAGTTAATGGTTAATAAAACTTTTTTGTTATGCAGTTGATTTCACTTTGGTTATTTCTGCAATGAACAGAAATGTTCCTCCCAGAGACAAACTAGTAAATTATTAAAGATAAATGATTAAAAACACCAGTGTACAGTGATGCACTAGTAACTGAATAAAATATTACAAAACAAAGTTTACCTAATCACTTATTTTTTCTTTTAACATTATCATTTAGGCAATGTTACAGGTATTTTTATTTTTGTTTATAAAGTCTGTACCTATATAAACTGAAATACAACAAAATTATAGATAGCAGTAAACTGGATAGTTTCTTTCTTCAACACTTAAGTCATCTGGTTGTATCAATTTCTATATGTGACAATCAATAGGTGGAGAGACAGTATAACTATGACAGACATAAAATACAAATATCATTTGACTACAAAATGATGGTTGGGGTCAGAAAGATGTGACACAAGTGAAAATTGTGCATAGTTTTTCTCCAGCAACAGTAGCAAGAGTATAGCAGGAACATGACACATACCAGCAGCAAATGAAATCTATGGATGCCAACAGGTGATACAAAAATAGGATTGTTAGCAACTGACAAGGATGGTAACTATCCAACAAAGGCAAATATTCCAACTCAATGCACTGTACAGGCCATAAAATATCAGTATTGGCTCATTGAAAACTAGAGATTTGTCACCAGGTCAGATGAGTCATGTTATCAGCTCTTTTGGGCAGATGATCAGTAATATTTCATAATTTTGTGCTGTTTGTATATTTTCTGTTAAATATTTTGTATGCCTTGCTTGTTTCCAAATACCATCTGTTATTCATACATGATTTTATCTTTGGATTTTACCATAGTTTTATATATTACAATACTTTGTAGGTAGTAACCATTTTGTGAGCATTTTTACTTCGTTCTGCAGTCCCAGGTAGATGTAGGTTTTTATGATATATTGATGACTTTTCAGTTGAATATTTCATGCAGTTTACTTGATTTGGGGTAGTGTTTGACAATCATTTCAATTAATATTTATCTATATAAGTTTTCACTTTTTTTTATTACATGGTGGATGAACCATGTGTTTATTTCTGTTGTGTTTTTTGTTCTGTTAGGTGTACATGTAAGTTTTGCTGAAAAACACATTTTTAATGCTATTTCATATTCACTTTTAGTTTCATTGAATGTCAAATAAGCTGAAGTTGGATAGTGAGATTTGTTTGATTATGCTGATAGGGAGAGTTGAAGAAGTTGGTATGTATAGTGAGTTATGTAAACACACACTAAAAGTTTTACCACCTAAAACAAGTAACTCCATATATCCATACAGAGACGGTTACTTGTATGTATTAATACACACAAATCAACATTTAGAATATTGAAATTTTGAAAATTATAATGCATAGACTGCTGCTGATGTCAATAATCATCTCAAGTAGAAAGATTATTAACAACTATTATAAGTACATACATTACAGTTCAAAAGTTTGAGGTCACCCATGGTAATCTTTTAAATTGGACCAAAATGTAGTTGTTTTGTATTTTAAATAAGAGAAGATTATTACACATGCTTAAAAAGTGAAACATGATTTTTTATTAGAAATTTTATTATGACAAAAAGAAAAACATTTAAATGATTAAATTTTACTCCTGTCAAAATATCCTCCTTTAGCCTTGATTGCTGCAGCACAAATTTTTGGCATTCGTTGCAAAAGTTTTTCAAAGCATAAGTTTGATAATTGATTCCATTCTTTTTTCACTGACTCTAAGAATTGTTTTCAATTTTTTGGATGGAAAGGTTTCACTCTTCTGTCATGTTCATCCCATGCTAATACAGAGGGTTGCTTCAAACTTTTGAAGTGTAATGTAAGTGTCTTTTTTATATAACAAAAGTAATCCCAAAGCAATGGAAACAGGCAAAGGCTTTATTCTTTTCTTTCTGTTTTTTAATATAAGCTTTAAAAATGGACGTGAGATGTATTACATACCAATAATAATTTATCTTCTTAAGCATAAATTTATAAAATGAATAAATTAAAGTCTAATGTTAGGAAGATGGATAAAATAACAAGATAATCATAAAAGAAAATGTAAATTGATATCAAACAATTATTTCTAGTTTTCTTTAACACCACATTAAAAAAAGGCAATATACAAATAATCATAATGTATTTCAACTGGTTTTGGAATACCATTACTAAAATGATGGACCTGACTTAAAAAAAAAAATATAAAGATGCAAAAAGAAAACTGAGGCAAACATAAAAAAAAGTGTTGTAAATTAATTTTGGAGGTGCTGATTTCAGATACAATATCCATTTTCACTTACCACCTCTAATTTTTTAGATATAAATGTATACTTGTATTTACATAAAAATACATACAAGGGTAGGCTGTAAAGTTCAAAGGCTGACTTAAAGGAGTGGTGCTACAGCTGTGAAATCTTGCTTGCATTAATTTCAACTCTTCTTATTAATAACTTCCAGGTAAACTGATATTTGAAGACCTCTAAGTGACTAGTAGTGACTTCTCTTGGAAATGGACAAAATTTGGCATTGTGGTATTAAGTACCTGCAGAAAAAGGGTTTAGACTTCAAAAACATTCATGCTGACATGGCTGTTACATTAGTGGATGACACTTCAGCTTTATCAACAGTGCAAAGTGGTCAGCTGAATTTAGGAAGGAAAGAGAGAATTTTGAAGATAACCCAAGGTCTGGATGTACTGCAACTGCCACCACCAAAGAAAACATTGATTGTGTTCACCACAGGATGATAAATGACAGACAATTGACTATATATCAAATAGCCAGTATTATTAGCATTTCCCATGAGAGAATTGAGAACATTCTGCACAATGAACTTGGCAAGTCAAAGATTTCTGCTCACTGGGTGCCACATTTTCTGACACCTCATCTAAAGCATGCCAGGCTGATGACATCATGGAAAAATTAGCCATTGTCAGATTCAGCTGGTTTCCTGAAATTTTTCATAATCCAGAATGAGCATGGAGTTCATCACTGAGCCAGAGATGAAGAGACAATCCATGCAGTGGGAACACCCACCTCACCTGTTCCAAAGGAGGCTAAGGTCATTTCATCTGCAAGGAAGGTGATGGCCTCAGTTTTTTGGGGGATGCAAACGACATTGTGTTTATCTTCAAAAGGGCCACACCATCAATGGACAGTACTATGCCAACTTGTTGAGGTAGTTATGAAAAGCTATCAAGACAGACCAAATGCCCAGAAAAACTAATGAAAAGGGTCTTATCTCCAGCACACATGTCCTTGGTTTCAATGGCTGCTGTGTGTGACTGTGGCTTTGAACAAATTGATCACTCTCCCTATTTTCTTCATTTAGTCCTACCTGACCATCATCTGTTCTCAAACATGAAAAAAACACTTGGCTGGGAACCAGTATTGCAGGGATGATAATGTCATGTTATCATGTTGATTACTTTTTTCACCGACAAGATGAAAGCTTCCACACCAATAGGAACCAAGCACTGCAACACCAATGGAAGAAATGTAATGACCACAACCACTATGTTGAAAAATAAATTTCATTTGGTCACATTCCATGAGAGTATCTTAGCCCATGAAATTTTCAGTCAACCTTCATATAGGTGTAAACCAAAAAGATTTAAATGTTTCAGTAATGAACTACATAAATAGGTATCTAAGACCAATTTATGGAAGTTGAATTCATATTAACATTTTGATAGGCTGAAGATATGCCAAATGACCTTTATCAGTCCTATATCTATATACAACCATTTTATATGTTGCATCCATGTTTATATTATGATTTTGCAACTATATATGAAAAATCAATATTTATTTTATTTTTAAGATTTTTGTGAGATGTTACATATCTCTACAATGGTATCAGGCACTCCAATACACTGAGGATGTGTAAACAAGGTTGATTCATTCTGTTACATATGTGGCGATTTCACAACAGTTGCACAATGCCAAAAATTTACATTCCTCCTGAGAACGGTTTAATCATACTATTTTAACTGCAAAATTGGAAATCAGGACAAACTTTAGACTCCAGTTGTAAACTCTGTTCAAATGGACTTCATGATTTAATAGCAAGAAAATAGCTTTCAACTTTGCTGTACTAATAATGTGGAGGGAACAACTGATCATGTAGATGATTGTTATTTTTGTCTAACATACATAACTGGTTACAATATTTCTTCCAGAAAAAAATGAAATAGCCCAACTTTCCCTTAGCGATGTGATCTATTCTCTATTCAGGGGAGGATCCTGGCAAGTCAGTCTCTTCTGATCATAATATCTCTGGTTATTCAGAATCAAGTGGCAGTGAGCCACACTGAATCAGTCAGGAAGACCAGAATGACTTTCTTTATGATTTGTACCTATCTAAGCAGCAATCAGCACTCCTAGCATCCCAGATGAAGCAGTGGTATATGGTCAAAGCAAATATAAGGATCTAGCAGGATACAGAAGAATAAGTTTGCCTCATTCTTCAACATCAAAGATGGGTTGTGCTACTCCCAAAATATCTGGTTTGTTCGCCTCTCTTGGCTACCTTATACAAGTCAGCAAATTGGCAACTTTTTATTCTAAGTGAAGTCTGAAAACTGGGCACCTGCACAATGAGAATTAATACCCCAGCATTCTCCTTATCCACTCAGTTCATCTGAAGCTGTCATGACAATATGGGTGAGCTCCTTTTGGAAACTGTCAAGCATAAGCAGTGCCAGTAGAGTCTCTGTAGCAGCCTCAAGAACACTAGGCTCCTTATGGGCATGCAGACAGGCTTCACAAAGCACTATTTTTTCTCTATTCCTGGGTCAGTTGGGCTGTGTCCAAGTACTAGAAGCAAGGATGTCTAGGAGTATTTTTATACCTGGGAAACAGTGTTCAAAAAATCCTCGGGTGGACAACAAGGTGCTTCTCCCTCATCTTTATATCAATCTTGGTCTAATGAATAATTTTGTGAAAGCTATAGACATGAATGACACAGCCTTCTAACACCTGTGCACTCAGCTCTGTTAAACACAAAGAGGGTATCTTCATCAGACCTCAGATTTGGGAGAAACTGGAGGATAAGGAATTTCAGAAGATTCTTACCCTCAAGAAACTAAAAGCATGAAAAGCATGTAAGTCAGTCTTCTATGACTTCCTTGGTAATATACAGGGACTAGATTACCAAGAGGACATTGAGACACTGTTACAGGCTTATGAGGATATGGAGTGCCAAATGTCACTAAATATTCACTTTCTCCACTCCCACCACAAATTCTTCCCTCCAAATATTGCAACAGTGAGTGATAAGCATGGAGAAAGGTTCTACCAAGATATTACTAAGATTGACAAACTATTGGGGACTTCTGCTGGATGCTCTTACATGACACACTGAAGGCAAAGTATATGAGATTGACCAAAAAAACTCTTCTGTACTATGATGTGTATATATTGCATTATAAAAATAATAGTAGTATTTAGTTCTGCCAGTGCTCTGTATCTATGTTATGTTTTTTTTTCTGTAATACACCTTTTTTAATATTGTAGGAAATAAAAATATTGTATTATGAATATATGCATTATACAAAAATATCAGGATATGTGAAAGCAAAAAAAAATAGGCATGATAGAGCAAAGCCATTTGGAAAATGAAATTGTTAAAAAAAACAAACAAACAAAAAAGACACCTCAGAACAAAGTTGTTTTTTGTAAACTAGTGTAATCTACCTTTTGACAAAAGTAAATATATGGAAAACATCATAGGCAGTCATATTTTAAAGGCAGCATTTTCATCATTTGTATTGCTATAAAACCTATTAGAAAATCTAGTTCAAAATTGTAAATGCTTTTCAACAAGTTATTTTGGCTGTTTGAACCAAACTTTAAACTCTTCCCACTTTTGTTGGAACAAAGTATAAATAAAGTAAGTAGTACTTAAATCTTTCCATTTTTAGAAAAGATTAAGGATAAGCATAAATGGTATCAATAAATAGTTTTATGTACAAATATTACCAGTGATCGAGAGATTTTGAAATAGAATCTTTTTTCATTATTTAACATTATACAACAGTAAAATATTTACTTCAATAAATGAACAAAATTCATATCTCAAACACAAAAATACTTCTATTGCTAATACTCAAGAAATACCTTGAAGTACAATTAAAAAAATAATTACTTTCCAGGTTATGAGTATTTCAATTAACTTCAACTTTCATACTTAAAAAAATTATGTTTGTCAAATAGCATCAAAAGATGCATTTTTGCATTTAATGTCATAATTTAAATGTTCTTATGCACAATAAAACAGCTACATTATTTTTAAACAGGGATGACTTTACAATAAAAAATGCTAATGTAAAAGTTGAGTTAGATTTTTTTTAGTGTTAATACATTTATCGTTGAGTAAAATTTATTTGTGCAATCAGTAGTCTGTACAGGAAAATAATTCCTTACACTGCATTAATTAACATTTTTCCTTTCTTAAATATATATTTTTCTAAAAGAAGGCAATATATCAAATACTACATGTAAAAGACTAGATACATAAACAAAGCTTTTATGGAAGATTAAAAAGTAGACAGTTTCATAGTAGCATAGGTATACCAAGCAATTGCAAAATAAAAAGTGTTTATCTGTATGCTTACGAAAATGGAGTATAGCATAAGGCTTTGTTTAAAGTGGAATCCTATGCATGCATAAGATCAGTTACAAAATTGCTCAAACTCCCTCAGCCCTTCCCTACTGAAATGGCTCAGGTAACAAGGATAGACCATGACATTTCCCCTCTTAGTGCAATGGGAGAGGGGTGCTGCCTGGAGGTAACTTTTTTGCAATTGAAAAAGGACTGATTGAGACAAAAAAATCTATCGTATTTTTTTAGACTTGGGGGAAACAACAATTAAGTTTTATATGGAAAGAAAAGAACTAAAATCCAATTTAACATATTTATCAAACACAACATAATTATAATACCTCATCTCAAAGATATAGACAGATATAGAAGAATTATAAAGTATCAATTTTTAATAATGCATACTTTAAATTCCAGAACAGTAAACTGAAACTATACTTTGCTAAAATTCATTATGGAGTTAAAAATCCTAACTTGCTTACAATAAAAACAGGAAAAAATATTAACTTCAACAAAAAACATTCTAATCATTTTATTTAAGAATGAAAAAATTGACATCAATAGACCAAAATCTTGAATGAACGGGAAACATACATCAAGCAACTCTTGAAAACAATAGAAAGTTCAAATCATGATCACAAATTTTCAATACCAACTCTTGTTCTGATTGAACTTGGAATGGAAGCCTCTTGTTACTGCTAAGGAAAGCCTCCATTTATTTGATGGAAGGACCTGTAAACTATTTTTCTTCAAATGAATCGTTACATCTGTGTCATGCACTATGTAATTACAAAAGAGTGACAGCAGCCACAGACTTAGAAATCAAAAGAGGGAATTGTAGTCATTTGAAGAAAGCAATCAATATGTTCAAAGGAAACATCTCACCGCAATTACTAACATACTTGGGGCCTCTTTTGTATTCATCTTTAAATCTGTGAAGAAAGAGGTGCTTTTGAAACAGGCTTATCTGTCAATGGGCAGAATGTGCTTTTCATGAGTTGTTGATAAAAAGAAATAAAAACTACGTATTTCAAAATCCCAATACTGAAAAGAGGATTCATCCTTACAGAAAAAATATATTTAAAAACTAATTTTTTACAGAAATGAAAGCTGCAGGAAAATATTATCAAATACCAATTAAATTCCATTATTTTGTATTGCTATATACAATCAAAGGAAGTATTACTATAGATTTGAATTTCTTGACTTGGCATAAGAATAAACTAGATACTGTGTTGTGCCATTTAGGCACTGATCTTACATATACATCTTAATATAATATCAAAAAATAAAACAAAATTGCTTCAAATTACCATTAAATGTTAATACAATTGTATTTTAATGTCATTGCATACATTTTTAACAACTAATCATTTTAAGCATTTATGATTATTATATGAAGAAACAGTTGTATCAAAAGCATACATAAGATGCACTTTTTATACATTTTGAAAGCAATGTAGTTTATAGGAAATTACAAGAGTAGCTGGTCATACAAGGATAGCAGTGATTAAATTCCTATTCTAGCTATCTCAATAGCTTACACATATAGCACAAATTTGTTCCCAACTTTTACAAGGTGCATTATAAGACTAGTAGCAATTAATATCCAACCATTTTTATTATTATATAAGATTTCTAGTTGAGTCTGAAAGAATAAGAATACTAATGTTTTGCAAGTCTGCCAGATTTTCATCTAATACATGTAGATTCTATCCTAGTTAAAAAAAAAAATGACAAATATATCAAAAGATATATAAATTTTAAACTGAGCTTTGTATCAGTTATTTAAAAATTCAGTGTAAATTGGATCATTTCGTATTACCAATTACCAGTTTAAAAATCATCATGGACATGAAATATGTAGATTTCATACAAGAATTACTGACATTAAGCAGATTTCATGAGAAAAAGGAATAAAGCAATTTTTAAGAACTTTAACAGTTTTATTAATGAAGAATGAAATGTTTCTAATCAATAGATTAAAATGATTAATCAGTCGACAGCCTAATAATCATTAAACACCAACTCAATTTTATCAGAAAAATCATCTTTTTTTTTTTTATTTAATTAAGAAAATGGAAAAATTAGCTTCTTAATAATAACACAGCCAATTGCCATTTGATATGACAAGGATACTCTAACGAGGACAACTAGAACTAGTAATGAAGGGACCTAAATTGAGTTTGTGCCAAGCAAATTTCTTTTTAAGCAATGAGGCAATATAAAATTATAAAGGAGCAAATTAGCCATTATTTTGCAAATTCTTCATCTTTTATCTAAAAAAAGAAGCCTTACAAAGAAATTCTTTTTCTGAAGCTGTCTTTGTTCTGGAAAGAATTATTGATTATAAATTAATGAAAGAGAAAAGAAAAAATGAATTTGTTTATGAACACCATTAACATCTTGACAGTGAGAAAAATTCAAGACAAATTTAAAAAGAGGCTTATATTTATTTTACTTGTAAAGGCTTTAAAATAATGAAAGTAGAAGTGGCAGAAAGCAATAAAATCTTAGTTGGGTATTTTGAGAAAGTCAAAAACAAAAATTTTAAAAAATTGCTTTCTAAGAACATCACATCAGACATTGGGCTTTACAGAATGTGAAGAAGTATTATTTTATATGAATGTACTCTGAATTCCTGGAATGAGGAGGTATAATTATTTAGATTATTTATATTTAAACTATTTATCTTTGTTGTCATGATGTGTTGGCCATTATGTCTTCCAGCCCTCTTCAGGTGTTTGTCAATATGGCTAACATTTATGGAATTTCAAAATGAACTCTTTATTTAATCTATGAAGGCAGATTGTTCTTGTTCTGCTGTCCTTGTCTAGGGATATATATATATATCTCATTTATTCTTCTTTTGTACTGCTCAGTTATTACTCACTCTGTTTCCACTGAGTCTAAGTCTGCACTATCCAACCCAGTGAGTGTCATTAAATTCACAAACCAATGTTTTAATCCACTAGGCTATTATCCCATGGGAAAAATCAGAACCTTAAGTTTTAAACCTATTGTTCTTGGCAGAAATTTCTCCATAAGGTTGAGCAACTTCTGAATATTGTCCCGATGTCGTATGTACAGCAGATGTTTTGAATCATTTCTACAAGCTCTTGATGCAAGAGAGACAGACCATGACAGTTATCCAATCCTTCTCCACTACCCTTCTGTTTCTGCCTGCAGAAGTTGGTTATATTTTTGCAAGGTGGTTATAACTCTAAAAGAATACATTTCATGCCTTTCATCCTGTTAGTATTTATCTAGGTTGCCACATGATTTTTTTTCATTGTGTTATAGGCATTGGATGATCCCTTTCTTTATGTTGTATGGATAGGAGGAATTGAAGTTAAAGTACTATCCATTAAAGGCTGGCTTGTGATATATTGATATCATGTACCCATTTCCTATGTGAGTTATTAGTATATCCAGGTAGGCCAACTGATTTTATTATTCTTCCATTTTGAACTGGATCAAATGTTTTGAGTTAACATGGTCCAAAAGTATTTGTACAGTGTTTTAGTGAGGTCAGAGTATGATGGTGTCATCTATATATCTCAGCCATACTATTGGCTTTAGTGGTTATATTCCTAAATCTATTTCTGCAAAGTATTCCATGTATATGTTCTCTATCACTGGTGACAACAGCAAACCTTTAATCAAGCCTTCCTCTTGATGGTATATGTCAGAACTTAGTTGTAAGAATGTTGTCCATACACAGAATGTCAACATTTACATCAGGTTATTCATTGGGATTCTAGTATGTTCTTTAAAAAAAATAAATGGAGCCACTACTTCAAATACAGGTAGCCACTAAAAATAATATTTGAAGGAATAAAAAATATGTTGAATTAAAAGAAATCTGTTAAACGACTTTAAAACATTTGTCTAATCACTCAACCAGCATAAACAAATTCCATTCTTTGTTTACTAGAGTTTAGGCAGGATGGTGACAAGCCTGTTGCTGCTTTATCACTATTTCACGGAAAGTGCTCGGATGAACCCTGGTCCTGCCATTTCAAACCTTTATGTCAAAGATATGCCATGCCACTTATGTAGTAGCAAACCCCACCCACATTTCCTCCATATTCCATCAGTGAGAAGTAAGTTCCACTCTAACAGCTTTTTCCTGTGAACCACTGTTCTGTGGAACCCACACTCAAGAGGATGTTTCTCCGACTCACTACAATCTTAACCTGTTCAAGACATTACTGTAAAACAAAAAAAAAATGTCTCTTTTTGCTATTTTATATTTGAGTACGATTCTTGTTCAGGATTTTTTTCCAAGTAATCCAATTCATTTTGCTTCAGTGAATGCTGGAGAGTTCAACTTTTAAGTAGCAAATGATGAATTAAGTATGTTAATTTGATCTCAGGAAAAAGTTTCAGCACAGGTTTTGAAATAAGAGTAATTTTAAATAAAGGATGATAAATATACTAAAACTGTAAAATAAATATTTCAATGATTTTTTTAAAACAATTTTCTTTTATCTATAAACAGATCAAATATGACTCCAGTATATTAATATTTATATGGTTAATTTGGTACAAAGTATAATTTCTGTTTGTAATGAGAAATGTATATCAAAAAAGATGGTCCTGTCAACAAAAAAAAATTCTTGTTCAGTTTTTTTTTTTATAGGCACTTTCAACTTTTGTCCAAATAAATGTTAGGAGTCAATCTGACTGACATATCTATTGGGTCTCTTTACAAGCAATTTACTGCTGCTAGCTTATGTACGTAATTCTTTCATATTTGCTATTGGACAAATTCCAATGTTCTACTTGAAAAATCAATAACATTTCTAAAATGAACATTTCAGGGAAAGAGATACGTCAGTAGAATGATAATTAGGAAGAGTCAGCAGCTTCTAAACATCAAAACAAAATAAAAAAAATATATAATTAAAATTATATATATAGTTTTAAGGTATATGGCCTGAATGAAGATTGTGTTCAAGCATGAAACAGATTGTCACTTCTTAGTGTTGACCTCAGTGCCCACTTTATATATATATAAAGGAAACAAAATGGTTGTAATTATGCATACAGTTAATTTTTTTTCCTCTTAGCTACTCAAATCATTGAAGAAAAGAGTAAATATAAAGGTTCAGGATCAAATTACAAAGTCAATCAAATAGAAAATTATAAACAATAGCAATACCTCTGTTTTGTCTCCACCTTCTTCATCATCAGATTCTGCACTATGTGGGAAGTTGGAGAATGTATGCGTGTGTCCTTTTTCCAAATCTAATTCATCTTTCATTCGGCCTGTTACATTGTGATCAATATCTGACAAGATAAAAAAATTTAAGCATTAGCTGAAGGGAGAAAAAAGTCTTTCTTTAAAGTAGTAATCAATTTTTAAATTTAACCATAAATTTTGTATTAAATTTTAACAAACAAACAAAAATCCCTTTTTAGACTATCACATTTATTGATTATGATCAATTAATATTAATGTAAAAGAAAGAAAAAATTAAATGTAAACAAATTAAAATCAATATTACTTTTAATGAATTTACAAATGGTCATGAAGTGAGTAAAGTTAGTAAAAGAAAAGAATTACCTAAAAACCAAAACAGAAAATACCTTAGGCAAAATTATAGAAAATTATTTAATACTCAATGAAAGGGAATGAAAAATACATTATGAAAAGTTTAAACAAAATCAAGTTTAGAAATAAAGTCAAAATATCTAAATTGTTTTAATTTTCTTGAATCTTCAATTTAAATATACTTATAAAAATTAATTTTCATTTCATCTTTTTGGTGATGTAGGCATATAAGAATTTAAGCATTAAAAATTTAATAATTTCTATGAATTTTGTGCACATGTAAAATTAAATATTACTAATTTATATTGAATTGACTTCATGAACAATTAGGTAAAATATTTGATAAATACTTAATATTAAAAAAAAAATGTGAAAATATATTTTTTTGAATTTTATACTGTTGTTACTAATAGACTACCTAATTAACAATATTCTTTTTTAATTTTTTTTTGAAGAATTTTCATTAAAAAAATAAAGAAAATGCAAATATCTTTTGAAATATAACTTATGGCAAGAACAACCACAAACAATGTTCTACTAGTGACAGCATTTTTCATAATAAAAGATACAAAATACGAGTTTTTTTTCTTACATAGATTATCCATTTCATCCTTTGATTCTTGTGCATTATATTTGTTTTCTATAATGTTGAAAAAACTAAAACCATCATTACAAATAATGAAAAAATTTTTTTTTCAGTCTAGAGTTTAATAACTATTTGCTACAGTTGAAGATTTGTGGTAAAATAAGACTAAGTATACTTGTTATACAAGTTTGAAATGTGGTCAAATGTTAAAAGTGGCCTGGGTCAAGAGAAATACCTTCAATTTAAAAACTTGGAAGTTATTAATGCTTTTAAAATATTTGACAACAGAGGCAAAACTAGAAATGTAAGAAAAGAATTAATGGCTAACATATAATCTTGAAAATATAACATTTTTCTTAGTTTTTTAAGTAACAAAGACTAAGATCAAATAACATTATTTTTTTTATTTTTATCTATCAAGGAAATGAGTTTTATTTTTAATAAAATAGATTTAGTACAACTTTCCATCATAATTTCAACACCTTGGAAAAGTCAAGTGAAAATGAACCTTTTTTTATTATTCTATGTGCTCAGATAAAACGTTATTTCAAGTTCCATTGTATTTTTTCAGATTTCTTTTATCATTAACAGAAAGGGCAATATACATAATATATCATAGATTTATGAAAATTAGCTATGTGTAGGAAATATTAAACTCAATGTTAAGGCATAAGACCTAAGTTAATACTGTTCTAAATTTGCATTTTTCTGTGTAAAGTATTCTCTATAAACTTATCAATTTATTATATCTTTATTCTTACTGTTACCCTAAAGGCTTTCTACTTTGGTATGAGACAACAAAAGACCATGGTTGAATTAAAATTGGATCTAATCAAACCAAAATTAAAATTTTAAGATAATTTTAAAATTTTTATGTGTGCTTAGAAATGTATAGGAAAATACTTTTCTACATTATCAACAGGTTTATGAGGGGAAAATAGCAGAGATTGATTAAAAAATGTTTTTTGTTTAGCATCTTTCCTAATTTAATTATTCAATGAAGAGTAAATTGATTTCCCTCTAGAAGTAGCCATTGAATATTCAGTTTCTCTTTTTTTTTTTTTTAAGATGATCTAATTCTTACTTCATATTATGCAGGTGCAAATATATCTATTCTGAATGTAGCAGGCAACAAGTATTTATATTTATTTTTATGCACACAATTATACGTGAATATTAAATGGTTGAATAAGTAGTCATATACCAGAAAATTAGGTTTATCTTTGAAAATGCTATCTTTATATTGAGGATAGAATTATAAAACAAAAATAAAAAAAAGAGATGAAGTATATATTTGTAAAAGTTTGTAACCCAACCTGAACAACAGTCAACATAAAAGAAAATGAACTGAGATTTTAAAATATTGTTGGAGAAAGATATGGGTGGAAAGTTTTATCACACAGGAACGTAAAATTCTTAACCAATGAAGTTAGAGCTTGAAATCATAATATATTTTTTCTTCTGTAAAAATGGTCTGCATTTACTTTAGAATATAATTTCCTCAAGACAAGCAACAAGATGCAATGGAAGCAATCAAATCTAATGATTTGAAAACCAGACTGCAATGCAGTATTTTCCATAAATAGACAATTTGTTTGAAGGTCATTTCAAGAAAAACAGACAATCTTCACCATCCGATAAATCATAGCACTAAATATCTTAATTTTCATTTCAACTATTAATGCTTCTTTTCAAAAGAAAGATAAGTAACTGGTGCAGTATGATCTGAGTTCATCATACCAAAAGCTTTGGCATAACTATCACCGAGGACAAAGTCAGAATATGTTCAAATTTTTGCATTTCAAATTTAGTGCAAACAGGCAGCAGTTCTTCACTTTTTGCCCATAATACATGCTGTAAAAGAACAAATTAAATGGATCTTTTTTATTTTTATATCATAATTTTGCCTCAAAAGTCACAGAGTTGTCTAATGGCTAAATCAGAAATTATTATCCAAACAAATTTTATAATCATGAAAAAAATAACACAAAAAAAATAAAAATCTATGTAAGCTTACTTTATGCAATGTAAGTAATGAGTAGAACTATAAAATTATTCAACTTTGCTAATGGGGAAAAGGATATATAATTTTTTATATATCAAGAAAATTTTTTTTTGTTGTTGTTGTTATTTTTAATCATTTCACTTCAAGCAAAGTGTGAATTCCACTAGTACGCAGGAGGTTACAGAAAGTGAAAGCGAGAGAAAAGATTGAGTATAGAGGGGACCGAGGAAAGGATAAAAGCTAAACGGAGTTCAAGAAGACAGATGGTGATTGACACTGCATTTAAATTTTTGAAGATAATAGTTATCAGGGAAGCAAGGAAACAGAAGGGAGTTCCACAATTGGGAAGTACGAGAAAAGAAACTGTTGGAGTAGAAGTGGCAGTTACATTTACCTAATTCAACAGAAAAAGAGTTGGACTTAGATGCTAATCTAGTAGCACACTTAAACACACATAGCATGTGCACCAGGAAAAAAAGCTCATTATAGCAGTAGCCATGAAAATATTTGTAGAAAAGACATAGGGAAGCCATTTCATGTCAAGAAAAGCGTTCTGGCACAACACACTAACTCAACCTTCCTTGCAGAAGATGCAGCTACTGATTCAATGTAGGCATTCCACTTCAAATCAGTTGAGAACATGAGGCCAAGAAGGTGCATTGTGTTGCTCTCCATGAGTCTAGCATCAACCATACTGATCATAGGTAGGAAAGTTTCTCTATGGTGGTTAAATGAGAGCAGTTTAGTTTTGGAGGCATTAAAATTTACAAGCCATTTCCTGCCCCAGTTAACTACTGATTGGAGATCCTTTTCAAGAGCAGTGGCCAGGTTGACTTTGATGGATTTGCTATTGAGACTGGACTAAATCATATTGTCATCACCATAAATGTCTACTTGATGTCATTAGAGAGATCATTGATGAAGATCAGAAACACTGTAGAGCCCAGGAGATAGAGCCTTGGGGGACACCCATGTTCGTGTGAAAGGATCTGGAAGCAAGCCTGTTTAAAACGAGCTTCATTTCATGATTTTTGGAAATCAAACACACATCCAGTAACAATAAGCCCTGGAGCTTATGTAGAAGACCAGTGTGCCAAACCCTGTCAAACACCTTCAAGATATCTAGAGCCACAGCTCTAACTTCACCATTATTATCAAGAGCTTGATATACATATTCAGTGATGGCCATTAGCACATTAGCAGTAAATCTGGCAAAATGGGAGCCATATTGCTTGTCAGAGAGTAGGTCATGAGAGGTAAGATATGTCAGCATTGATTAAAGCCTCAAATACTTTGCTGAAATGCAGTAGGAGACTAATAGAATGATAAAGGGGTCAGAAGGTTCTCCAGATTTCTTAAAACCAGGAACTACAGAGGAGGACTTCCAACAAACAGGAAAGTAGGAAGCAGAAAGGCAATAATTGTAGAATTTGGAGAGAATTGGAGACAGCTTAGGAGCACATTTTTTTAGGACAACAGTTGGGATCCTTATGGGAGTCTAATTTAGAAATAATGTTCGAGACCTGTGATGGGGTTATGCACATATCATTCAATAAAGCCTCTGTTCTAGGAGGAAAACCAAGTGTGGATACTCCAACTGATTTGAGTGTTGAGTTGGAAGAGAATTTCCAAGCAAAGCATTCAACCTTATCTGCTGTAGATGTCAAGACTTAAAATTGATTGAATAGATGAGAGATGGAGGATTTGCTGTTGTTCAATACACTCTTGCAGAGCTACCAATAATCTCCAGAAATGAACTTGCAAGACACTATACATCGTTTCATTTTATCAACAAACAGTAAATGTGCTTCTTTGAGGACACACAACTCATTAAGAGCAAAGACAAAGAGACATCTGTTGTAATCAGACATATCGCTCTGGTACAGCCAGAAGAAGTGATTTCTGTGGGTTATAGCATTTATACATGTAGGTGAGAACCAAGGAGATGAATGCGGTTTAACTTGGTGGGATGAAAGTTGATGCTTGCTTTCACCCAAGAGAAGACCTCAGAATGGGATGACTCAAAAAATGCATTCCAGGGGACATTACAAAGGAAGTCATAGAATGAGTCCCAATCCACATGTTGATAACAGAAAGATATTCTGTTGGTAGGAGGTTCTTAGCTGGTAGGGAAGTGAAAAGAGATGTTTACAGACATTACCACATGATCAGAGTTGCCAAGAGGACAGAGCTACAAAGTACAACACGAGTCTAGGACAGAGGTAAAAAGAGATCTAAAAGAGAAGTGTGTCCATCAGGGTTACTGGGGAAACATATGGAAAAGTCCACCACTTGCATGAGAGATTGAGCAATTGAGAAATTAAGGGTCTGGAATCATGCAGGGTCAGTGACAGTGTGTTCAAGCAACCTTCCATGGTGGGAATTAAAATCATCGAACACAAATATACGGATAGGTGTAGGGAGATGGCCTTGTACTATCTAGCACACAACAGTCATGAGAGGAAGGGGGATAGTAGAGAAAGAAGAGATAGCCGACTTTGTTAAGTAGAGACAGTGACACAAGTAAGAGTGGTGTGGAGATTCAAGAGAGAGTTTCCTACCAGTGGGAGATGTTCACGGACATAAAATCCCAGGCCATGCATATGGACATTAGAGTCCTTCCTAAGAAGAGGAAGATAGCCAGGAATCAAGAAATCAAAGGAATAGATTGAAAAGTTAAGATTAGTTTCACAGAGTGCTAAAATGTCTGGAGACTTTTTGAAGAGGAATAATTCCACACTGCAGAAGTTAGTATGAATACTAATAAATGAATGTTAGTATGAATACTAATAAATGAATGTTAGTATGAATACTAATAAATGAATGTTAGTATGAATACTAATAAATGAATGTTAGTATGAATACTAATAAATGAATGTTAGTATGAATACTAATAAATGAATGTTGGAGAAAGAAAGGTTGAAGAGTTTAGGTGATTTTTTGTTGAGCTGGTTTAGATTTATATCTTTGGTATCTTATCATCATGGTGTGTTTTCATAAGAAAAGATAGTAATATCAGTCAGTCATCTAATGTAACATGTGTGCAAAGGGAACTGGTGCAGACTGTAACATAATGTGGCCTTGGGGTTGCCTACTGGAGGTGCTTACAAAAAAAAAAATTACTATTAGTGTTGATAAACATAAAACAGTGATTAATTAAAGTCAACAAAAATTGATATAATTATATTTCTTTCTAAAAATCAAGAATAATAAAATTGAATATCTTAATAACTGTGTAAAAAATCTAGATATCCAAGATAATGTTCAAGGCAAATTTTGTAATGAATTATAAACAAAATATAAAACAATTTCTCATTTAATGCATTTCAAGAAAAATGAAAGGCTGGAAGTGCATTAAAATGCATGATATGCATACAATAATAAATCAATGTTTCATGCAGAAGAACATTTTATGAAGATACAGCTTGCTGACTAATATAAAAAAGTGCCATCTGCCTATGTCTAGAGTTTTCTTCCCAGGTGAATGAATAATAATGAATATCACTAGCAAATGATCAAATGAAGCGAGCTATGTTGATGACAAAGTTATTCCTAGTTGAGATAAGAATAATCTTAAACAAAAATCAACATTCTTTACCAAATGTTCCAGACAGTAGGACTTACGATAAACCTTTCCAAAACAGAAAGTTTAATGCAAAATTGGAATGAAAGTAGTGAATGCACATAACTTGAATCCATCATAAAAATTCATGTGGAATTAATAAACTCTAAACACTTAAAATACCTCATTGTATGGATCAGTTATAACAAATTTAGTTTAGGAGATAAGGAAATTGAATATAGGATAGGCTGTGCTTGAGGTAGTTTCACACAACACCACAAGATGCTACAAAACTAAAATATTAACATAATTCCAGTCAATAGCCACATCAGATATGAACTTTCATATGGATGTTAAGCATCTTATTCAAAAGTGTCTAAACTATCAGCTATATACAATTGTTTTCTCAGATCAATGATTAAAAATGACTTCAAGTGAATGAACCCTGTAGATCTTAAAGACAACTATCCTTCATTCAGATATCACAGAATAGTACTAAAGAATTATAAAGAACTTTACCAAATAACAAAAACCATATCATTTGAAAACTTCCAACAGCATCAGCAACTAAAATATTAGCATGTATAACTAGAAGGGAAAATATTGATATAAATAAAGATGTTGACTATCTTAAACAAAAAGGTTAAAAGGAAACTCATCAATACTAGAAACAGTGATAAATTAATGAACCTAAGAAGCCTATTTTCCTGAAAAACATTTTTAAGAGAAAGATTTTATAAAATCAAAAGTAATGCTAACTATCCAGTCAATGAATGCTACATGTTTCTTGTAAGGAAATAACTAATACCACCATTACCATTAAGCCTGAAACAATTTGTACCCCTGTAAATGAGATAAAACAAAAACATGTTTATTAAAGGAATTATTTGTGGGTCCCAAGCTGATATATAAAAAATAGTGAAAGAAACAATACATGAGGAATATAGGGAGAAAAAAACTATTTTATTCGCAATTTTATCACAAAAGTCAAGTTCAAAATTATTCCAATATCTTACTAATCAATTATAAAACCATTATCAAGCTATCACAGCCTGCAGCTTGTTCTGATACTCTAATCACTGATTACAAAAAAAATTCAATTATTGATCTTCTCCCCTTTTATTAAGGTCTCCAGGCCCATCAAGCTGGAAACTTTCTTTGCCATTACTCATGTCTTCAACTCTCCACGAATTCTTAATTGGGTTATGGTTTGGGCTTTACTCTGTCCACTCTAAAACATTGACATGAATGTCCATGAAGCATTTCTTGTCAACTTTGACATTTGTTTTAAGTCATTGCCTGATATTCCCACCCAAGTTTTTCAGTTGAGTGAAGTGTTGGTTCAAAATATGAATATACTTTTCTTTCTTATCCACTTTAACCACCCTAACAGTTCATTGAATGTAGGGCTATTTTTGCCATACATCATAATGCTACAATTGCAGCTTCACCCTTCAAACAAAATCAACATCCTAGAGTCCAAGAAGCTCAATTTTTGTTCAAAGAATTGATGACCTAAAGCTTGAATCATAGTTCAGATGTTGCTTAAAGCTAAACAAATTTTTAAGTGCATGGCTAAGAGCACTAGAGTTGTCTTTGGTAATCTTCCATGAAGGCCAACCTTTTAAAAAGTTGGCTGAAATGTTTGAAGAGATATTTTGTTATAAGAGTCAAAATATCCTTGGTGATGACTGTTCTTAATATCTCTAAGGATTTTTCTTGTCACATAAAGTAATACCTTGAGCTTCCTTTCTCATCCTTTTAAGTTTTTGTACAGTAAACATTTATGATAATATTTTCATCTGTAGGAACTGATACTTGAAATTGCTTCAGTATTGGTTTCTGGCCTTTTCCTTCATTGTGAACAACTAATCTTTAAACTAGGGTCCTTAATCATGCTGATTTCTTTCTTTCTAAACAAGAAATAAAGACAGCAAATGCTACCCTATACTTAACATCAGATCAGAGGTGTACAATAAGGCACTACCATAAAAAAGTGTTTTCATTCATTTTAAAAGTGAGGAACTCTCTAATGTAAAAAAAAAAAAAATCAAATACCTTACTGTATCATTTATTTATGTCCTTTAAGATACAAAATGAATAATTCTGAACATGTCTTTCATGATCTAATTGTAAAATACTTCAATGACATACAGTTTTTCTCCATATTCCTCATGTATTGTTTCTTTCATTCTTTCTTATATATCAATTTGGGTCTAAAAAAATTACCCTGTTAATAAAATTTAAAGATATGACAAATTTTACAGGCAGGGAGTACAAATGATATTGGACTTAACTTGTGTGTAAGTTTCCATGCATCTACTATTACAATATATATATATATATATATATATATATATATATATATCTTCCATTTTTAAAATTACATTTAAAAATGATTTTCTACCATACATTTTTAACTTACTTATTCATATAGTAAAAGAAGTCTATTTTCTCTACCATTAATAATATTAATATACACTTAGTGTAAAATCTTGTTTATAGGCTTAAGTGACCATAAGAATGATATTACAATAATTGTGCATACATAATAGACTTGTAATAAGATTAAGCAGTTAGATTTTATAATTTCAAAAGCAAAATAAAGCATAGGTGTAGAGTAGATTTATAAAAAATAAAATAGAATGAATATGACCTGTATGAAAAACAAAAAATAAAAATTTATAATAAAAATTATTAAAGATTAGAAAATCTAAAGATGAATCTAAATTGCAGTAATAACTCCAATGTTCATAAATACTGAACTTGAAATTTGCACTGGTTTAATGAATGTATAGTCTAGATAAATTCAAGAGAAAAATAAAAAGTAGAAGTTTCCTCCAATATCCAAGAGTAGAGTGTATCTATGAAAGCTTTTATAAGCAAAAAAGGACAAAGTGACAAAACAATTACCATTAATTTATATAGAGGACACTTAAATGCTTCCAGTTACCCAGAATAACCATGTGTGCAATTTTCAACACAACTGTCAGTGCTACAATTATTGCAGAAAAGTATAACTAATAATGAAAGGGTCTCATAAGTTTAGGCTAGGTTTGAAGGATGTTTTATAGTCTACAAAAGAAACTTTAAAAAACTTGAATGACACCTGAATATTGTATTTCATGCCTTCCACATTAATCACAACAAATGATAAATTGAAACAGGCAGCCAGATAGGGGAGATTATTTTTTTCTTATTTGAAAAAGAAAAAAACTTTACCCCTTATAAATTTAATAGTAACTGTCTCTTTGGGGGATAGCAGTATTATATTATTAATTGTAATTAAAGAATAAATGCATGTAGCTACCAAACAATTATAATACAGAAAACAAAACAGTATAAATCGATAAGGTTGAAATTGTCAAAGACTACAAATGATGTAGATGAAATAAGTATATAATCTGAATTAATTGTTGATATCTTTAACTGTTCATAGTAATTCAAATAAAGAAAACAAAAATATTTATTCTTAAGCTAAACAAAGGAAATTACCAAATTATGCATAATATATGAAGCAATGAGATTCAGAGAATAAAACCACTTATAAAGCAAAGCTGACTTCATCTAAATTTGGTATCAGAGATATATGATTGAATAATATAGATAAAGGTCAACTTCTTCCAATACCACCTACTTTTGTGAAAGTGAAATCAATAGTGGCAATCGATCTCCTGACAACTTAGGATGGTATGCATTTTAATTCAATTCTCAACCAAGACATAAAAAAAAAAATAAAAATGAAGAAACTTTAAAAACTAAATTTGAGTTCATAAGCAAGAAAAATAGGGTAACATTAAAATTAAGCAAGTCTACACAATGAAGGTTTATTAGAAAGGATAGGTGAAGAGGAAGATATCATAACAAACATCTACTGTCAGATACCATTCAAACAACCATCAAATGTGGTGCTTCTCTACTAAAAAGACCAATCTTCAACAATGCTTGAAGCAAAAGTTACCAACAACACAAGCAGATTTAAATTGCAGATAGTTTTCCTAAATTACATCAGCAATACAATGTATAGCTTGAAGAATTCAATTTGACAAGTACAGAAATAGTACAGTACAGGGAAGAATATTTTGGAGTAAAATAGAAACTGAAAGATAAAGAATACTGGAGAGAAAAAAAAAGTTGCTTACTGATAAATAATAGATTTAAAAAAATTGTCGAAGGAACAGAGAATTCAATAACATTGCAAAAATAGTTCATTTTTTCAATATTCTTAAATGTAGAAAATTATTATTCTACTTTACTCTGACCTCAGATTGTTTATTCGATTTATTTGGAACTGTTGATTTCTTTCAGGTTATATTATTAGCAGATTTTTTAATATAAAGAGATTAGTTTTATTAATTGAAAATATCACTTAGACAAAATAAAATATAATCTAAGATTTTATAATACAAACATTAAAATATATTAAGTGGTAAAATGTAAAAAAGTTTTAAAAAATAAGTACCACTAATTACAACAGTTGACAAACAATCTGTATTTTCTACCAAATAATATCTATGAGCATTGGTAATAAATGTACATAATTATGAGAACAAATATCTACATTTATTAATTAAAAAAAAAAAAAAGAAAAAAAAAGTACAAGGAGGTGCTGAAAAGTTATTGGTCTGTCTCACATCCCAAAATGTGAACTAATGACCAAACATTCATTTTGTGTGTGTGTGTGTGTGTGTGTGTGTGTGTGTGTGTGTGTGTAGGGCTTCTTTGTCAGGTTATGAACATTTTGGTATCCCTCATATTAGGCCAATAAATCTTAATCTTGCTCATGAATGAAATCAACACTAGGTGCTTTGAGTTGGGAAATTCTTTACTTTGCTCAATTTGATAATGTACATAAGAAAAGTGGCTGGAAAAAGCAATCTCTTGCCAAGAGGATAATGTAGTTGGCAAAGGTTAACTTTAACAGAGTTTGGCTATGTCAGAGTAGTCAATAAAAACAGTACATCAATACACTGATGAAAACTCATCTTCTCTTAGTGAAGTAAATTGGTCTCTTTTATGGATAATTTACTCTTTTATTTTGTCAAATCTAAGAGGAGAGATACAACCCCTGATTTGTGTACATGTTCCAAAATCTTTAATAGAAGTAAAGCCAAAACTAAAATCACTCCAAGAAACAGAGTTCAACATCTACTCTAGTAAAACAAGTATTGTGATTAATCAATTTTCTTCATCTGTGAATAAACTAACAGATACACAGGTCTTTTGTATTCTATTTTCACTGTAATTAGTTTATCTACTTATAGCATTATAACTATTATAACTAGTTTTATGAAATAGATATTAACTCCAATATACTCATTACAAGAAGAAAGAAATCAAACTTTAAATAAAAATTTATGTGTTATTTTTGTTGGCAAAGTACATATAGTATAGTAAACTTTAATAACATTTACCTTTCAACTAATTTGTTAATATTGATTTTTTTAAATACATTTTGGCATTTAACCTTGTTATGTGATACTTGAAGGACAGCAGAAAACTACATATAACCTACCTAGTGAGATTGAGTAAATGGATGGTGGAGAATGGTTTATGAAATATAGCAAAGACAAAATTTATTAAGGACTACAAAGGACAGGAAATTATAAAAAGCCATGATCACCAACGTCCTGAAGTGACACGGCACACAGAATTTCTATAGAAAATCTAGACATTGCTCTTATTTGTTTTCTCTATTCTTTCATGAGAAAAAGGCTATACTCAACAGATGTTCTTAAAAATAAAAATGAAAGAAACAAACCTCAAATGATTATTGAAATTTCAACTTATGGTAAACCCCTCAAAGTAATGAGAAAATAAAAAAAGAAAGGATTTTATTTCTTAAATTATCTATAGTATTTTACACCTGATAGCCTTCTCCTCTTGTATTCTCATTTAATCTAAAAAAAATTTTTCAAATTAAGTCTAACAAGTTGTTAGAAGTACAAGTATCAGGGTATTTCTCCTTGCTAAACAAAATTAAAATGAAATCTACATCTATCCATTATACATCACTGATAATACAATATTAATAACAATATTGTTAAATACTACCAGATAAGAACTGTAGTATTTGGACAACTCCCACTCCCCCCACAAAAAAAATTTTGATCATTCATACCAATATTTTAATCATCTGAAATTGGAATCATTCAAAGAGCAAGACAAACACAATCACATTATGTACTTACAAGAAGTGTAAATATTTAAACACAAAAGATTGTTCCTTACTCTCAAAGATTGAGATTACAAATAATTTGTTAATTCTGGGAGAAATATTTTATTTCTAAAGCTCATTGTAAGTAGTCTATTGAATATATTTACAGATCATATTTATTTCTAATTCTACAGAGATTAAGACAGTTTCAATTTATTTTCTTTTAACTCTAAAGAAATTCAAAATAAAGAATTTTAATCAACCAGAAAGAATATTTACATAAAAAAAAGGTTGATATTTTATATTATGTGGCAATTTATTTCTAAACTAAAAGAACATCTAAATTAAGTTATCACAAATAGAAAAGAAATCAATTAGAATCAATAAGATACATAAAAATTGCCCAAGTCAGAAATATAACTGACTGACTTGCCTATGCTATCTTCGGTTACAAGAGAGAAAAGAAAATGAAGAATGAGCAAGAGACTTCAAAGTTCCACATTGACAGTCCATCCTTAGCCAAGGGGAGAGGAAATCATCTCATGTTGAAAGCATCAATTATTCCAGTCTTTTTATCTTTCAGAATTAAAATGCTGTAAAAACTAATTGAACAAAAGAACAAGTTATAGAAAAAAAAATACTATCTACTTAAAAAAAGTATTCTGCCATTCATTATCTAAAAAAATATAGTTCATAGAACTAGCATAACTAGATGTATTACCCTTTTTACATAAAAACCAACATTACTACTCAGCCTGTTACTACGATTACTTCTATATTCATATCACACATCTTAGATCTTGTAAGATCCAGATAAAAAAATACAAATATAGATATTTCATGAGTCTAAGACAATAGAAAACTCTTTATTCACATCAGAAGATTTGAACTGTTCAGAGTTTTGGTAAAGGACAAGTAATTATTTCTAAGGAAAAAAAAAAAAGATATAAATTGATGATAAAACTAGCTAAGTGCATTTTACTGACATACTAACATCATATGCTAGTTAGAGCAATATCACCAAGTTATTAGGTTGTATGTTGAACATACAAGTTAAAAGGATAAAAAAAATCTGAACATAATCAAATTGAAGTCTCAATGATTTCAAACCAGGACAGTCTTCTAAATAAGATAATGCACTTTTTATAATGATCAGTCTGTTACATGGAAAATCTTTGATATCCAACTGTTATTGAAGACAATGGTAACACAAGAATTTAAATTATTGTTCCTTAAGTAAATATGCACTAAAAAATTCTTACATATTTAGACATTAAGGAAACAATAATACAGTTCCTACTTTGACTCTTGAGTTTTATTTGTCAAGAGTCATATATTTTTTCACTTTTCTTTATTACAAGTTACCTTTATTATATGAAGTATATACACACATAGGTTCCAAAATTTTTTCATTCACACACATAACAACAAAGCAAAATATTTTGTACCAGTTTCTTTTAAATTAATTTAACATATTTGGTCATTTGATCAAATTTGGGAGAAATAGGTTGGGCTAAGGAGCTTTCCAGCATCCCCTCATAGATTCATTGCATGTTATAATAGTTTCATAAACTAATGCCAGTTATTGTTAAATCTTACTCCAGTTTTCAAAAATTTTAGAAAATTCTCCCCTACACTGATTTTACAATACAGTATATATTTGCATGGAGAAAATGTTGCATTAAAACATTATATGGATTCAGGCATTTATTGTTCTACTTTTCAAGTTTGCGTTGCATGTTCATAGAGAAATAATGACTTTTGCAGAAAAAATAAAATAAATACTTTATAGAATGTTTCTTCATAAGAAAACTATGTAATCGAATCATGTACAGGTTATGTAAACTTAAATATCTAAAAAGAAAAATGAAAATAACAATGACAAGTGTGTTAAAGGATCCTCCCAAACATGTATATATATATATATATATATATATATATATATATATATATATATATATATACACACACACACACATTTGGTGCATATGATAAACTGGCCATATAAGAAAATATAACACAGCTTGATTTAAAATGTATTTTATCATGTAATATAAAATTTATTCAACTAATGTTTAGCAACAATACTTCCCTAATATATTTGACAGTGGTATTATTTATGTTAAATATTTATTGGTACCAATAAATTGTAAGTTGAAATTTAAGCAGAAAATATTCTGCTTAAATTTCAACTTTCAAGTTATATTATTATAAAATTCATACTTTGCTTTATTTTTATTAATTCTTTCAAATGTTCACCTCTTTATCAAAACCACATTGTTATATTCTGTCTTTCCATTATCTCTTTAAACAAAAGGTTATGCATTGATATTTACCAGTGGTGATAAAATTAGTTTCTCAATGAATAGAATCATTTTGTTTTTCAATTGACAAAATTATTTTAACAGACAAATCTGACACTACTCCAGTGCATTAATTCAAAGTAATTATGACTTAATAGTCAATTTAGCACAAACATATTGTGTTAATTAAAATTTTGTTCAGTTTCAGTCAAAAATTTTGACATTAACTCTACTGAACATTTAAGTAGTAACTTCATAATTCTATACTTCCAAAACTTTTTATCTTTTTCAGCTAAGAATTGTTTAAGTGTTTTTTGCAGTCTCCCAAATAATTTGAAATGATTTACATTAAAAGAATTCTATAAAAATCAGAGTATATGGTAATCCAAAGATGCAATATCTGGTGAATATAGTGGATTAGTAAAAAATCTCTCTGATAAGCTGTAATAATATTTGTCCAGTCACCAAAGGAATATTATCTTCTTCCTCTTAATTTTAGGTATACACTTTTTATTGGTTGCTGTTTATTGGTTTAATATTTGTTTGGCTCAATCATTTGATACTAAAAAAAAATTTCAAAGTAGAGGACTCCATGAAATTCCATAATATACAGTATATCAATTTTTTTTTTAAGAAGAAAACCAGCTTTTGGTACAGTTAATGGTGGTTCATTTTCTTTGCTCTAGTTTCTTGCATTACATCATGTTGAATGTTATGTCTAAGTAGTAAACCACTCACTGCTTATGTGGAAACTACACATCAAAGTGTGTTGTACATAACCAAGTGGGTGTGAATGATTTGCTATATTTATAAGTAATGTTTTCATCTTATTGTAAACCTCAACTGGTCTACTTGATTATAGAAAATCATTAAGTATGCAACTTTACAAACTATTTTTGAGATGTTCGATTATTCACAGTATTTCAATAATTGTATTTTTAATGTTCTTAACATAAAAGCGTATAAGTCACTGAATGACAAATCTTTCCTGTATAAGTATGGTTAATCTCACTATTACCATAATATACCAAAAACATTTTCTTTCAATATTAGAATTTATGAACAAAACATTTTTTTAAATTAAAAAGAAAATAAACATAAAATGATATCTGTTACAGTATAATTAAAAGTAATCTTTTTAAAGTTAAAATTACTTCTAATGCTATCTAATTATAAAAAGAAAAATATTTTTGGCCATCACAATTGTTTACCAAATATAAAAGATAATCAAAATATTGTGATATTTTAAAATTTTCAAAATCTCCTTGTGTTTTGCTGCTCTAAAAGTATTATCACTAGTCTAAAAAATTGGTTTCCTGATATTACCAACTTTTCTTTCATCTGCCACTTTCTCTGCTCGAATTATTTGCTAAAACAAAATGCTCACAAGATGTGCCACACCATTTGAGCTTAGGATTTCTTCATAATGGTCAAGTGATCAATAGAAGACTCAATTTCAGTATGATTCATTTTGTCATACACTCTACATAAGATTTTTTTTTTTAAGTTGTATCTTCATAAGACAAAAAATATCAGGTTTTGTAAATACACAGGAAGAAGAGAGTGATAAAAGGATACATCATCTGTGTTATCTGAACAGAATTATTTTAATGTTACTATTAAGGGAGAGAGAAAAAGTAACTTATAACAAGTAGTAAATGATCACTTGATTTATTCATACTGTCATAATGGTAAAAAATAAGATGTGTTGCACTTAAAGCACAAATGAATTAAATGGTTGATTTATATTATTAATCAGTTTTGTCACTGGCTACTTCCTGATTATATGTTAAATATCTGCATGTAATATCAATAAAAGTATATAAAGTAAATCTAACCTGGTTTTGTACAAACAATGCAGAACAGAAAAGTTTTAAGTAACTCATAAAAAAAGAAAATTTACAGAAATTAAATATTCATCGAGTCATATTTCTGATAATAATATCTGAAATTCAATGTAGGCATTATTTATTAACTTAAATATGAATGAAATGAGTGCTAACATATTAGACTCATCTATGATATAATTTATGAACAAATTGAGAAGAAATAACTTGATAATTGCTAAGAATTGATTTCCCATTAGCATAGCATAATTTTCAGA
This sequence comes from Acanthosepion pharaonis, assembly GCA_903632075.3. Taxonomy (NCBI): domain Eukaryota; kingdom Metazoa; phylum Mollusca; class Cephalopoda; order Sepiida; family Sepiidae; genus Acanthosepion; species Acanthosepion pharaonis. The sequence continues at coordinate 331,223 of CAHIKZ030000019.1, forward strand.
TAAATTCTATAATCAAAATCTAAATAGCATCTAAAATAAAATAATAAAAAACGAAATTTTAGTCATATATACACCAATCAGATCAAATTAATCATTTCCTATATTAATGGAAAGTTTTCTTTGCACTGACAGATCTATTAAAGATTGTAATTTTGTTATCTTTTATGAACTGTTCCATAAAGTTACAAAATTCAAAAGAGAACATTATCTATGAAGAAATATCAATATTGTAGTATAGAAACAAATCTTTCTTGACATACTTTTAACCTTTACAATCTGCTTGACAAACAAAGCAACCTTAAGCTCATAATAATAATGATGACCCAGTTGCAAATACTGGCCCATGTTAGATTTCAAACATTCACCATTTCCAACTGGTGATATTGATATTTCTTACTATTTATATTGAGACACTACATTAATGTAAATATACCAACACTTATTAAACATACATGCAGTGATATAAGCTAGACTGATAGAGTCAATAAAGATAATTCAGTCTCCATCCTATGCAAGTGTGGAAAAAGTTTTATATATTACATTTGATATGAAAGAAATTTGCTCAATAGTAGAACAAAAATTAAATTAAACAATTAAATAGCTAAGTAAACATGTTTTGAACAATTATTCACATAATGGTCTATTGATGACAGGAATGCATGGACTGAACCGATCAAAATTGAATTTTAAAGAATGCTTTGAACAAGAGAAAAAGTAATAAGTTAGAAAACAATCAACTAATTAGTGCAAACACATTCAAGCAATAATGCAATAATTCCTTTCATCAATAAACACATTTTGTGATTGTTAAGCAATAATAAATATTAGTAAATGGAAAGACAGTTGGGAGGAACATTCTTTTAATGATGAAAGATAGCAGTCAAATGAAAAAACATACAAGTGTTTAGTCATTCAAATGCACTGCTAAGTAGTTGAAGTGGTGGAATAGGGGTTGTCTGTAGAAAGTCACATTAAAAATCATTTGAGGATTGATTGTTTTCTACAGCGTATAAAAATCATTTCATAAGCACAATGCTGAAGCTCAGACATAAGAGTTCTTTTTCATTCATAAAATACATGTTTTGAGACAGTTATACACAGATTTTTTCCATTTTAAATTTTCAGTTCATTCAGATCAACTTTAAAAGTAAGCTTCTATTACACCAAATTATCTTAAACAAGCCTTCACTATTTTACTAAGTAAAAATAAACAACACCTTAATCTTTAGATATATTTCCAATAAAAAGAATCTAGCAGTTTACTATTAAATTTACAAGCAATGTTTTTTTTAAAATATATTCTTAAAAATATATTTCATATTAAATTACTATATTAAATGGTACACACACACACACAAATTTTGTCAGTAATAATTGAAAATACTGTTATAAAACATCTTAACTCATGTAATGGTGCGTAACCTTCCTCATCCTTTTATATGTGCACAATACATCTAAATGTTGCTGCACCATTTTCTTCATTAAATGAATATAAATAGAAGTAGGCTGACAATGTAGTAAAGGATATAATTCACAAGTCCACAGTTCTGATTATGTGCTTTTTTTATCAAATAACTGAAGTGTGAATATCTTAACAGTGTCACATTGTATACCAAAGAGAGATACAAGGTAAATGTTTTGTTATTAGAAGTTAAGGAAAATGTGTATCCTTAATGTGGAAATAACAGGATGTTGTGAATAAATGAATATAACTGATTTCAAACTTGATAGATGCAAGCTAGACAAGCATAACACAGACACATCGTTGAATTTGATTATGAAAAATCAGAGAAGACAGCATAAGAATTTGGCCTAACAGATGAACGAACATTGAAAAGAGGAGTTGGAAAACATTCATTGCACTGTTCTGACCTCACCTTAATTTTTATATTTTTGACACTTCTATGCTCACTAGGATGTCAAAGTTACACTGAAAATGAAGATATCAAAAGAAATGATATAAGAGTAGACTTACATGATTATAAACAACCTTCTTTGATGCCTTTACAAATTTGAATGACAATAGAAAATCAATGAATAGAAAAGTCACGTAAAGAAAAGTTTCACCTATCTTAATGAAAGAAATCTCCTAGTATTTTGAAAAACACTTAAAAATATGTATATAAACTGATGGCTAATCATTATTCATACTTCCCTTATAAAACTAATATTATACAAGGGCTGGGCTCCAGATTATTTTTTAGCATCACTCTGGAATCATCTACAAAAAATCAACTTTAATCATCCTGAAAAAAAATTTAAAACCATCCTAAAATCAAATTTTTTTAAAACTTACTTATCATTTATAATTGTTAGTAGCATAATAAAAACATTAAAATGTTTAGGAAATATTTATTTTGATCCATTCAATCTTTAACCTGTGGTCTCCATGTGCTGAAGCTACTACTTCACAACTTGGTAATTGCTTTCCCTGGGTTGTATTGTTGAGCATGAGAGCCATGAATGGACATTTGCAGGAAGCAGTTAAGCATTTCATTTAAAAGGCGGCACTTCCAGTTTGACTTTATTCTCCTCATGCTGAATAAGTCATGCCCACAGCACAAGATAATTGGGAGAAATCTGATTTCTGTTACCACCTTCATCTGTTACAACTGGCCATCTATTCAAATTCCACCCTAAAGGAGCTGCTGCCATAACACCTATGAATCAAGGTGCCTGTAGTACCAGTTAATAGTAATTTTACGGTCAAGCCATTCTTGCCTATCTGCCTTCATAGATTTAAGTATTCACTTCAGTAGTGCCCAATGTTGTTAGCTCTGTAATATCTTCTAGCCTGTTGAACAAATTGAAGATTATCTTCAAAACACAGGTCTCCAGATTCTGAAAATTCTTTAACATGAATTAAGAGACATTGTTGGTGATGCGAAGTCTGAGAAGGTTGAAGGCATCATCAGTTTTGGTCTTTGCAAAGTCAGCTCCTGCTATTTTCCAACAAATCAAGGACATTAAACTAGGATGGATGGCATGGTCACTTTGACATGGATGACACTTCACCCTCCTGGGTTCATAATCTTTTACTTTAAATATTCAGTTCTAAAAATAATCTACCAGACAATTACAATATTGGGTTACCATCTTATTAGGAAACAATTTCACCATATAGTACTGCATTTGGCCAAGCTGATTGTCACATCTCTTCAGCTCACAAAGACCACTTGAAGATGACAATTATTGTATTCATGTCAAGAACAACACCAAATGCACATTTACTTATTGCATCTGAGTAATTCTGATCACCTCAGCAGACATCAAACATGGGATTCACAAAGAGCCATGCATCCAATAGGATCATAGGTCCCTCTGAAGTTCATGATCATCAACCTCACCAGAGATCTTCAACACTTTAAAAGATACAGTTAGTATCTATAATTGACAACTGTATGATGTTTGTAGAGAATAGAGAAGATAAAATAGATATTGCTACTGACATAACACATCACCAATGTAATGAAGTGTGATTTGTTACTTGTAGAGGCATTCATGAGGTGCATTTAATCTAATACAAAGTTCACAACACACTGGGCAGGTTCACAAACAGAGTTGGCCAAGATTCCAATGTATTTTCTGAGAAGTGAAATATGTGTTGGTTCATAAATTTATTTGATCAGACGAAGAGTACAGAAGAAGTTAGACTGAAAATGTCCTGAAGTAAATGGTTAATTTTCAATAAATTTGAGACAGCAATTTAGTTCATTTAGATTTAGACCCAATATCCATGCATGAAGATTTGGGCCACAGTAACCTCACATATAGTCAGAATGATAGTTCCTGGCCCTTGGGTGATATCTACATCCTGTTTATGGGCTAGCACCTCAGGTCATCTCCATTACCATTCTTACTAATGTATAATAACCTTGTCAAACACACAACTTGCAAAAATCAACAAAATTTATCAGTGGTGTATTATTTCATGTTTCCTGTTCAGCTAATATTGCAGTATGAAATCTTTTTCCTCTACTAAGTGTTATGTCTTTAAACAGCCCCAAACCCATAACCACACACTCTTTACACTTAGCGACCCATCTCTCATTCCCATCTCTCTAATAATATAACATGTGAACTCCTCCTCTCTCTTTAAATATGTAATAGTAGTTACTGACTACAAAAACAATCAGATCAAATGGGCTAAGCAGAAGCTTAAGATAGATTCTCCTACACATGCAGAATCACATGGTTAAGAAATCATCAAGTAACCAAACACACTGAGCTGAAGAGAATGAATGCTATCCCCAACTCACACAAATCCCAAGCACATAATCAAGTGGAAATGAGTCTTGTGCAAATAGTATCTCTTTTTACTTGTTACAGTTGAACAAGAGAGATCACATAATAAAAGATGAATTCCAATTAAACTCAACATACTATGCTGCTTACATCAAATGCAGAGGTGAATTGCAAAATGTAACAATCACCTAAGGCAAGCATATGTGACACATTCAATTGGATGAAGGATCTGAATAATGGATTCATTAAATGAAGAATTGTAGCTGCATCTGAATTTGCAAGTGATTCCAGCACTGGATCTCCATAACCAAATGATGAAGAAAGAAGAATAGATCAAAGGACACTGCTACTTGAGCAAAACAGATTTGAAAGTAAAAGGAACAAAGAGAAACATAAGAGAATGAGAGAGAAAAGGGAAGAGAGAAAGCCCTATTTTACTTCAGAAGAAAGACTGGAGCTAAGTTTTTTCTTTCAATTTTTAGCCTAAGAATATAACACATACATCTTTCCACACAGAAATGTATAACACATATCTTTCCATGAATTCTCTTATCTAAAAGTTTTCAGGTATTGTCTAGTTATAAATGAATCTTGTTAATTTATACATTGGCATTTGTCATTTGTTATTATTGGCTGTCATTCCAAATTCATGTATTTGACCCTGTGAAGAATCCACTCATTATGGAGTGGTAAACCTGCCATCTTCTAGACAGCGAGTTGTTTTTTATCTTTCCTTTTTAAACTTTATGCTGCAGTAATTATCCATAACATAAGTTTGACTTTCTTTAAAGATTATTGCTTTACCAACAACAGGTCATCATAAGCCAGCCTCTAAAATTTCACTACATTTTAACAGACAGTTTCTAAAATCCTCCATTTCAAAGTACCAACTGAGATTTGCAACATGCGTAAGCCATCTCCTGTAACAACTATATGGACCCTATAATGACAGCAGTTACTACCAGCTAATACTGAGGCAGACTAAAACAGTGAGAAAATGAAAAAGAAAAACAGAGTGAAAGAGGAGGGGGATTTAAATTTGATAAAAATTTTTTCAAGATTTCAAGAAAATATTTCAAATATAAATTTGTATAATTTCAAGATCATGCCTCATATTTTACGGTGTTTGTAAACATTTTTCTAGGTTACTTAAAAAATACTTTTTTTCTTGAAATTTTCAGGTGTATAAATTTTTTAATATTTCTGAGTTTATAAGTGACATGTCATAATTATCAATAACTTTATAAGTAAAGATTATTTTGAAACAAAATTGTTTCATTTTCAATTATTTCTAAGGTCCATCAATTATATATTTACAAGAACCAATAGCAGCTTCATAAATAAAACAATGTACTGTTTCCTAAGTTTATCAAATGGTATTTAAACATCTAGAAAGTGATTATCACATAGGTAATAGCCTGAGAAAGTTGATGTTAAATAATATTTGATTGTTGAGATACAGATGTTTTGAAAGGAAAATGATCATGGATTATTAACTGAAAAAAAAACAAGGCTAAATATACCATATGCTAAACAACATTGAAAATGTACAAGCTAGAATTACAGAGTACAGACTTGTATAATACTGGATAGAATTTAGATCAATGGCAATTTCATAGACTACATGAAAGCAGTTGTTACTAGAAAACTTTACAAGTATAAGAACTAGAGTATTTTATATAAGCAAGTAATATGACAGCCACATAGTGCTAAATGGCCTGGAAATTTCCTTCCATTCTTCTTCCTTTTACTCTCTCTATTTAAGATATATGGAAAGTTTTTTTACATACAAACTAGCAAAGACATTAAGATCAGGTAGATTAACTAAATTATCCAATAGAGAAAAAAAAAGGAATAAGCTTAAGAAAAAACAGGTAATGTCAGAAATAGAGCAAATGTAAGCTTCTCCAATAAGAGCCTTTATAATTGGGGATCAGAAAATGACTTTCATGCTATTTCTATTTAAAGAGTGAATTCTGAAAGCAAAACATTAAAATTCAACAAATATAAATATAACTTACAAAAAGTTATATGCTAATATTTATTCATTTAATCCCAGAAACTTATGAATTTAAAAAAAAAAAAAAAAATTTAAAAAAAAAAAAAAAAAAAAAAATTTACCTTGAAATTGCAGTTCATCTTGGGCAGCTTTCTTTCCCTGCAAAGCAATAAGAATAATGAAAATTAAAGTGTTATTCAGAATTCTGATGGCTGATTATATAGAAAATCAATAAAAAATGGTGAACTGCAGGAATAGGGGGGGGATAAATAAAGTAAATAAAGTACTAAAGATTCATGTTATGCTTACATGAGAAGTAGTAAATTACCTGAAATAATATGAAAAAACAAGCACACCTGCACCTACTGAAATAGAAAAAGCATAACAGCAAGCAACTTAATCTAGTCTCATAATTGTGCAGTAGAGCACAAAAATAATTTTACATTTATAATGGAACCAAAATTTGCAATTAAAAAAATTATTTAAGTGTTACTTTAAAAAAATGATTATTTTCCTCTTGCAGTATTTAAGTATATGTATAATTTTAAAAATTTATAGAGATTTTTTTTTTACCTTTACATAAACTGTAAAATACTACAAAATGTCAAATGATACCAACTCTATGTGTCTCTTTTTTGGAGAAAGTATATTACTGGTTTAGTATTTAGTGTACCTGGAAATTGCAATATTGGTAGTAGAAAGAGATATTAAGTGTAACATATATATACCTATAAAGTTTACAGTATATACAGGATCTTTATAACCAAAGTAGATTAAAAGAATATTTGCTTTTCCTTGCCAATTTTGCAATGTACATAAATAACTTTTAAATAGTAAATTTGAGTATAACAAAGCCAGTCTTCCAACACCCAATTTTACTAACATGTTAAAATCTTATCAAATTGCAAAATGAAAGTTATCTTGAATGGCCACTCTTCTAGATCTTTTTGTATCAATGTTTTTTAATTTTTATAAATGACCTTCCTGACATTTTCAACTTAGTATCGATGCTGATAACTATTCCTACCTTAATAAGTCTGATCAGTTCGATCAGATCAAATTGGATTTCAAAAATGACCTACAATCTGTTAAATGGAGCAAAGAGTGACTTGTTAATTTTAATGCATTTTACATTATTTTAATCATCTGAGAGAACTATTTTAGCACTCCATCAGCATGACTGATGCTAACCTCCAAGAGAGTGACTCATTGCACCTTCTCGGACTAATGTAGGCTTGTCCCAGGTAACGCTAAAAAAGTGGTATACCCTGGAGAAAAAAGGTCCCCAAATCGCTAAAAAAAATTTTAACGTGTAAATGTTTATGTTAAAATTAAAGAGGGAAGACCAAAGTATTTTTTGAATATTTTTTCAGATTTTTTAATCCTTACTATAAATTTTTAAAATTTTTTTAAAGAATTCGTTTTTCTTGAATAAAAAAAACTAGTAAATTCGACTTATCGGCCATTTCTGTCCGAATTTGTAAACAAAAAATCAAAATTAGTTCAAAAATCAATTAAAATTCAATTACACCTTTTTTTTTTTTTGTTATCTTAGGAAATTTAGAATGATTAAAGTATACTTAATGTAATTTGAAAGAAACATTACTTACTTTTTAGCAGAAAATTTTTAATAGAGATATTTCCAACCGTGGTACTTTCGCAAGAAGTGCGTGATTGAAGGTGTTAATTGATGGGTGTCAATATATTGACAACTTACGTCAAGGAATTTATCATACGGTAGCGCAGAAGTGATGTAATTCGTTTCTAATTTTAAGTGAACCTGGTTAGTAAAAAAAAAAAAAAATAATAACTTTCAATTTTTTTTTTTTTAACCTTACGTTTGAAGAAAAATTTCGGCACTGAAAATAACATTTAAATTGTGAAAAAAAATCAAATTTCACAAGTAAAAATGAAACAGTAACAACATTTTTTAAATTGAGTTATACATATTTTATTTATTAACAAAATTAATATTGAAATGCTATGCAATCGATTTCAAATTTTGCTTTGTTGTTAACTGAATGAATGCAAAGTAATTTCTGAAGTAAAAAAACTTGCTTCTATCTAGGGAAACAACTCTACCTCACGTGACGTTATTTCAAAGTTGTGCATCCATACTTTCGTTGGAGACTATTTTAAATACAATTTTGGAATATTAAAAATTATTTTAAAATATTCACGGTTGTCAGATTTTAATAAGCTTTCAAATTTATGATCTATAAGAAGTAGAGAACATAATATGTCATTTCCATAAAGCTTTATAAAGAAACTTAATTTTAAAATATATAACAACATTTTGTCATATTGTGTATTTAAAATAGAAAAAAAAAAGAAAAAAATTATTGTAAAAATTCATTTTTCATCAAATTTTTTTTTTTTTCAGATAAGAATTACCTTAGTATATGTTATTCAGAAAAGTCATAAAAAGTTTTTTAAATTAAATATTGTCTCAGTTTTATTGAGTTTTGTATTTTTACAATTGAGTTAAAAGTTTGGACAATTTTGCATTTTTTTTTACCAAAAAAAAAAAAAAAAAAAAAAAAAAAATCGATGATTTAGAATCTTCAGAGTCTTGTGCATTTAATTGAAAAATAAATATCAGGCTTTGAAAATTAATTTTTGAAGATTTCATAAAATTAAGTTCGAGGGGTGTAACAGATATAAAAAAAAACTATTTATATCATGACTTTCAAAAAGACAAACATTTCTAAAATAATTTCATTCATTTGTGAATAAGTTCTGAAAGTTTCATTAAAATCCAACAAGTACTTGATTTTTGCAAGATTTTCCAAATCAATGTGTTTTTTGCAACTGAAAACAGTGAAAAACAAGTAATGTTAATATGACCTAATTTTTGACCTAAAAAAAACCCAAGATTTTCAACCTAAATTTAAAAAATGCTGCAAATGAAAAAAAAATTTTTTTAAAATAATTAAAAAATACCTTGGTCTTCCCTCTTTAATTTTAACATAAACATTTACACCTTACATTTTTTTTTTTTTCAATTTAGGGACCTTTTTTCTCCAGGGTATACCACTTTTTTAGCGTCACCTGGGACAACCCTAGACTAATGTTTTCAGCTGACATGAAGTGGAAAGAATACATTGAATCAATTGCTTAGTCTGCAACTAAGAAAGTTGGTTCACTATGTCATGCAAGACAATTTTTCTCAACAGAATCTATCTTAGATATTCATGTCTACCATTCATCCTTGTTTTGAACACTGCTGTCACATCTGATCTGGTTCTCACATTATATTTTTAGAGATTCTTGATAAAATCTAAAGAAGATTCTGCATTGTTACTGGTCCTGACATGGCATATTGGTTTCAGTCCCTTTCCCACTGCTGTAATGTAGCTTCTCTGTACCTTTTCTTTAAATACTTTCATGGTAATTGTTCTGATGAACTTTCTGCTATGGTACCTAGACTTTATATATTGAAGCACGACACTAGATTGGTGGTAAAGTCTCAAAATTTTAGTTGAAATAGCTAAATGTAGCTATAAGTTCTATGCTAACAGCTTCTTCTATTGCACTTTTTGCTTGTGGAAGTCTCTTCTGGCTTCTTGCTTCCCAGTCAACTTTGACCTTCAAAACTTTAAATGCAATATCAATTGTTATCTTCGGTCCTGTTCTTTTACTGTCTTCTCTCCTTAATAGTAGATTTCTCAATATTCTCTAACACTCAATAATCCTTTGCACCCTAGTGGCTTTATTGCCTTGCTTGGGGTGAATCGATTAAAAAAAAAAATAAATAAATAAATAAATCACTACTTGCAGCTATGTCTAAACGTGCTAATTCATCAAATTAGACACTTGCAGATTCAAATGCAGCCACAATTTTTCATTTAAATATTAGTGATGACTAACCAGCTTTTATACATGTTATGAATGCTTTCACTTACATTTATAATATATATTGATATAAATCACATCCAAGAAAGTCAAAAACATCTATTCATTCTTTTTCCAGACATTATTTATGACAAATACTTGTCTCGATATTTTGCATCCAAGATGTTCAGTCTGGAATTTATTACCACTTGAGACTCACTCCCACTCATCTAACTTCAGGTGGGCCTTATGACCTGTCAGTCCAGAAGCACCACCACATATCAAGGTTGTCTGTTAGTACAAGAAGCAAGATTGTATCCATTGCCAGCTTGCTAGGCCTGTCACATAGCTTATAACACCTGGTATTCCCTATTGGTAACCCATTTAAGTACTGACTAGTGCTGAATTTCAGTGATTAAATGAGAACCAATGTTTTTTTTCAACGTGATATGGTCATAACCACTTGAAACTGCCAAGTAAAATTGTTTTTATAAGAAATGCAATAGAGCTTACCAAAAATAGACATTGTATAGAAATAATTTCACTATAATCTGAATAATAAAGACACTTTAGTATGAATAGCATTTATAAATTTTGGTTCTGCTGCACATTTTCCTCACAACAATCAAATGCAAATTTGAAAAAATAAAAATATATACTAAAAACCTCATAGCTGATAATATTGATTGGAAATAGTTTAACATCTTCAGTAAATTATTCTCTAATGAATCAGTGAGCTATAAATATTCATAAAGTAGTTCTAAAAAAAAAAAAAAAAAAAAAAAAAGAGCACATGTGGTAAACATCTGTAGCTAGATGATAATGTAAAATATATTTAGAAAAATAAAAAATTATAACAATAAAAAAAATAGTAGTTCTTTGGATCTAAATATTGAATAAACTGAAATACTGAGAAAAAATAAGTGACTATACTTAATACAAAATTAAGATTTTTGTATTATTAAAAATAAGTCAACACAGCTAATGAAATAAATAAGTATCCCAGAAAGAACAATGAGAATTTAAACAGACTATTGTTCCCAAGAAATACTTCATAGCATCAAATAAATTTCCAATTTGGGAAGGGGAGGGAATTTATCTACTGTGCTATTTACCAACTCCAAATTCTCACTCTAGAATTATTTTATCATTTCCCTGATAAAGCTTATTAATATCTTAATTTCTTTTTTGAGTGTTTTATGATTTATGTCCAAGATTTTCATGATATCCAATGTTGCGCTTGCTTCTCTTTTGAAGTTATATTTTTCTTATAATCAATGACAATCTTTATCCTGTTCAAGTCACCTGAAAAAAAACATGCTGTTAGGAGCATTTTGGAGAGGAAGACCTTAAAAATAGCAACAAAAAGAAAAAAAACCTAATCAAAAATGAGTGAAGCCATTTCAGCCAATAGTGAATAAATATATGACAGCAAAAAAGCTATCACTAACCCAAAAACAAGAAGTCTGGGCAAAACAAAAGGACATCTATAGGAGAATGAAAAATGGGCAGCAGTGAGATTTAATGAAGAAAATAAAATTTAACTACAATCTAATGAAAGAGAGTATGACTGAAGAGCAGTTGGTACAAGAAACAATCCTACATAATACAACAAAGATGATAGTGGTATTTTAATGATTTGGAACAGCATAAAAAGCAGTAATGGAGAAAGTTGATAAAAATTGATGAAATACTGAACACTAAAAAAATAGATCCCACCATTACCAGATCTAACAGAAAGTTGAATATTCCAACATGACAAAGTACCTTGCTATATATCATGTGCAAGAAACAAGTTTCTCATTGATGAAAACATAGATATTCTGAGGAAATAATTTTAAATGTTTTTTTTAGTGTGGTGTCTCATTTCTTTTACTCAGCATTGCATAATAGATAGAAATCACAAGGTAACTTAGGATGGACAAGAAAGTTGACTCACCATTTAGAGACAATAGAAAATGGCTTGTTTTAATATTGTCTGATAAAGTGAGATTTTGGACTTGATCCAGGTACTGTTTGGCGCACAGCCATTGCACAAAGGAGGAAGAACATTGATTTTTGGTTTGAATCTTTTGTATCTTGAGTAATAGCCTTACAATTTTCTTATCAGAAATTCTCTCCAGAACAACATGACTTAGAAATAGGAAAGTATCAATTATTTTCTGGGTGCTTTTAAACTAATTCAGTCAATAATGATGATAAATATGGACAGATTTTGTATAACTCTAGATTAAATAGGAAACATTTTAGAATTTATATGAATCCTAAATCATTTGGTAATAAAACTACATTTTATTAAGAAGAAGAAGAAGAAAGAAAAAAAAAAAATACATTAAAATAATTACATATATGCATACACAGCACAACCGACTTAAAAAAAAAAAAAAAAAAAATCAGTATTCCAATGTCCATGCATTAGAATACTGTTTAGGGAAATGGATCCAGGCAATATATTAGATGAAGAGAAAGACACACACATGTTTGTAAAAAAAAAAAAAACTATTGCCTGTTCCTTGTCATACAACACATTTTAATAGAAGCACACAGACATACCAAAATGGACACAAAAGTCTCAAGATTCCAAATTTAGTTCTCAACAATTTCTTTCCATCTCACTAGTGTACATCCACCTCATAGAATTGCTTTAGCCATTTTAGTAATTGTCATTTTCAACTCATAAGTGAAGAACAGTCCTCCAAGTGCATAGTGGTGCTATATGAGCTGAGTAGTTCCATAACTTTTGGGTAGCAACCATCCTCTGCTCCTTTATGAAGTTTGTCAGCATTTGGGGAACCCACTTTGCACAAACCTTTGAGTAGGCAAGAGACTGCACTAATTTGCAGGTACTACAAATCATTCACTTGATGGCTTTCCCAGAATTTTGTATAAGTAATTCTTCTCTTAGCATAAGCTTGTTTGACTATCCTTATTCACAGCAGTAACTTGCCTGCCACTGTAGGGGTCCATCACTACTTTCAGTTTCCCCTTTCTTTCTAGGATTGCCATTAACACTATTGAATTCTCTCCTGACTGTGCTTATGTTAAGTGCAGCCTTTCCATAAACATTCACCAATAGAAGTGGTATTTACTCCTTTCAAAATAGAAATTCTGTGACAGCTCTTTGTTTTCAAGATGCATCCAGAGGACAACCATTTTAAAAGAGGATTATAAGTATGAAATGAGGAGATAATTCCATAGATTCCCCCTAAGCTTCCAATACTAAGAATTGAAACTTAGAAATCATACCAAAGCTACAAATAAGCTTTTTATCATCATAATCAGTAATTATCAAAGCAATATTTCTACTACCATTGTTATCATCATGAATTATCATGCCAAAATTTCACTAGACAATACCTCAACTTCAATTCCCACCATCCACACAATGTGAAGAAAGGGATCATTCGATGCCTACATTGGACAAAAATTAAATGTGGCGACCCACACTCATAACAATATGAAATGAGCAGCACCAAATGTACCCTTTAAAATAAAAACTATCTGGCAAAAATGACATCAGTATCTACAGGTGGTAACAGAAGGGACAAGGAGGATGACTAAAAAATTGCCACAGTCTGTCTACCTTACGTCAAGGGCTTATTGGAAAAAAAATTCAGAAGATCTGCAGTCCAGACATCAGAACAATATTCAAAAGCAGTTCCACTCTATGCAGAAATCTCTGCCAAGTAAATCCTAACACAGCAGGAGAATATAACCAAGAATTTTGTGTACTTGATTCTTTGCAGTTGTTGCAGAGAATATAAAGGTGAAACAAACTGGCCCCTAAAATTAAGACTGGAGGAACACTAAAAAGTCATATTTAGAGGTGAGACAACAAAATCAGGCATGGTTGATCATGTATGAAGGGAAAGGGGTGGTCATCAGTCCCTGTGGAATGAAGTGAACAAGGAAGAACAGTAGAGAGTTAGATGTCTGAAAGACTCAGCCTATATTTTATGATGACCTTCTTAGTAGGCCTAGTATAGAAATAAATACAATATGAGAGCCACTAATAAAGAAAAAAAGACAAATGACAGCAAGTCTTCAACCACAGCAGAAGCAGCAATCAAAATATTGACAGCCAGCAGCAGTTGTAGCCTAATCAGCAGCCAAGATTAGGTTTAAATTTACTCCAGCAAAATGTCCCATGCATTGGTTTGAAAATTTGGTGACATAGTGGTTTGTGAGTTCAATCCCTGGAGCAGGAAGTGTGTACTTGTACTAAGTGAAAACAAGTGAGCAATAACTGAACAGTACTAAATACAATAAGAAATAGACAATAGTGGAATGAGAATAGTTTACCCCTGTAGATTAAATAATGGGTTCAGTTTAGAATTCCCTGTAGGTTACCCAGACTGATACACCTGAAGAATGCCGGAGGGCACAATGACTGAAACATTGTTATAAAAACAAACAAAGATAATGACAACAGTCTGAATATAATGAATTATGTCTTGATAGATGCTTTTCTGGTACCAAACATTGGAAAATATATAACTTATTGGCTTAACAGAATAAATAAGCAGTGATTCTTTTCTTTTTTTCTTTAACCTGCACTAATATTTCATACACACTAAAAAAAAAAATATGCACAATGAAACATTTTTTTCATAAATTTACATGGAGCATTATTTCTTGATGCTAACCTCCAGGAGATTCATTCATTGTACTTTCTCAGGCTAACATTTTCTGCTGACATGAAGTGGAAGGATAATATTGAATCAATTACTAGGTCTACTACTAGGAAGGTTGGTTCACTGTGTTATGCTAGATATAAATCAGCAGAATCTTACAGATTCATTCATCCCTGCATTGAATATTGCAGCCATATCTACTATATATTTAGAGATTCTTGATAAAATCCAAAGAGAATCTGTTATTGGTCCTGACCTGGCATCTCAGCTTCAACCCCTTTCCCACTTTCATAACTTAGCTTCCCTGTGCCTTGTCAAATACTTTTTTCTGTGGTACCTAAAGTAAAAGCATAGCAATAAATATCTTTTAAACATTAAAACAATAGCTTAGTTAGTGATCATTTTTATTGTCTTACAGTATTCTGACAGCTAGATAGAATCCAAGAGATAGTATTCAGGGAAAAATTATTCAAATTCAGTCAAATTCTAATTTACAAAAACAGAATAAAAAAAAATATTTTCAAAGAAAGGTCATAACAACCAAGATGGAAAAAAGTTTAATCTTTGTTTTTTCTAGTGTCATAGGATTTTTTTTTTGGTTAATTACAGATACAAAAAGGTTCATAAAGCCATTAACTCATTATATTACCTACTGTTAGCAGAGTGACATTAGATAAAAACTGAATTCTTTTTCTTACACAAAATTGTTCCCATTCATGAAATTCTTAGAATTTATTAATATAGTGAAAAAAAAAAAAATTTGTTTAGTCCTAAAAGATATAGATTTTGGGGGATAAAAATGTTTCATTTATTTAATAAAAAAAAGTATCAATAAATTCATCAACATGGATTGTTTGAAGGGAAGACTTTTCTTCAAAGCATATAAAATATAATAAAGTTAGGCTCAAATTCCATTAGGAAGTGTATAAAATATTTATGGTCATATAGCAGAACAATTATAAGTGACTCTTAATGAAAAATCTATCTTATTTGTTATCTTTTTTAGAATTTTAATGTAGAAATATTTCTGAGGTTTCAATACTAACAATTGTGCTAGAAAAAGCAACATTTCTAAAATATTGATTTCAAACCACTTAGGTGTGAAGTGGTAAGGAAAAGTGTTCTGCTGGTAGAAACAAGGTGAGAAACAACTACTGCGTCCAATCTGAAGAGTGTAGGGAGGGATATGTAGAAGAAAAGATAAGAGATGCTTTATCACACACTGAAAGTTTGACACATTGGAAAAAACATTTAAAATTTCCTTTTATTGTTAGGTAGCCTATTTTACATACATACATACACACATAATTATTGCTAACTAATATCTTGATAAATGCTAATATTATAAGAACAATTTTTTTCTTAATCATCAGAGCAGAATCTAATAAAATTCTAATCTAGCACCTTTATATCAAGCTCTTGCATTACATGTTACCTCTTAGAATGAATGCCAGTAACATTTTTAAGATTCTAATTTTTGTAATTAAAATTTACTGTGTGTCAATTCTCTCATTTCAAAATGACAAATGCTAACAGATCTATAAAATAGGAGAAAAACTGCACCAAGATTTATATAAGATATTAAAAATATTCATATCACTATCTATTTTTCATTAGCTTGGAAAAGATTTAAAGCAAAAAGGATTTTGGTCAAGTTTCCTTTTTTATTAAATTTGTTTTCTGTAGAGATTTCTAATTATTATAAAGTACTCAAAAGAGCTAAGACTATATTTTCTACTTAATCTATAAAGAACATTATATATTATTATTATCTGATTTCAAAGCTCTCTTGAGATGTAAAAAGAACTTGAGTATATGGAGTCAGACTTTTTCCTGTGTTTTGTTCTGTCTTTATTGCAGAGACTAGGTATATAAGAATGTGCATTTTCTGAATGATAATCATAAAAATTGGTTTTGCAACACTCGGTCCATTTTAGTTTGAAAAAGATAACATCTACATTATTTATAACATATACATCCATAGTGTTTCGTTTCTCAAGTGTCATGTCCAGTAATCTACATTTTTTTTTTAAAACCAATCATCAACTTCAACTACCTTGCTGGTCAAGCCAGTCTAAGATTTATGTGATACTGTAAATTCTTAAATAAATAAATAGTGCCAGAGAAATCTATTAATTCTAAAGTGTCAGAAATATATTGATTGAAAAGGGAAAAAAGTGATTATATTAGGTTACATAATTCATCAAATAATGACAACACTTCACCTTATAAGTTCAAATAACATGGTTATAAAAAATAAATTAAACTTATATTTTTATGCTGTACTGACAGTATCTTTGTTTTCCAGAAGAATATATCAAGTATAAATTTGAGATTACAATGTGTCAGCTTTTATTATACAAATAAATGCCTTTACAATAAAATTGGTATTAACAAAATTAACATTTTAAGTAAAATGTTTAAGATATATTTATATGAGTAATATATCTTGTAAGTTTCAGCTTACAATTATACAATAACTATCCTTATTAAAAATTGACAATAACTTGTATGGAGGTGAAAGGGTTTTATTATGCAAAGTGCAACAATTTTTTATTTATAAATCTAAAAGATGTAGACTATAACAGTATTGTACCGAGAAACAAAAAGTTATCTACCTTGGAACAAAACAAAAAATAGCAATAAAAATCAATTATAAATATTCATGAGAATAGAAAAAGTCACGTGATCTGATGAGACCCACACAAAACATTGTTAAGTGAGAAAGTCAATCTTCCTCTTTTTGCTCCTTGAAGTTACAGTAACAAGACACATAATTTCAGGCTAGTAACAACCAGAGAGATAGGTACAAAATTTATATTGTTTTTGGTACCCAGTCTTTTGAAAGTAGATGTATGCAAACTTTGCATTTCTTTTAAGCGTTTTTATACAATGACTTATGACTTTCTTGTTTTGTCTGAACTTTTCATATATTTATGTTGTAATATGTTTCATACACCTTAAATTAGGTCTATGTTATATATTTCCACACAACATATTTGGTGACTTGTTACAAAAGAAAAATAAAAGACAAATCCTTAATATATATATTACACACATAATCCAAAAAAATTAATTAATAAATGAAAAAATGGACCAAGAGCACCACGAGCAGACTGTCCAACAAATAATTAATGCATTTCAATTCATGCAAACTAACATTACCAGTTGGTTCACAATTATTGAATCTCAATTCTATCTGAGAAAAGTAACTTCATAAATTAACAAATTTTATAATGTTATTGCATCTCTACCCCAACCGGAGGCGAAAACAGCTTTACACAAATATTTACAAGCATTACCATATTCCATCACCCCTGTGTTAGCAACACAAAAATATTTAAACCTGACCAGGCTTGGACAACTAGCAAATTAATACAAGGCACTGCTAAAATAAGTGTGTGTAATCAAATTCAAATAAAAGTGTGTCTACTAAAGCCTCAGCAATACCTTACAGTCTCAAACCTTTCCAAAAGGGACAATTAAAAAAAGTATTTAGAGCACACATTTATTATGTGAACATACCATGTTCATGTAAACCCTGGTGCAAATGGCCAAAAAAAAAGACTTGATACACTAACCAAGTTCGTGTTCATTTTCACCAATGCCAAATGAAGAGGAAAACTAATTGGGCAGATGACGACATCCCACCTGAGTCTGTCATTATTACAGATACCAGCAACGTTGGCAACAAAAAAGTTTTCATTCATAATAGATATCGAAGCCAAACATCATTCCACATAGCTATTTCAACAGTTTATAAATGGAGCCAACACCAGTTTCTCTAACCGTGGCTACAGGCTCAGACATATGCTGCTATGGACAAATTAAAGCTAAGATAAGCCTACTGACCCTTCAACGATCTTTTCTCTGGATGTTCATAGTAGCGGACATTCAACACTCCATACTAGGATTTGAAAATTTTGGTTTATTGACAGATTGCTAGCAAAGAACGATCATCAATCCCACAACATCATATTCAAAGAAACTACAAACATTTAATGAATATCAACTTAGTTGTGAATAATAATATGCCTAATTCCATTAAAGGCTTCATAAAGATATATCTGAACATTATATCTCCACATACCAACCCAGCAAGCACATATGCAGGGATATACCATAGAACTGATACAAGCAGTCATGCTCCTACTTTTGCTAAAGTAAGATGCCTATCAGAAAAGAAAACCCAAGCAGTAAAGCCAGAATTTTCAAAATTACAGCACAATGGTGTCATTATACCTTCTAATAGCTAGCCCCCTACAGGTTGTAAAAAAAGCCAAATGGCAATTGCAGATTCTGGGTGATTATCATGCATTAAACAGCATTACAAAAAGTGATAAATACCCCATCCCAAACATTAATTCAATTGCTGATAAACTAGCCAACAAAACAAGATTTAGCATAATCGACCTGCTATCAAATCACAATATACCCGGAAGACATCTAAAAAAAAAAAAAAAAAAAAAAAAAATATGGTGTTTATTTCTTCTCTTGGATTGCATCAATACAAATACATGCCATTTGGACTAACGAATGCAGCATCCACTTTTCAAAGATACATGGACAAGACCTTTCAACATGTTGACTGTGTATTTACATACATTGACAATATTCTTATTTTCAGTGATGACTGTTCATCACACCTAAAAGACATTGAAACTGTTATAAAAATCCTACATGATAATCTAAAAATTCTAATAACAAAGTCAACATTTGATGTGACTTCAGTCAATTTTTGGGGTTATAATATTAACTCTGAAGGTATTAGACCTACACAAATAATGTTAGTGCATCATAGAATTTTCTCCCTCCTAAGGACTGTAAGGATCTTCGTCATTTCTTAGGCATGGCAAATTTTTATAGAAAATTAATCCCAAATTTTGCAGACATAGTCATGTCATAAACAGTAAATACATATATGCAGTAATACTACATTTACATTAAATGACTTGGAATTGCAATCATTTAACAATATTAAAAGCGTAATCAGTGAATTTAGTTCACCAACAGTCTGACCGTACTGAATATCAGTTAATTACTGATAGCAGTAATTATGCAATTGGTGCAGACCTATATCAAATAATAGGAGCACCAATAGGCTTCTTCAACTTAAACTAGGTATTCAACTTTCAATAAGGAACTTTTTGCAGCATATTCAGCTTCATTATATTTTAAACATTATCGAAGGAAAACAAGCTTTATTATTAACTGACCATGAGCTTTTGTGTGGCGCATTCTATCTAAACTGAGCTAAGATAGACAGCAGCAACAATTAGCAATTCTCACAGAATATATATATACCAGATATAGGCCACATAAAAAACATTATAGCTGACTGCTTATCTAGTCCTGCCCAGCAGTTATGGTAGGTCTGTATGACTGCACAACTTAAGGACCCAGAATTACAAAAATTTCCAGACTTAAAAATATACAATTTTAGTACTGATAATAATAGTTTCACATACTGTGTTCCCAGACCATATATACCTGATGCATTACAAAAATCTATTCACACAATATCACACCCAGGAAAAGAGACAACCAATATCACAACTATTAGATTTCGCTACTAGGTGGGGAGGTTTATAGCGAAAGACAAAAAGTTATCTCCCCTTGAACAAAACAAAAAATAGCAATAAAAATTAATTAACTTTTCATATATTAATGTTGTCATATGTTCCATACACCTTAAACTAGGTCTATGTTATATATGCCTACACAACAGTATATTTAAATAACACAACTATCCCATATACCTGAATAACATATTGAATGTTAATATGGCCTTTAACATTCTATAGCCTTCACAAATTCATCAATATTTCTACTGTTTTAACTTATGTTACCTGAAGCAGTTTTTACTGCTTCCAAGAGATTTTATTTGCATGAATGCTGTTTTTCATTCTCATATATATTTACTTTAATAATGGTCCACAAATTTCTTGTTGGATTAATATTTAGAGAGTGAGAACCCATTCCATTAATATGGTGCCTTTCAAGATTTTTTTTTTTTTTTTTTTTTTGGCAGGGTGGACAATTGTCAGTTTTGCAGAAAGTGAATGAGCATTATTTTGTATTAATATACTTTTTAACTTAAAGCTTATTTGTTTATGACCTGTAATGGTGGAGTAATGGATGGCGGCTTGGATTGAGGAATTGGAGAGTCGAGTCCAAACTTCAGTCAAAATACATTACATTCACTTACATGCTAATACCCTTGGGAAAGGTATGAATCCTTTTCTTTTCCCCTCAGCTAAGGGTAAATAGCAGGACAGACCACGTTCTCTAGCCTTGGATGGCAACTGGTCTACCTCAGAAAGAAATGGCAACCTACTGGGGGAAAAATTCTGCCTCATCAGTCATGTATTAAAAGATACATGATTGCGTAAGTGTGTATCACACATGACTGACTGACCACTCTAAAATGACAAATTAATTAGGTTCTAAAAACTAAATTAAAAACCTATATATTCAGCTATAACATAAAATGACCTTACAGTATTAGTAATTAAACCTTCTCTTACCAATAGATTTTATTAAAAAATTAAATTGTGTACACTTAGTTATTACAATTTTAAAAATATTTTCCAACAGGTTTTTCAATGATGAATGTGTTATCAGGTTCTCACTAATTCTAAAAAATAATGCAAATCATGATTAAACAAGTTACTCCAGGCAATTTGTTAACATTAGAAATTTTTATGCATTTATAATTTTAAGATAAATTTATAGGCTATTTCTCTCTTTTCATGTACAAATATAAAACAAGCAGGTTTTATGCTCTAAATAGGAATGGTGTTGTTCAAAAACAAATAGAAAGGCTCCTTAATTTGATAGGATAATAAAGTAGAATGTAAGATATGGATAACAAAGCTTTTACAAGCATAAAATTTACTTTCAGTAAAATCTCCTTCCTGAAATTAATTTTCCCACTTTTCCAGTAGTTAATGAGTTTACTAAGTATTTTAAACTCAATGAACATGGGAGATTTTTTTTTCATTTTTTTTTTCCAATTTTAAATGATTTGGAAGATGTGAAGCATGTATTAGCTTTCAAAAGTATACCCAAGAAAAAAGAAAAGGAAAAAAAATAACAGGCCAATTTCTGATACAAAAGTGGTAATGTTAAACAAGGGTAAATATGAGGGAAAAAGTTCTCATCCCAACGAAAAAAAATGAACATTAAAATAAAATAAAAAATATCAAATAATCTATTATTTTTTTTAAGCAAACCAAAAAAATGTAATTAATGTAATACTTTCTGAATGCATTTTTTTTTTTTTGCAGATAAATCTTGAGAATGTTTCCCAAAAGAATATGAGATTTGATAGATATTTTATAGTCTCAGGAATAATGCAATATTATTAAATGTTCATATTTTGTACATTTTATAACCAAACATTCCACTTAAAATTTCACTGATATCTGCAACTTCTTTACATGTTTACTCAAATGGTTAATTCATTAGTCATTTAAACCATTTATAGTTTCATCTTCACTAAATGCTTCTGCTTGACAAGATTTATTCAAATTCCTTGTCTCTCAAATTTTTTTTGGAGATGGGTATCTTCATACATAATTTTTATGGCATATTTTTTAAATACTATATATATATATATATATATATATATATATATATATAAACAAGAAAAATACAAGTAGACAATCAATATCTGGTTAAAAAAATATGTGGTTGCTTATACAATTAATATACATATTAATATCTTGATGTTTATTCATATTCACAAAATATTTATAGCAGTAACAGCTTGAACCTGATGAAGTTGTAAATCAATGCATAGTTGCATGGAGAGTTAATATCAATATTAAATACATGCATTTTATTGCCACATTGTAGAAATAAAAGGAATTAAAATAGTTACAGATTGCAACATCTATCAGAGATGAAATTTAAATTTTTATTATTGCATTATTCCAAAATTTTAACACATCAGCGATAGTTGTTAATGTCAACAACTGAGGACAAATCATTATTGATTAAAAAAATTAGTAATTAATATATAATACTATCCATAACTACATGTACAAGAATGTTGTTTTTGATAAAAGTTAAAAAAATAAACCATAAATACATAAAAAATGTGTATACTGTCGAAAATTCCTTTTTCCACACTATAGCTATTTGTGCTATGTTATAATGCTTATTACCTAAACAATAATAATACTGAATAAAAAATTTTTAAACATTAATGTATATTTAATCACATCTCCTTAATAGCAGTTGTGATCTATTAAAAAAAATACAAGATATGTATTAGTAATAGCATGAAACACATTCCCAGATTTTAGTTAAAATATATATTCCATTATCATTAACTAGTGTCTCTTTTCATGTATTCTACAATGTAATTGATAGTGAGATAAAAGTTATTAAACTCAAAGCTTATAAAAACCAAGCAGAAAAGAAAAACAATATGAAAACTGAATACCACTGCTCAGCTATTAATTCTATTTAATGCCATTAAGTCTTAAGTACAATGAAAACAGCAACTAATTGAAATTCTACACTGATCCTTCATTGTAAACTAATACAAACAGAATTGATCTTGTCTCATGAAACATTTCAATAGATTCAGCTGAATCTGCTTCCCGGAGTGATTTTAAAAGACCAATTTCTCCTTACAAATCAGTCAGAATTTTAACAATTGTAGATACAAAATCAGATCTCTATGATCAGCTATACTTTCAAATTATGAATACCAAATACACGAATCTTTATGAAATCCGTATTCTCTAGGTACAGTAAGATGGCAATGAATGACATACCAAAAGCAGACCAATGAATAATCTTTTTTAAATACAAGTTCTTGTATACTTAATACTCTGATAAGATAAAGAACAAATAGGAAACATTTATCAATCTAACAGGTTTCATTTTTATTATAGAGAATGAGATATGGAGAAAAAGAAAACATTCTGGTATTTTTATTTTTGTGTCGTTTGATTTTCATTAGTTAATCATACTTTATGTGCATTCAAGTTGTTAAACTGTAGTATAATTTATGGCATTCTGAAATCAAAAAAACATGTCCATTTGAAGTTCCAAGAAATGAATGGATTCCAAGCCTAATGAAAAAAATGTAAATATTGCTTTATGTATGTAATTGTATAATAATTCTAGTTTGTCTATATGGGATTCATATGATAATGTATATTTGTAATTGTGTGTGTGTAGTAGACATTATTTCTACTATTTTTTCGCATGTTGATTAGGGAATGTTTTTACGTACATACCATTTGTTTCGGATAAACATACGTTAGATTCTTTAAGAATGGATTCAATAAAGGTTGGTAATGTAATGTTTTAGACACATGTTTATAGTTGGTAACATAGTTATTAGTAATGTCTGAAAATACCTTCAAGAAAGAATTATGTTCTTTTTTTAATTAGGGTGGCATTTGTAAAAGTTATAGCCAGTTTTGTTCCTGTGTTTTACGTGCAAGTTTAAATGGTTATCAAAACATAATTTTCTTATGTTCATTGATATGGATTTCTGAATTTCATGATGTCTCCCTAATATAAGTGCTTTTATTACATTGTAAGAAATTTATTTGATAAGTACCAGCATCTGAATTGGTGTTGGATTCTTTTTTTTCTAAATATATCTCCAAATGTCTTGGACATGGTGGTAAAGATCATAGTATTAAGGATAACTAACTTATTTACAAGTTTTGTAGAAAAAGTGTTAGAGGATAGGATTATGAATTTTGTGTTATTACAAGTGCTATCAATAGTTTTTTTGGATTTGTGGATATTGTAAGAAATGTTTTTTCAATGTATTTCTCTTCTTCACCTAGGTATTCTGGGCTATATATTCTAAGAGCTCTGGGCTAGAATCCTATGACTAATCCTGATTTTATTTTTTGATTGTGGTGGGAACAGAAATTAATCATTTTTGTTAGTGGGTTTACAATAAACTCTAAAATCTAATTTGTTATTGTTAAGTTTTAATTGGATATCAAGGAAAGGTAGAAATCTGTTTATTTCATGTGTGAATTCAATGGTAGGTTCAGTCTTATTAAGTTTCTTTATTATGTCTAATAGATTTATATTATGAGAATATAATAAACAAACATCATCTATATATCTTAGGTAAGTGGAGTTTTTAGGTATTATGAACAGGATTCTAAAAATTCTAGGAAAAGACAAGCAAGGACACCACTAATAGGTGATCCCATAAGTAAGCCAATTTTTTATTGAAAGAGAAGAAACAGTGGCTAGTGATTAGTTTACATAGTTTTATAATTTTATGAACAGGTAGAGGAAGTCTTTCTTTAGATTTTTTTGAGGTGATTTCTAAATATGTTGAAGCATTTTGTAACATATATATTTGTGCATAGTGATTTGATATCTAAGCTAGCCATAACTTTGTTTTCCATGTTTATGTTTTGTATTCTATGGATTAAGTCACCAGAGTGTTTAATGTGCATTGGGTTGATAATGCTTAAGAATGGAGTTAGGATTTTTACAACTGTAGCTAATTTGTAGGGTGCACTGTTGATTCCAGGCACAATATGCCTGGTTTGTATATTGGGTTTGTGTGTTTTGGGTAAGTCATATAGTGTGAGTATAGTAGGGTGTTATTTTATTAGTCTAATCAAAGATTTTTTTTCATTTTCTAATACTTAAAGAAAATTTATATTGCTATGTAATCTCCATTTTTAACCTCAAATGAAGCAACGGTTTCCTTGAATACTTGAATGATTAACCATTTCAGAGGAAAAATTTTCCTGTAGAATTCTTTTTTTCATTTCAAACTTAAAAATGATTTGCAATAATAGTGTGCCTTCATATGAATGAAGAAGATAAGCTTATAGAAACTATATTTAAGAGAAGCATTTCAATACACTGCTAGTTATCAATTTCTTTCCATCACTGATTAAATTATTATCATCATCATCATCCCCTCAACTTTTGTAATTGTAATTATATATAAATTTAAAAACACTTTACAATTATTTTTGATAGCATAACATTTCTCAGTGTTTAGAAAAACAAAATACTAGTTTTACAACTAAATAACAATTAACTAGCTACTTCAAAATATGAGTTTATGCCAAACACAGTAAGTCTTTATATTCAGTGCTATTCAGCTACAAATCACTAGAATCATTTATAAACGGAGACTTGAATATGAATTTCTTTTTAGAAAGTTGCATGTGAACAATATTTGCATAAATAAAAGAATATCACATGGATACATTCAGATCCAAATGCTAATTATTCTTTATTCAATAGTTAACAATATGATTAACTCTTATTTTGTATTTGTCTAGTATCAATCATTATTGCACAAACATTTAAAATACTAACATATGAAATGTATTATATCAGACAAACAATAGCAGGTAAATATATATTTACAATAGTAATCTTTAAAACATCTATAGAAGATATAGTTTTAACAAAAGCATATATTTTTTTTTTTATAAAAGTAAAGAAAATTAAGTACAGAGAAAAATTAAACTATAAACAGCAAGTGTAGCTAGAAAAACAATTAGTCATTTTTACTACTTTTTCCAAAAAACAATTTCCACCCACTACATTTTTTGTATATGCTAATTTTATACCAGTATTTGAAAACAAGCAAAACTAAAGACAAAAGGACTATTCTCCAAATTGTTCTGTCGATTCTTCCATATTGATACACAGTTGATGACAAAGAAAAAAATCTAAACCCTTCTTCCTGCTTCCCACCAACAATACTGTAACCAAAATAAATTACAAAATTGTACTGACTGCTCCAGAAATGCCCTGCAACGCAAAGTCTGACAAAGCAACTTAATCATATACAAAAATGTCAACAATGAATGAAGCATTTTGAATCTGCAGCCAATGCCCAATGGGGAGACCTCAATATCATCAAGATTGCTTGACCTAATAAGCTTATACACAAAAGAACAAAAATATTTCCTTTCAGTCTCAATGAAAAAAAAGTTTTATATTCATTTTAGATAATAAGTGAAAATGAACACATACAAGCCAAATTCATATTAATAAAAATAAGCAATTTATATGAGGTATACATTGAGCTTGGTAAAGAAATTACTGTATTTGTTGTTAGAGAGCATTAAGGCATTTTACTCTTAAAGTAACCTTATAAAGATTAATTTTGATTCTATTGTAAATTGATGTATCTCTTAAAATTGTCAAAATTGGCATATGTTTATTGATTCTAAATAATGAGGTTTGAATTATAAAACTATTTATTTTGAGAAAGTAAAAAATATGATTCAAATGAAAAATAAAGATTTGTGTAGTTCATAGAAAAGATACTGTGATGATGTTTCAAAAGTAGTTTGCAAAATTTCATGATGCTCTTCAACCAAAGAAGGTTATGATGCATATAGAGTGAGATAGAAAAGAAGTCCTCTAGTATAAGTTACTTACAGAGAACCAAACAATTGATTTGAGCAAGTATTGCTTTCAATTAGACCAGTTGAAAGCAATACTCAATGAACCAAGTTAAAATGATTTTAATCATTTCAACCCAAGCAAAGTGATAAAACCACTAAGGTGCAAGGGTTTACTGAGAGTGAAAGAATCTGAGAAAAATTATTAAGAAAAAACAATAAAAGAACAGCATTCAAGGAGAGAGAACATAATGACTGAAATTGCATTTAAAATTTTGAAGATCAAAGTTGACTGGAAAGCAAGATGCTATAAGAAAGTTCCACAAGCAAGAAATGTGAGAGAAGAAATGATTAGTATTGAAATTATGGTTACATCTAAACATTTCAACTGCTAATCTTATGCTGCACTTAAATTCATAAAGTTGAGGTACCAAAGAGGAAAGTTTGCCAGAACAGTTACCATGAAAACATTTATAGAAAAACTCATATAAGCTACGTTATGACAATGGAAAAATGACAGAGATGTCAGGTCAAGACCAATAACATTGCAGATTCCTCTGTGGATTTTGTCGAGAATCTCTAGATATGTAAATGATTGCTTTCTTTGTTATGTTTTTTTTTACTGTACTAGCTAGCAATTTGTGGGTCATTTAAAGCCAAAACATTTTGTATTATAAGAAGAATTATTTTTATTACAAGTGAATATTACATTAACAATTTTTTCAGAATAGCAACAATTTTTTCAGACACAAGGCCTATAATTTAACCCATAGCTGAAGGAGAAGATGAATAGTTAAAAGGAAGAGTATAATATGCCATCAGGTTAATACTATACTTTGATGATTAAACAAAATTTATTATAACTTGTCTGAATATTTTCACATACCCACTGTATTCACTAGATATTGCAATTTTAAATTAACATTTATTTTAATCTCTTCAGAATTCACTGAAAAATGAAAAAAGAATAGTTCTTCAAGTACTAGGAGAATAGAGTTATAGAGAAAATTGAATAAATCAGTAAATATTAAGTCATAATAAAAAAAAAAAAGTCATATTTTTACTTAATAAACTAAAACATTTTGACCCACCTAATTATGTTAGCTATAAAGATGAAATATATAGAATAAAAAATTAAAGAATAAAGAGTTATAAATATTTTTACTTTTATTTGTCACTCAGTTCTTTTACAAGTTACAAATATAAAAGTTTCTATAGTTATTCTCTATAATTTACAAATTACCCTTGAATTTTGTTAATTATATCCTGATTAACCTAAAGATGGACTCCAATCAATACAGAATTATCTTTGAATATGTTTCATGTACATATTTTTTTTCAAATATCCATCCAATGATGCCCCCCCCACCCCCGCATGCCATATTTGATGAAAGACAAAATTTCTACCTGAAAACCAGGAATGTATTTACAAAATAATTCAAAAACCACAGCAAATGAATATTACAAAAATATTTAATAAAACTTATTAAAATATGACAAAATATCCATTATAATAACCTTACCAAACATAAAAATATAATAAATATGAGCAACAATTAAAGTAAATGGAGCAACAATAGATTAAAATAAATAATAAACTCTTTATCAAGTGTACAAATCTTATCCACTTGTTGTCTCCCATTTCTGAAATCTCCATCTTATGATGAGGTCAGTGTAACTGACAGGATCAGATAAATTGACAAATATCCAATTCCCTTTAAAAACAATAACATAACTAAAACTAATGGTGATTCCATGAAATGTTACCAGTGTTAATAATTCCAATGTTGCAGATTAAAACAAGAATCAATAACAATTATAAAATTTTCATCAACAAAAGCAATCACCATTTTTAATTGTTTATTTACAATATGAATCAATAATGGAAATAAATAACATCTAGCAACTGAAACAAAAAAATAACTTCAAATTAGAAAAGTTTAATAACCAGCTATTTTCTAAATACACTTTTTAAAAAATAGCAACTACTTTAATATACAAGTATCCCTATATCAGGTTGGGCATCTCGAGGTGGTGTAATGTTTAGCAAGCTTGTCTCGCTAGAACAATTATGACTAAGTAGTGAGTTCGATCTTCACTGGGTGCCACATACTGTCGGCCTTATGCCACATCTAAGCTATGCTTAGAAAATCATTATCCCTATATCAGGTAGAACTATTTCCTCTTCAGATTAAATCAAAAGACTAGAAATTGAATACAGGATCTACAAATTTGTTTTCAGTTGCCAAGTTGACTGCTTCTAGCATGCTTAAAAAAAAAAAAAAAAAAATCAAATTGTTATTCAAATGTTGGAGGAATATAAGCAAAATAAGAACTGAATGTAATTTTACTGCTACTCTTTATGAACAGCACTCTTTGTGAAACTGTACAGGCTCAAAAATAAATAAATAAAAATAATACAGTAAAAAATAAGTTTTAGAGGAATTATTTTTATTACCAAAAACGTTAAGGTTTTT
Source organism: Acanthosepion pharaonis (assembly GCA_903632075.3). Taxonomy (NCBI): domain Eukaryota; kingdom Metazoa; phylum Mollusca; class Cephalopoda; order Sepiida; family Sepiidae; genus Acanthosepion; species Acanthosepion pharaonis. The sequence continues at coordinate 360,789 of CAHIKZ030000019.1, forward strand.
GGTAGCATCTTATATACAAATGAAAAAAAATGCAAGAAAAACTGGCAAATAATATTCACTTGTTTGCATATATAGAGAAAAAAATCCAACAACAGATTTAAAGATCAAAACTATTCTATATGCAGTTTCTTACCAATTGATAACAATGTTGATACTTCAATAGAATCAAATCACAAGAGCTATATTCAATTATTTCCTATTAAAAGAAATGCTAATCATGTTGATATAACAAAGATACTAAGAGCAATATTTAATGAATCCTGATAATGCTAAATTCATTAGCCAGTTGAGGGAGACTTTAGTTATAGCAAAAGAAAATCACTTGGGGAAATGAAATTACTTTCAAAAGATCATATATTCATGAAACCAAGGAGAAATACTAACCAAAATCTATAATCCATTGATCAACAACAAAATCCACCAAAAAATTTATAAAGAAACCAACAGGATATCAGGTTATTTTATCTAAGATTAACATATTTTAAACATAAAAAAAAAACTTTTGGCTAGTTATACTTCCGTAACTTCCAAAAATAATCTTGAGTTCAGCTTTGAATTTTTTTAATAATATTTCTACATTTCTAAATAAAGTAAATCCTTTAAAAGAATCTTGATGGTTGAACTAAATGAGCTATATTTGATTTATAAGCTATCACAAAAATGTGTATAATATAATCTATTTAAATAAAAAAAATTGAAAAAATAGAAATTTTATGAAAATGGCTTACAGCCAAAGAATAAATCTCTTGGTTGTAGAAAAGTTTATGCAAAAAAAAAGCAAGAGAGAGTGGGATCAATATTTCTTTTGAACTGATAAAATTCTCTCTTTTACACTAAATCACCCCTTTTGAAAACCCAGTGAGTAGTTAAAACCACATTTATGATCAGGCTTAGAAGCTCCTCCCTTCTTTGATTTCTTTTTCATCGAGTCTAATAGATCGAACATATTTTCAGAACCACTGCAGAATACAACATGCTTATAAGATCAGTTGGCTAATTTTATAAAATTATGTAAACACAATTCAAAATTTTTAAATTATATAAAAGTATGCAAGGGGTGTGCTGAAAAGTTCTCAATCAAATCAGCAGCCTTCCAAAAGAAATATGTTTCTTCAGATTTGGAGAAGTGGACCAAGCTAAGAAATTTTCACCACCCAATCTTAATATGCAAAGTGCATTTTTTCTTTTGTATAACCTTATTTGCTGTAGTGGAGTTATCTCGTTTGTAGTGATGATGTTAATTTGCAGTGTCTTTGTTATGTTTTTAAAGCTGAGAAATAAAAAGACTGACTGAGAAATAATAATAATAATAATAATAATAATAGGAAAAAGACTTTAAAAATTCATGTGAAAACAAAATGTGCTGACACTTTATGTACAAGTCAGTAAGGGTGATAAAACATGATATAACAATATTCCCATAGTTGGAGCACATGAGACAATTTAATTTCTAAGCACTTAACATTAAACAAATGAAGAAGTTTTATCATAGATACAGGAAATCATGCCTATTTTCATATTTATTTAAGATATAAACAAAAAATATTAACTATTTTAAATGTAAATGTGAAGCTTATGAATATTACAAACTGATTCTGACAAAGTTAAAAACTGTACGTGTACTTTTGAATTACTTCTATAGTTAGATAACAAAGAAATAAAGATATTGTACAATATTTAAAATGCTGGTCTTGCAAGACATGGATAGTTACACTTGTTGGGAAAGTGACTGAAGCCGAGATGTCAGGTCAGAACCAATAACATTACAGATTCTTTTTTGGATTTTATCTAAATACATAGCAGGAGTACCAGAACAAATGTGGCAGTAATATCCAAAGCAAGGATGAATGGTAGAATTATAAATATCTAAGATAAATTCTGTCAGGAAAAAATATCTAACATGAAACAGTGGACCAACTTTCTTAGCAGCAAACCTAGCAATTGATTCAATATAAGCTTTCCACTTCATATCAGTGGAAAACATTAGTCCAAGAAGGTGCAATGAGTCACTCTTCTGGAGGTTAGCATCAGCCATGCTGATGGAAAGCTAAAAGGGTTCTCTCAGATGACTAAAAGAGCCATTTCATTTTGAAAGTGTTAAAATTAACAAGCCATTTTTTGCCCCAGTTAACAACAGATTGTAGGTCATTTTTGAGATCAGCTGCCAATTTGACCTTATTAAACTGATCAGATTTATTATTAAGATAGAAGTAAATAGTTGTATCATCAGTATAGATATCAAGTTGAGAAGTGGTGACATCAGGAAGGTAATTTAGGAACAATATAAGTCCAGGAATAGAGCCCTAGGAGACACCAGCATTAATGCAAAACAATCTAGAAAAGTGGCCCTCAAGACAACTTTCATTTCGCAATTTGATAAGACTGAATTGGTTCAAAAAATCTGTCCAGAAATACCATAACTTTTCAACTTGTGAAGAAGACCAGTATGCCAAGCCCTGTCAAATGTCTTCGAGATATCCATAGCAACAGCCAGAGTTTCAGTATTCTTATCTAAAGCTTGATAAACCTTTTCAACAATAATCATTAATACTTCAACATTTAACTAAGAGAAACAAAAGTCATATTACTTATCTGAAAGAAGACCCTGCAAGGTGAGATGCTTAACTAATTTAGTTAATTAGAGCCTCAAATACTTTGCTAAAAAAGGTAGAAGGCTAATAGGTTGATAGAATGATAAGACAGTTCACCCAAGTTCTTGAAGACTGGAACAACAGAAGTGGATTTCCAACAAGCAGGAAAGCAAGAAGCAGCAAGGCATTTATTGAAGAGTTTAGAAGAAACAGGAGTCAGTTTGGGAGCACATTTCTTAAGGCTATTGTAGGGATATCAAAGTCCACATGCTTTGAGTGGATCCAGTTTAGAGATGATAGCAGAATCCATGGCCAGAGTTATATGCATATAACTCAATAGAGACTCAGTGGAAAGTCAAGCATAGATATTCCAGATGACTCAAGGGTAAAATTTGATGAGAACTTATAAGCAAAACATTCTGCTTTATCAGCAGAAGTTGTCTAACACCTGAAATTGAGTGAAGAGAAGAAAAATAAACTTACTTTTATTTTACACACAATTACAGAGCTGCCAGTAGTCATGAGAACCAAATGTTAAATGCTCTGTGATGCCTCATTCTATCAGTAAAGAAAAGAAAAGCCTTTTTGAGGACACATTTACAATTATTTCAAGCAGACACAAATAGGCATCTGTTGTGATCAGAACTAGCATGCTGATATACCTGAAAAAAGTGATTCTTGTGGGTTGTAGTGGCTGAACAGGCTGGTGTGAACCAAAAAGATTGTGGTTTCACCTAGTATTTATGAGAAAGTACAAAAGCATCAATGCAGGTTTGAACCCAAGAAGACATCTGTCACACAATTCTCAATAGGAAGGTTAAGAATATCTGTTCAAAAGACATCTTGCTTAAAGTCACAAAACAGAACAGAAAGAAGTCTTGCGAATAGGAGGTTCCTTTCTAATAGGCAACTCAAAAGAAATATCAACATATACTACAGCATGACCCGAATTGCCAAGAGGACAGAGTTGATAAGAGAGGTGATAAGGAACAAATCAAGTAAAGAAGAATGTTGATCAGATGTATTAGCAAAATGTGTAGGGAAATCCACAATTTGGTGATGAGCATTAAATTCACCAAACCCAAAAGTATTTGAAAATAAATGTAGAGAGAGAAAAAAAAAAAAAAAAAAAACAAACAACATTTCTGTATTATCAGAATTTTTGTTTAATATAATCAGTCAGTTATGTTCCATGCGTGATACATGCTTAAGTGATCATGTATCTTTCGATACATGACTGACCAGGCAGATATTTTCCTGCAATAAGTTACCATTTCTTTCTGCAGTAGACCAGCTGCCATCCAAGGCTATGGAACCCAGTCTGTCCTGCTATTTACCCATAGCTGGTGGGAGAAGAGGATTCATACCTTTCACAAGGGTATTAGCATGTAAGTGAATGTAATGGATTCGACTGGAATTTAAACTCAGCTCTCAGATTCCTCAATCCGAGCCACTATCCATTACTCCACTGTGCCTCTGTTTAATATAGTATAGTCCTGTAATATGGGATGAACATTTCAAAAAAATTTAATAATCTTCTTCTTAAATATTTCTATATTTATTAATTCATGTCTCATTTATAAATAACTTTAAACATTAGACAACATTAGTGAATAATCAGATGCAAAATAACCAAGATACTGACAGCATATCTAAAACCAATTATCATAAGCAGGTTTATAAAAACAGCAGCAGTAAAGATTCATTTTTTGTTAGGAAATCAGAAAGGTTTTGCAGAGAAAATAATAATCACAATAAAGTTTAAAATCTATTACAAGGTTACCCATCATGATGATTTTGTAAATTAAAGCAAAAGCAAAACATTTTTAACATTGAATCTAGTGAGCTGCATAAAAGCAGAAAAAAAAAAATGACTAAACATTTAAAATCTATTTCCCATACATTTTCCCCCCTATTCTTACAAACCCAACCATTAAAAAAGAAAAAGAATGAGGGAAAATCAATTATAGAATTTTTTTTAACAAAGCATGGAACAGTAAAAATAAATTGTTGGTATTTTATTCAGTTTTCAACACTAAGCTATTCAATGTTTTCCTTTGAGGTATGCTACAAAAATACTCACTTGTAGAGAAATGAATGAAAATTAGATTTAGATAGAAGTCAATGGTAAAAAAGAAAAATTTTGGAATAGTACACCTAAGGTTGTGAGTGTCACACAAAGAAAAAAAGATGAAAAAATAAACAAATGCATAAGTTTTTAGAATAGTTTATATTGTGCAAAGATGAATGAATTTCAGGTATAAATGTATTAGAGATAAAATTGATGTTAACATTTCTCAAGGTTGCAGTTACTATTATTAATAAACTAGTATTCAATCACAAAATCAACCTGGCAAAAGGAAGTTTGTCTATCTAAGAATAAAGGGAGTAATTTAGAGTATATACTAAATATAATTTTTTTTGTAAAAGTTTTATTATTAGCTCAGATTACTAAATAAAAGAAATAAAAATAATGCAAGGGAATAAATATGATTAAATTTCATTCAAGAAATAGACTTTCTTGAAAGATATGGAAGCATAATGCACAAAACAATGAATTAAATTAAAACTATGGTAATGCATACCAGCTAATGTTTTAACATAAACAAAGCAAAATTTTAATGTGCAAAATTGGAGACCATGACATTTTAAGAATTTTTTTATATTAAAAGGATTAAAAAATGTAGTAAGTTAAATAAAGTAGTGTGTGTGTATGCATGCAAAAATTCAATGCTTTCATAACATAAAAAATAAATCTACCAAAATAAACTTATTCTGTCAATAAATCTTGCATTAATTCCTGGCTACTAACACTGTCTTTCTAATTTCCAATGCCTGACATGCAGAACAAATTTCAAAATTTTCTACAACTAATTTTGTTCAAAAATTGTCTAATTCAATGGTGAAATAAATGAATTAAACTTCTTGATGTTACTATGATAATTTTCCTACAATTATAACTTAGTGAATGACCTTTACAGATTGCGTTGATTTGGTAATTATGTAATAATATCTCTGAATTTTTAATAAATTCTTTTGTAAGATTGAGAAAAATAAACCTTTATTACTCTAATGCCTCTGAAATTAATGTTTTGTATAATTGTACTACCAGAAGATAAACAAGTGTTAAACATCAACTGTTCTCATTCATAGAAAATTTAACAGCTGCTTAATTTCTATATATGCTTTTAGTATATTCTCTCTCATATACATGACATATGCAAATCTTAAATGGTTTTAAAATTTACTCATTTCTTTATTAGTTAATTGTTTATGGAAAAGGGATAATTTCAGTGTATTTTGATGAAAATCACAACTGAAAAGAATTTTTGAATTTTGCAAACCATTCATGATACATGCAAGCATATGATTTAAAATGATTTAGAGTTTAATATAAGATTTTGAGCTCAAAGAGAATGCTTGGAATGCCTCAAGAATAGAAACTGAGGAGTTGGAGAACCTTTCAAAAGGAAACAAACACAAATTATATCAATTTTCAGAAAAATAAGAAATGATTGAATTTTATAAACCATATAATAAATTTTGAAATGAAAAAAATTGGATTCCACAAGAATTTAAGAAAAGGAACCAGTGTTTAAAGAGGTTTTTTTGTCACAAAAAGAAAAATAAAATAATTTTTTGACAAGATAATGGAGATGAAAAATAAAAGAAATCTGGGAATGGTCCAGAACTATTGACAATGAAAAAAAAAAAAGTTCATTTTTAACATTTAAAATGTAGTTAATAGTAATTTAAATTAAAGCTATAGTATTCAAGAGGCTATAGAAAAATCTAACACAAGAATTCAAAATACCATGAGATTAGGTTGGGAAATCCAAAAATCAATTTCAAAGTCCTTATAAGTGCCATTCAGAAGTGATCTTGGGTCATTGTTGGATACAATGTTAAATATTTTCTGGAAAAACTGTCACCTATACTAAGCCTATTTAAATATTGTTTGATAATATTAAATTCAAATATAATGAAATGGTTATTGTTTCTGTCATACAGCAAAGGAGTAATTTTATATTGTAACAAAGTGATTATATACTTTTTTGAAAGTAAAACCAGAACAATATGTGGAACAGAAAGAACCTATATTCTTTTGTTATGCATTACCAAAAACATAGGAAAAAGGAGTTATAATTTTGTAACCAAGTTATATTTTATATACATACGACTTGTTACAGAATATTTCAAAGTTTTTATCTCCAATAAAAATGTTAGTACATAAATTGCTCAATAGACAAAATTTACCAATTAAAATTTTAGTCAATATATCTGCATAAAATTGTTTTAGTAGCACATACAGTTCATGTATTTCTACTACTTTCCAATCTTTCTAAATTTAACCAATATTTTCTCATCTTCATTTTATTGTTATTCATAATTAAATTCCCTACAACGAAACAACTGCTATCTATTATTTTTAACAGAGTTTCTATGTAATACAAAAATTAAGAGTAGACTTGAGGGGTTGAACAGACAACAAATAAAATATTTTAAAGACTTAGATCAATATCCTAAGAACATTTTTTTTTCATTATGAGGAAAAAAAAAGATAATGTCCATAATGTCATCATAAAGTATACAAATCTACTACTTAGATTTTAATCAGTCTGTTTTGGCAGAATATCAAGTTTTATGACAAACACTGACCAATACCAACTCAAGATATTAATCAGAGCAATAACATTGACCTTTCTCAAACACTTGTATGTTATTTTATAGCCTTAACATTGTATCTGTTATAGTTAATATTGATGATGTATCTGTTATAGTTAATATTGATGATGTATCTGTTATAGTTAATATTGATGATGTATCTGTTATAGTTAATATTGATGATGTATCTGTTATAGTTAATAATGATGGCTATCCTATCTACATAGGAATTAAAATAGAAATTGCATCTTTGTTCTTGATTAACTGAATTTGTTAACAATTTCAGATCAACTATAAATAAACAAACAATAGTAGTTTATATATTTTAACAAATACTAATAGAAACAAAAGAGAGAGCAAATAATTTCAACACAATGATGTGAGTGTAGCATTTTACTAGTGTGACTAATTATTAAAATGCCTAGGATAAAGAGACTCACTCAAATTTGTATCACTTGAAGTTTATCAAATGTTATAATTTCAAGTTATAATTGTGACAAATATACAAACTTTTATAAGTTTTTAAATTTTTTTCCAGAGTTATATATGTAATATTTCATACTGAAACAAATTTATGCCTTAAAAAGCTTGGAAATCACCCAAGAGGGTTACATTTCTTCTAAAATAGCCTACAGGATGCATTTTCATGTTCTATATTTTTTGATCCTTTTTTTCAAATGATCTATGTATTGCATCATTATGCTAAGATCTTTGTGATTACAGCTTTTAACTTAAGTGAGCATAGATCAATATTGATCCATAGATAATCTATAAGAAATGTGTTCTCTCTTAAGTGAATGCATTGTCCATATATTTTCATATGAATATAAGAATGTTTAACTTAAGGTGACAGCAAAAAGAACTTTTAAAGTGTAATTTTTATATTCAGAAGGAAAATTGCATGTATTACAAAATGAAATTCAACATTTAAAAAGTTAAAAACTTGCAGTATAAAATGAATGCAAGATAATCAAAATTAGAAAGAAAATACAAATATATTTGCATCACAAGAAAAATCAGAATCAAAACTTCAAATGTTGTGATACTCTAAGTAATAATTCAAGGGATTACTTTTGAAAATATAAGAGTATATATGAATGTAAGTAAGTGTAATAGGTGATATGTTAATATTGTAATAATTATGATGGTAGCACAATGACATTATATGTAAGGTAGAATAGAGAACAAGGAATAGAAGAATAATGAATGTGTAAATTCAGTTAAATAAAATTAAAAAAGAATCCATAGGAGCAATCATTCAAAATTCCTTGTATCCTGTTTATATTCTACCTTTGTAGCAATTCATCAATTCTCTCTTGAAATAATTTTTTCATTTAAAAAACTGAAAAATTCATTGAAAGCTTCTTAAGTTTGATCCTGATTGTTCCTTGTTCCTTACCATCAAAGAAGTGGTTCAGATGCTTGAAAAAAAAAAAAAAAAAAAAAAAGAAAAGAAAAAATAGACAGAGATGCCAATGCCAATCTGTAAAATTAAAATCTTTTCTAACAAGAAAAAAATATACAAGCAAAATACAAACCTCATTTATAAATTCTGAAAACACTGGCATGGAATAGTACATAAGTTATTTTCAGAGCCAAAACAAGATAAATCTAATCTTTCGCAAATACAAAACCAAATGAAGAGAAAATGTATATATTAACTAAATAGTAAATCATCAGAGAATTGTTAAAAATAAAGTAAATGTATAACAGTAGAGAAAAAAAAACACACTAATGTTTGACAGAGTGTTAGCGATTGTTCAAGATCAAAAACCTTATACTGTCATCAACAACAGTCAATATACAATGGTAAACTGGTAATACTGTCTATTTTTATGAGAAATAACACTGAAATCACCATTTGGGTTACTTTAGCACTGCTGTTTAAACCTTGTTATTGTTATAATGGACTATATAATGTGTATGCAAATAAATCAATGATTGATGTTAAGATAAAAAAAGAAAAAAAGCACAAGTCCATAAGAGAGTTTTTAATGCCAATATTTTACCAAAAAGGAGAGCTAATGCTACCAAAAAATAAATTAGAGACAGAATTTTTAGTGACAAGAAACTAAACTGTAATTTATAAATCATAAACTACTATGTAATAATGCTGGAAACAAATGCAAGCGTGCAAAAGAAAAAGCTTTATGAAGTTATATTGCACAAACACCAACATAATTTATATAAATATAATTCAGTAAACTGAAAATTGAGATGTTTGTTGCAAAGGAAAATAAATGGAAAAAAAACTGTTTTGCCTTATGATAAATATTTGTATGCTTCATCATACAGCAATGATCAACAAGTTAATCCCTGAGATCATTACTAATGTAGCAAGTTAAATCAATACTGAGTGTTCTTAGACTTGTGGTATTGTGCCATAATAAGGTTAGTAAATATTAAGATAAATACTTTATCAACACTTCCATATTTTATGCTTAAATATTGTTTATAGTTTAAGTAGAGCTAAAAATTTATAATAAAAATAAAAAAAAAAAAAAAAAAAACAGCTTTTGGCATGCATGCTTTTCCTTTAAGAGGATTGACATAATCAAATGAAAATCAAAAATAGGATAATGGCAATTTTAGTTAAAAGTCAATAACAATAGTTAATGTCTAGTAGTTAAATCTCATTACCATTATTGTCAGTGTGAAATGTAATAAAAATTATATTTGATAACATTTAAAATGCATTTTATCAATTATGCATGTATCAGAACCTGTTGAAAACTTTTAAGTAGCCTAAACAATTGTTTTGAACTAGTTTTACAAGATCTATCTTTCACTAGATACTAACAATATGAACAAATCATCATCATAATATAATGATGTATTAGGTTTTTAAAAATGTGCTCTCATGCTGCTTCTTATCCAAATTTTAACTTCGAATTTTAACCCAAAATACAAACACACAAGAGACAGCTAAAAATTAGCAACCTATTCATAAAGAAATCATCGTGTTGATTATATTTTTCTGGCATTTAATTTCATCACTGATAGGCAAACTTATAAAATATGTCAAGGAGCTAAATATTAATCCACGTTACCTTTAGTTAAGTATAAAACATGTTATGAAAATTCCTATAGCTTAACTTAGAGAACAAAAAGCTTCATACTATAAAAATATATACACAATAATGCTTGACAACTAAAAAAAAAAAAAAAATATATATACAGCATGAACAAGTTCTTATAAATGTGTCAGGGATGAGGAAATCCTATAGAAGGACCTCTATAGTTCCAGAATCAGCTGGGATTCACTGTGAAATCATATGCCAGAGAGATTACAGGGTTAGATTATATAGTAATATCAATGAGCTAACAAAACATTTAACCCACTTTGTATATCAAAATGACTTGAATACCATGGCTTGATAGAGACATATGCAAATATAAATAAAAACTATCAAATTAAGATAAAGCTGATCACTGGAATTGCATCCCCATTTGCCCACTGTTCATATGAAAAAGAAATGAATTAGATGAGTAAGAAACATCTTTGTCTACTCAACCACTATCTTCTATCTCATATATATATATATATATATATATATGGAGAAATATATATGCTACATTTATGGGATAAAGTGCTCATTATCAGAGAGAGAGTGTATGTAAATATAAAAGTGAACAACCTGATGATTGTGTTTAGCATGAAACAGTCTGTTACTTGAGTGTTGACTTCAATGTTCACTTTTATATAATTTATGTATGCATTCAAATAAATTTAAATATATAGACTAAAAATGATAGAATGTCAGTTTTCAAATAAAGATAATTTATCTTTATGAAAAACTTTTTATCTTTCTATTCTTTTATGTACTTTGTCCTTTCAAGATGTGGTCCATCATGGCTATAACAATTTCCTAATTTTTGAGGCTCTAAACACTAACCCCACAATCCTTGTTCTGCCACCCATTTACAAAATCTCATTTGTTAGGTTACTACTCACTATTTCTATCTACTCTTCTTACTTCTAATATGACCTGTGAATGTCAATTTTTCAAAACCATTTTTATGTACCTCAGAAATTTCAACTCTTTTTCTTATACTTTTAATTCCCATTTTCCTTAAAACTTTCTCATTGCTCCATGGTATTTGTTATACACTGTACTTATAAACACTAATGGGTATGTCCCAATCCTCATAAATATGTTGGACACTATTGTAAGTGGAGGCAATATGATATCTAAGTAGTCCTCCACTAGCAGTGGTTTACCTACTTTATGCCACTGGTGAGTATTGTATTTTGTTGATGTTATAAAGATTACCATTTCATTTTCAACCTCCATTTTGGTTATTCCTCATTCAGTAACCTTTTCTAGGTTACAACAGTATTCTCAATATCCTTTTGTAGAACCACATCTGTTGCCTAAAGTTTCCTCTTTTTCTATAAGGAAATTATCCAGCATTCATTGCCATATTAGAAGACTGATTTGTACAATTTTTAATTATGAAATTTCTATTTTATTTGTATAATGAAAACAAAATTATTTTTAAAAGCCTTTGTGCAACATGAAGGTTTGTTATAGAGAAGAAAAAAAAAAGAAATGACAACGATTGTCACAGCAGTTAAAGTCTTATCTATCACCATCAGACTTGTTATTCTCTCACTGCAGTCTGTCTGCTAATCTCTCAGCAAAGTCAGCATTCTCTTTTTATATTGAAGGATGTTATGAATATTCAAATATATACCTCAGATAAAAGCAACATTTCCATTTTAGTGCTTTTCTTTCTTTTCTCTTAATTACAGTTACCAAACCAAGCACAGTCTACTTGTTGTCTCTTTGAAGTTGACCAAAAAGTCCTTAGTTTTCACTTCTTGTTATAGACATGTCCACCATTTCAACCACCCTCCCAGCTGATTTCATGATCACAGAGATTAACATTCTACATATTTTTCTTTCTCTCATCTTTATAAATGTTTCTGACAACAGAACACCCATTGAAATACTGAAAATTTTATCAAATACACATATATGTTTACATTAATAAATAAATATATACTGAAAAATGTTCATGAATAAAAATAAGAAATCAACAAGACAAAAATTCAAAAGCTTCAATACATTTATTGACTGACTTAATCACAAAGACATTTGTAGTGCAAATCTTAAAAGGAAAACTTTTCCTAACATTGTAAGATTTAAAAATTCAGTTTTGCTGCATATCTTTGTAATCCAAGTAGTACTGTGCAAAATGTGAATTGGTAAAGTTTTTTTTTAATTTTCACAACTTGAATATTGGTAATAAAATTAACAATTCTACATTTGAAATTTTAATACATGTATTTTATTTGCATTAGCTTCCTTTATTTAACATAAGCTATTTGAGCTGTCTTCTACAATTAAGATGAAAACATCAACTTTGCCAAGGGAATTATTAACATTTTTGTAATCATTTAATAGAGACAAAAGCTTAGAAATGGATAACAAGATGAGTGAATAAATCTTAATTAAATTTCATTCAACTGTTCAATCTATTCAAAATTTTGAAAATGTCTCCTGCTTTAAACATTAGCTAGTCTGTTCAATTTACCATCAAGTTAATAAATTTAAAGCAATTCACAGATACTGAAAATGTTCTAAATAAAAAAAAAAAAATAATGTTAGCCATTGTTTGTGAAGCAAATCACATAAGTTTTTTTTTTCTTTGCAAAGCAGCATGTTTGATATGATGATAATCTGAATGACTGAATTGGGATTAAGATGAAGAAATTGAAAATGTTTCCAAGCATTGTAGAAAAGCAAGTAAATTGCAACTTGATGGAAATACGAATAATAATAATAAAAAAAAAAAAAAAGAACAATTCACCTGCACAGAAGAGAAATTTGATTTCCAAAACCTGATTACGGAGCTGTCTTCTGTAACAAAGTTACTCTGCTTGCATCATCTCATGACAAATCACTGGTGATACTTCAAACTGCTCTGCTTCATGAGCCAAGGGAAATAAAATGAGGTGGATAGGTTTATTACCATTTTCCACTTTCTCTATAATGTTTGAAGCTAGAAAGTCCTCAAAGATCAAAACAATATTATACTGTGTTACATAGAGCAGCTGTGTGCATCAAAAACTTTTCTTTTCTCAGTTACAGTTTTTCACCAATTAGGTGAAATTTTGATGAACAAAGGAAATAGGTTTTCTTCAACATCTTTCAAAAGTAACCATTATCATATACAATATTTCCTGAAAATACTTTGGGGTTACTTCTGACACATACAAAATATTCTACCTTAGAAAAAGCAAATATTCTGTAATGTATTTGGCATAGTTAAATATATAATGTATGCAAAAAAACACTATTAATGATCAACTATAATGAATGCAAGAACCTGCTTTAAATATATATATATATCTATCAACTATCTATCTTTCTCATGTTGTCTGTCTGTGTGTCTGTCGTGGGCACTGTTACCTCGCCCAGGCCGCATTTCTCATCCAATTTCGATGCGGTTTTCAACACAAGTTTGCAAATGGCTGCCGTAAGGACATGACGGAGCCCGATTTTTGAGTTCGGAATCAGGTTCGAAAAAAATCGATAATCGAAAAAATTCTGCTTACAGAAGGAATGATCACATTTCAATCAAATTTGACACCCTCTTAGAGTCTACCATTAGAAGTGTTGTCCAGAAGTTTCATGACCACGGACCCCTAAACAGCGCGGAAAATTGATAAAATCCAAAAACCGATACGCCCAGATTGTGTCTGAACCGCATGTCAGTTTTTAGTGAAAACCGAGTGGATTTATGAAGAGGCCATTGGGAGTCATCATGTGAAGTTTCAACTCTGAGTACCCCCCCAAACAGAGTGCAAATCGACAATCAGTCAACCCTTAAAAATGTTTTTTCCGGTTTTTTAAAGCTGATCGTATTGTGTTTATTTTGTTTAGAGCTTAGAAAAAGTTGGCAGTGTGATATAGGCAAGAAGTAAGGCATGTAACAACATCAGCACGGCAAAGGGCACTCCTCTAAAGGCAAGGAAGGGCAAAAATATTTTAAGTCAAGTGATAGCAATTGCTGTATTAGTCGTACTATTTTTGAATCAAGCACGGGCAACGCCAGGCCATGCTGCTAGTATATATATAAGTTTAAGGCAGGTGCTGACAATCCATTTAGGTGAAACCTGGGTAGGTTTGTCTGGCTCACTAGGTTTATCTAGGTCTGCTCTACGGTTGTATTGAGCTCTTTTGTTAGTTGTTTACTCGTGTCGGGGTTTTTTCTTTGGGCTCAAACCTGTATCTGTGTGATTTTTTTCGACAGACTTTCATGTTTCTATCTTTTTCTTTTTTTTAAAACCTTTTTTCCCCTCGAGATTGATTTGATTATATATGTTTATACATTATTTTAATAGATACAATTTATTTAAGCAAATGCTTTGTTTTTTAATTAAGAAGTATTAATTACATTTACTGGCCTGTATGTTCGAGAAATTTTGTAGTAAATATGCATTCTCCAACAGGAATCGAACCTGTGTCCTATACAGAACCATCATTGTATCTGACATGCTATACCACTTAGCTATGGAGAAACATCTTGTTATCAAATTCAAATTAATGTTTTTAAACAACAAATCTTTAACAATCTTTCCAGAATGATCATATCTGCTTATACAATATATCTTAACGTAAACAATGATAACATATTATAAAATGGATTAAGTTCAACAATCATTTAATATATTTTCTGTTTATATATTATTTTAATAGATACAATTTATTTAATGCTTTGTTTTTTTTTTTTTTTTTTTTATTAAAACAGTATTAATTACATTTATCGGCCGTAAAGATCAAAGATTTGTTGTTTAAAAACATTAATTTGAAAATCTCTATAGCTAAATGGCATAGCACGTCAGATCAAATGATGGTTTTGTATAGGACACAGATTCAATTCCTGTTGGCGAACACATATTTTCTATGAAATTTCTCAAACATTCAGGCTGGTATATGTAATTAATACTCCTTAATTAAAAAAACAGAGCATTTACTTAAATTGTATCTATTAAAATAATGTATAAACAGAAACTATATTAAATAATTGTTGGACTTAATCAGAATTTTATATTAAATAATTATTGGATATATATATATATTTATATATATATATATATATACACACACACACACACACACACACACACACACACACACTACTACTACAAGTAAAAAAGGTACAAAGTGCCAAGTACAGGCCATTATTTTCATAATTTACTTGACATTAATCAGAATTCTATTTAATACAATTAAAATTTTATCAATCTAGATTCGAAAGCATTAGTCAGTTTTATCTAGAGTTTTATTAATTAAAGCATATTTCAATTGTAATCAAATATTTTTTTCTTGGACATACCAAAGTGGAACAGGGATTGTTCCCAATAAGTTTTATCTGAGTGAGGTGCTATCTACTGATATTCTAAATTCTATAGCATACAGCCAAAGTATTTTCTTAAAAAGAAATTTATATACCCACACATGCACACACCAATGTGCTGAAAGTTTCTTAACCCAATTCACCAAATCTGAGCATTATTTTGTCATTGCTGCACCAGGATTTTTGCATGGATTTTTTAATTTGTTTCAGATTGTGGACTGAACCATAATCAGGAAAGATGTAGAAATGTTCTCCTTTTGCAGGGTGATGTACCTACTCACATATGGATTTTTTTATGGATTTAGGATTTGAGTGTATACACCATCCATCATATTCACAATAGATTTTTCTCCATTAGATTATTTCCTGCTTCCAAACTTTACAAGGAGTTTGAGAAAAAGAAAAATTTTAAATTATTTAGAGGCAAGAGCAGAGCAATATTTCAATGACCAGGCAGAATCTTTTGAAGACTTAAAGAAGTCTGAGAAAAGATGTGCCAAGTGTGCTAAAATGCAAGGTGAATATAGAAGAAAACTTACAGTGTTAAATGTGCATAAAAGGAAAAAAATTGAAAAAAAATATAAGCAGTAAATTACTGATACCCAATGGACTGACACAGGTGTGTGTGTATACACACACATTATATATATATATATATATATATATATATATATATATATATATATACACACACACACAAGAAAAAAAGACAATAGGAAAACTAATTTTAGCCGACACATTTCGTCCAATGTGGACATTTTCAAGGCAGAAGCCAAAATGAATTTATTGAAACAAACTATAGACAAAAAAAAATGTTGTTACTAACTAGAAGAATTTAGAAACGCTATTGTATATTTATTTGGTCAAGTGGAAAATTACGTCAATTACTTTTTATGTTTGAAGAGAATATTTTCACATGTAGAAATATTTTTGTGTTGACAGGTTCAAACATTTTCTTTTAATTTCTTGATATATTTGTTGTGTACGTTGGCTTGAGAAAGTATTGATTCTGTTAGGAAAGATGATATTGAGGGGAAAAAACCTGAGTTTAGATTAATATTTGGATAATATGCACTAATATGGTACACTCTCAAGGCTTTTCCTTCTGAGTGATTTAATTTCTTTCTTTTTTTTATGAGTGTGACATTTATAAAATCAAAATTGTTGTTAAATTTATTTCTGTTTATAATTAGTGCTTTTGTTAGATTGTTATTTATGATGTCTCTTGTGCTCAGGAGTTTTTAAAATTTCTGCATGTTTCTCCAATTGTGAGAAAAAGTTTTAGCAACTTACTTTACATATGCCTGCTTCAGAAATATTATTGCTATGAGCATTTGTGGATCTGATTATATCCATAATGGTTTTGGAAACGTTTGTGATTATTCGGATGTTGTTTAGATGGAATAAGTTGTTCTGTATAATGGATGTGACAGAGTTGGTCAGTTGTATATTTTGTATGCCTTTATTTTTGTGTTG
This sequence comes from Acanthosepion pharaonis, assembly GCA_903632075.3. Lineage (NCBI taxonomy): Eukaryota > Metazoa > Mollusca > Cephalopoda > Sepiida > Sepiidae > Acanthosepion > Acanthosepion pharaonis. The sequence continues at coordinate 377,891 of CAHIKZ030000019.1, forward strand.
TGGATAAAATGAAATGGGTATTGTGAATTTTTTAATGTGTTTTCTATGCATGTTTCTTCTTTAGGTAAATATTGGGGGTTTACAACCACAACAAAAATAACAACATTATCCATAAGAACATATACATAATAATACCAACCCACTCCATCACATCTACTATCCAGAACAACCTATCCCATTTAAACAATATCCAAATAATCACAAACACTTCCAAAACCATTATGGATATAATCAGATTCACAAATACCCATAGCAATATTTCTGAAGAAAGGCATATATAAAATAAACTGCCAAAACTGTTCCTCACAATACATTGGAGAAACATGCAGAAATTTAAAAAACATATCTAAATACACACTCACACATTATATATATATATATATATATATATATATATATATAGCATGTGTCATTGCTGTAGGCCATTCTCTTTCATTCTTGATTGGGCTGAGAACATTAACACTCCTCAGACACACAAACTGAATAATAGCATTAAGTAACAAATTCATGTATGCTTGCATTTTTGTATTTTCAAATCTATCATTTTTTTCAAATCTATCATTATGTATGTAAGATATGAAATCATATTTGATACACTATTTAATATTTTCTATGACAAAATCAATTGAGCATCTCACTGTTTCTTGTCCTTTCTTATTTATAGCTTAGTCTTTTAATATATTTTACAAGTCATAGCCAAAATATCAATATCATCTTTAATCAATCAATGGTATTAAATGATCTGGGCAAACTGCTCTTCAACAGACTAGACAATTGTAAATGAAGATCCTCAGATTAAGTTTTCACACTTTAATTTATTAAGTTACCAGTTATAAAAAGACTCTTTAAAATATAGAGATACTAGTATTATAGATTTTATGTTGTTACAATATTCCTTGGGTGTAATAGATTGGAGCAATAATAAGTCCATAGCTTGACATGTAGTTATTAACTGAATTTTGATCTGAAATTTTCACTGTATAATATTTGATCTATGGATTAACACTGAATCAAATACATTTACAATGAAAGAGATTATATTGAAAAATATTTGTATAAAATAAATGCTTTTCCTTCATTATACTGAGAACTTATTGATGTATCTACATGTGTTTAATGTAATTGTCTTTATATGAAGGGAATGCCCTCTGTTGATAGGGAATTCACATGAGAATCTGAAGTTAATAATTCAATAAGAAAACAGTTTCCATTTTCTATTCGGGAAGTGATGTGTGGACAGTAAAAACTGAACTAAACTAAAATGTATGGATGAGATACAGGTACTTCACTATAGAGGTAATTGCTAACAAAAGTATAGGAAACTTAGTATTGTGAAATCAATCTTCAATTGGTGTCTTACACTTGTAGTCTTGTACCAGACTATGCTATGTGTGTAAATACCTACACAAATTAGACTAAAAAAACAAATACTATGTTTCTGAAATGAAAAATTTAGAATTAAGATATATTAACAAGAATATCAATAAAATTTTTAGAAGTATAAAATTTTCATTTCATATCCATTCTGTTATCCTAGTAGAAAAACATTTTCAAACTGGAGCCTACAGGCTTCTTATAATCTGTACTAGATTGACAAATAGGAATTATCACTACACATTTTCAGTTTATCTGAGCTATTAAATGACCTTCATTAAAACTTATTAGACTCAGACTTCTGAACTGTAATCATTATCATTACTTCAAGAAAATCAATATATTTGTGAGGTGGAATATTTCAACTTCCTTAATTACATTTTCTTTCTGCAATTACACCTTTTCAAATAAGTCTTGTGAAAGTGAGATTATATATATATATATATATATATATTATACACATACATCTATACATTACTACAATTTTTAAACCAGTGTATTAAAAAAGTTTAATAACCCCAAAACAATTATTTTATTTTCCAGACTTAAAAGAAAACAATTATCTAGAGAAGTCCCAGTGTATAAGACATACCACATCAAATCTATTGAACCATATTAAATTTCATAGAATACTAGAGATTCTTCATATCTTTATACGCCTAAACTAAGCAGTTGCAAAATATAAATGTACACTTATACAGAGTTGCCTTTTGAGAGAACATAATGCAACAAACATTAACATAATGCAACAAACATTAACATAATGCAACAAACATTAACATAATGCAACAAACATTAACATAATGCAACAAACATTAACATATAATCTAATTTGCATCTAAGCTATTTTATTTTTTGAGATAGTACCATATATCATAAAATTATATCAAGAAAAATCTTTTTATTGAACTTTAGAAAAACTTTTTTGAAAATAATATGATATTGGGTATCACACATCTTTCTTTCATTCTTTTTTTTCCCTCATATCTGCCAAGAAGATATACAAGATGTTCTTAAGGAACCCGTCATTGGTGACAAATTAAGTCAAAAGGAAATTGAACTTTATATACTTAAAAACTGGATTTAATATATGTTGTAATCATGTAGTAAAGTATTATTTTCCTTGAGCAGTCTCAAGACAATGGTCAAGTTAGATTTAAGATCAAATACAAGTAGCTAGAAAAGAAAAGTCAAAATTTTCCATAATCTTTACTCAATATTAACAAGCATGTCAAATCAATTTTTTTGTATTCTTAAAGATATGTTGCAATAAATAAGTACCTTGAAGCTTACATCTTTGATTGAAATAAACTATGCATAAACAGTGAACTATACCCCCAAAAAATAAAACTATACAGTTAATACCAAAAATATATTCCTAAATAAAGTTGATGTTAAAATCAGTTCAGTGTATTTATAAAATGTATAACTTTTATAACTTAATATACCAAATGTACTTCTATATCCATAACTTTTAATGTTGCTAGTGCAAGGGGCATAACTATTTATCTTCCTTGCACTGTCTATGCAAGGTGCCAAGCTTAAGACTTCTGACTTAAATCCTGTTCTTTTATTATTCTCTCTTAATAGAGAATATGAAGAAGAAGGGAAAAAAACATTAACTCAGTAACCCCTTGTGTCTTAGTGGTTTCATTGCTTTGCTTGTGGTGAAAGTTTCTTTTATAATAATGGTAAACTTTTCAAATAAGCAATGCAAAGAAAAGATCTATGTGAAATCCAGAAATAAAAATAAGATTCTGGTGAATGAACATGCAAATGAGTAAATCCTAGTGAGGAAAAATATTTAAGAACAAAGACTTGCATATAAAAACTTAATAATTTTGATGGCATTGGTAAAGTAGATATTTAGTAAGTAAATATTTACCACATCATAAAATTAAAAAGCGAAAAACTTTAATTCTTCAATAAAAATTATCATTTTCTTTCACTTAGCAATTCCTCTTCATTGATAACTGATGTTATCAACAATTTAAAAACTAATAATTTCCCAATACTCATCCATATATTTTTCCTTCTGTAGAACTAATCAACTTGCAAAACAATAAGCAACACTTATACATAGACAATATAAAAAACTGCAGTCATCTAGGATCAAATTTTCATGGCTTGTGCTTGAACAGTGATGCTCATAACTGCAATCAAGTAGTAAAAATTAATTTCATTTTTGCATAATTTGGACGACAATTTATCCATCACACCCTGTACTTATAATTATATCTACTGTAGAAATTCCTTCCAGGTGAATCAGTAAACTGGTTCTATAGACTTCTCAAGATTTATAACATCTCATCTTAAGTACAAGACAGTCTCTTATAATTAGCAGAGAATCTGCTGATCCAATAAAAGCTGGTGACATTATTTGAGTACAACTCTTACCTAACCGAAAAGAAAAGTGGATCTCTTCTGACACAAGATATATTCTGCTCAGAATTGCATATTTAGGATTGTTCCACCTTAACTGATGTAGTTTTAAATGGCTGTGTCCTCTTTCATCAAATTTTAAAAACTACTATCGATTATTCTAAGCCTGCATAATCCTATATCTTATGATTCCTATACCAGAAATGGAATACAGTAGCAAAAATAGATAAATGCAAGCACTACAAAAATCTAGATAAACAGCAAAGCATAATATACAAGTGGAGACATATATATATATATATATATATATATATGTATATATATATATATATATATGCTCTAAGTTGTAGGCTATAGTTTTGAACCTAGTGAATTGAAATTTGCTAAAGGAATACATCTTTTTTATGGTGAAGGTCTTAAGCTATATAACTTCTGTGTATTTAAGTGGATCGAATGCTTACTTTTATTTTCCAAATTTTTGCTTATTTTATTAAAAAAAAAAAATATATATATCTATAAAGATTTCAAGTGATTTAAATTATGACTATTTTTATTTCAGAATAGAGCAAATATGCAAGATGATATTTTTGCAGATCAATTCAGACAGACAAGAATCCTGTTAAACAGTATTTCTAAAATGTGCACTACAGTTCTCCAGGGCACCATAGGATATTCAAAAATAATAATTCAAAACAATCTCAATTCACTGTTTTGATATATGGTCACAGTAATAGGAAGTGACATTGAACTGACACATTGTCAATCACTGTCCATCTAGTGTTAAACTTCACTGATTCAACAATAGATGCTATATAGTAGACAAGATTTATATTTTGGTTTGTTCTAGAACAGTTGAACAGATTCAGTACATAGTAGTTGCAAATAAGTAACCACAGATTCTTTAGAGATCAAGTTTTCATTGGTAGCTGGGATGAAAAGCAAGTATCCTACAAAATCATCTTTGACCAGAAAATAAGTTTAATTCCAAGATTTGAGAAACTGAATAGTAAAAAAAAACCAAAAAAAAAACCAAAAACAACAGACTTATTTGCCCCATCAGCAGTTATGGTTATTAAAAAAATAAATATATAACATCTTTCCATTCTATAGATGAATAAAAGATATATATGACTTAATGATGTGAAGAACCCACAGCCATTAGCCTATTTTATCAGTTTAATCAATCTTACGTATTTTAATTCATGTAACCTTTAAAGAATTGGAAAGGGTATCCTTTCAGGTATTAAGAATCTTAAAATTTATATTGACAAACCACTGCACATATTGTTTGTAAAAATCAAGTTTAAATAAAAATATAGTAATATTTCTTATTCTTTAACAAAAAGATAAAAAATACCAAAAATATTAGAAAATTATTAAACAAAAATGTTTCAAAATTGATAATTAAATTACTAAACCAAATTCCTCTATTACTATATTCAAAAAGAATTGATATACCACAAAACCTTAATATTTAAAAAAAATAAAATAGCAACTTAAAATTAAAGCAAACAAACATTTCGAACCACTGCAGATTTTTATATTACTTCAAAAGTTTTTAAACACAAAGTGAGTTAATAACAATTATACTAGAATCTATTTATCCTTTTTATTTTTCTTCATTCTCTCTTGAAGGAAGAAGTCTGCCTATTTAACTCAAAAATGACATTTAAGTCTCACACCAGATCTTTTGAAATTAAATTTTTACAGAAATTTCCAAGAAAATGTATACAGAAAAAAGTTAAAGTTTTTGCAAACCTTTATAGAGAAACATATATGCCCAACTGTACAGATTTATTAAATGATCAGAGATCCTTACAGTAGCAGCACTCAGTAATACTTTGTTTTAAAGACAAAAATCCTATCACTTATCAGTAATTTAATTTTAGTTTTATTCTCTTCAGAGTAAGTGTAATCATGAAAACAAAAGGATAAACACACAACAAAATGAGTAAGAAAATGTTCATTCCAGTTATGCACAAAATATTGAGGTTAATCATTGCTAATTTAACCAACAAAAGAGTACTGAAATTATCCTATTTGCTGTTTCTATAGAAACCTAAAATAAGTACAAAATGTTACTTCTGTGCTAATATGATTCCTAAAATCTGAAAGTTTTCATTTCTATTTTCAAAGTTCCCACTTAAAATTAAAAAAAATATAAGTTTTCATTTAATAAAAACAAACTTTTATGAATAAAAATAAAAAAAGAAAAGAATTTGAATATAGTTATAAGCTGATCCTGTTTGTTGTTAGAAGATATTAAGAGTGTTTAGTTTCAACTAACTTCATTCAAAAACTTGCCTTTGATCATATTTTCATAGCTGTCATATTGGCATGCATTAAAAAAATATTTGTTTATTCATTCTCATATAAGATCATTCTCAAGATAAAAGGAAACAAGCAATATTTTCATCATTATTTTTGTACTTTAAGAAAAGTAAAAATATAACACACACACAAAAGAGAAAGTCATGCAGTTTTAGATATGGTACTGTGAATGAACTATTACATAAAAAGTGGAATTTTCTCACTGAATGAGTCTCCATAATCAGGAGAATCATTTGAGATTTATCTTAATCCCATGAAGATTTTTCTTAAGAACATTATACAATACAGGCAAAAAAAACAGCCTACTCAAAATAATTGTATCAATCTGAAAATCATTCACATCAGTTTACTTGTTAGTTGATTTGATGTATGATTTCCATGTAAAAGAAAAAAACTCCTGAGGACCTTAATTAAATGTTCCATTTTTGAAAATTATGCTGAGTCCTGGAAAGTGGACATTTTACAAGATAGTGGAATGCAAGAAATTGTAGGGCAAGCAAAATCAACAACCATAAACAGTACCAAATACAGGTCTTCATACAAAAAAATAGGTGATGTTATGTATATGGTAGAAATATATTTCAACTAAACTAATTAAATGTAGCCATAAAGTTTCCATCCAAAATTAGTTAAGAGAAATGACATAAGATTCCATCAGGATAACTTTAGACTTCTGTTTCTTTGGTAGCCACATAAAATTTGTTACACTTTGTCTAATAGGTTTTTCTTCATTCCCTGTATTTACTAGATATTGCACTTTCAGATTACCATTTATTCCAATTTTTATAGAATTATTTTTATAAAATAAAATCAATTTCTCTGGAATACTGCAAAAAACAACAACAGTTTTCTGCTTAAAAAAAAAAAAAAATAAATAAAAGTTCTGTGTGTGTAGAATTGGTTGAAAAATAATATATGGAATAAAGCTAAATAAATATTTTGTCCAACAAAGTCAGGAAAAAAAAAAAAAAAAAAAAAAGAAAATTTCACTTCCCAATACAAGTTGGACACTGTAGATGTTAAAGGTTAACCATTTATGGGAAAGTGTTTTTTTTTGTCCAGTTTGAAATAGTTTTTCACTTTAGGATGAACAACTTAAATTTGTTAGTAATGAATAAATAACATACTAAGCAGATTATTATAGAGTTAAAGAAATATTTTAATAATATTCAAAATATGAAGGTATGACAAAATATGACATTAATTCTTCAAATCTATTTCTAATCCAGTTATAATAGATAAGTATTTTTATCTAGGTTTTATCAAAGTGATTGAGTTAGGTTAGAAAATATTAAAATACTGACTAAATTATTAAGAATTTATATTTTTGTAGTTTATCAAAGAAAAACAATGACATTTTTCCAATATATTTTCAAATTTCTTTTGAAGTTTTCAAATATACTTAGCTTTTCATAAAATTTGAATGAATTTCAGAATACTGAACATGCAAACTAAACCTATTAACTACTTCAATATCTGATTTGATAACTTATTTGACTAGGCCCACTAAATGCTTTCAACATTTGCTCAATACAGAAAAAAAGTTAGTTGTTTCATAGGCTCATAAAAGCTCAGTGGATGGAAATTTTTTTTTCAGTTTCTCAATTTTTGAGGTAGACTTGTGTTTATATAAAATGTTAGCTTTGAAAGAAAAAAAAATCATGGTGAATAAAATCTGCCTAGATAAAAATTAAAAAAAAACAAAACTTTATTATCCAGATAATAAAAAATGAATAAAAAACCTCTAGGCAAAATTGAACTGATATGAAAGTTTAGATTCCCTGAACAACTTTGATTTATAAAATTCCAAGAGACTCATAAAATATTATTGTATTCAATGCTCAAAACTTCCATACACTAAATATCTTTTAAGTTAATTTAATAATGATAAAAATCATTATAGTTATTTCCATTTATCCAATATGAAACAAACTTTGCAGGATATATGAATTTATTAATAGATAAAAAAAATTCTCAGAAAAGTTAAATACAAGAGAAGCACACAAACTAAATAGGGTATTTTATGAAGATATTTAGAGCTACCCAGCAATATACTATGTTTATACAGTAGCTGGGTAGCAAATATATATGATATTTATAAGAGGGACAGAAGATTGCTGGGTGATAGCCTTAACATGTCCTTATGAAATCATTGTGTGTGAGTTAGTGTATATTTTCAAAGTATTTCTTATATTTAGAAAATGCTGTTTGTGTTTATTAAAATAAAAATAGGGAATATTTATATAAAGACCAAGAAAAATCAATACATTGAAACCTAGGATACATGCTAAAAAATGTTACTAACATAACAAAATCAAGTACAAAGCTCTTGTTCTTGGTCTGTTAGACACCAGTCTCTTAATTCCAATGATCTTATGTTGCTGCTACTGCCATTATGAAGCATTAATGTCTCATTAAAACTGGTTACTTTGACAGTAAAGTGAAATACACTACCAAGCCTCCAAGTTATTAAATATCTGAAACATAATAAAGTGGTACTGGAGATGATTGAGCATGGAATATTGTAATAATTTAAATACAGACACCAGACTAGCAGTACTTAAAATATTACTGAAAAGGAAATATAATTTCCTTCAAAGAGGAAATGGTTCCATGTTTTATTGCAGAAGTTGCTTTCTAATAATTTGTACCAGCATTTTTAATATTATAAAACCAATGTTTTATTTCTATTTACCTTCTGAAATGTCCAGGAAGTGAACAGTGTATTAAATTATGAGAAAAATTTACATCCTGCATATTTTTCAAAAATGAAATAAAAATAGAATGAAAATGAAAAGTTTGTCAAAATTCAAGTCAAATATTTCTTTTAGATAATATTCAAGTTTCATTTTTTTTTTTTTTTAAATCAGTGTCACCCCGAGCAAGGCAGTACAGCCACTAACACACAAGGAGTTACAGAGTGTGGAGGAATTAGGAACAGAAACATTAGTAAAAAGTAGAAAGAGAAAAGAGCATTCAGGAGGATGGCAGATAGCGATTGGCATTGCATTTAAATTCTTGCAGATTAAAGTTGGCTGGAATGCATGGAGCCGGAAGAGAGTTCCACAAGTGAGAGGTGCAAGAAAAGAAACTGTTAGTGTAGAAGTTATGGCTATCTATTATCGTGCTCAAATTCATATAGCAAAAAGTTAAAAACCAAACAGTTACCATGAAAGCATGTATAAAAATGGCACAGAGAGGCAACCTTATGGTGGTGGGTAAGTGACTGAAGACAAGATGCCAGATCAGGACCAATAATATTGCTGATTCTTTGGATTTTATCAAGGAGCTCCAGGTAAATCACAAGGGCACCAGGCAATATATGGCAGCAATAGTCTAAGCATGGACAAATGGTAGACTTATAGATATGCAAGATAGATTCAGGAGAGAAGTATTGTCTCACCCAACATAGTCAACTGACTTTCTTAGTAGCTGACGTAGCAATGTATTCGATATAACCATTCCATTTCATGTCAGCTGAGAATGTTAGTCCAAGAAGGTGCAAGGAGTTACTTTCCTGGAGGATAGCATCCGCCATGATGATGGAAGGCAGAGAGAGGTTTCCCAGATGATTAATAGAACTTTAGTTTTGGAGATGTTAAAATTGACAAGCCATCTTTTGCCCCAGTTAACAACAGTCTTGAGGTTGTTTTGTACATAAGCTGCCATTTTGACCTTGTTGGATTGATCAGTCTTAGTACTGAGGGAGGTGTAAATGGTAGTGTCGTCACCATAGATGCCAAGTTGAGAGCTGATGTCATTGGGAAGGTCATTAATGAAGATTAAAAACAGTGTAAGGCCAAGGATGGAGCCCTGGGGGACACCCACGTTAGTACAAAAGGATTTTAAATGAGTGGCCGCTCAGAACTTTCATTTCACAATTTGACCGGAATGATTGGATCAGCTCAAAAATGTGTCAAGAGATTATGTAACTTTTCAGCTTGTGGAGAAGACCTGAATGTCAGAACCAATCAAAAGCCTTCAAGATGTCCAAAGCTACACACTGGGCTTTACTGTTTTTATTTAGAGTACAATAGACTCTCTCCGCAATTATTGTTAGTACATCAGCAGTTGACCTAGAGAAACAAAAACCATATAACTTGTCTGAGAAAAGGCCCTGCAATAGGAGATGATAAACCAATTTAGCATTGATTAGGGCCTCTGGGAATTTCCTGAAAAGGGCTGGAAGCCTAATAGGGAGATATGGGTTGGACAGCTCACCAAAGTTCTTGAAAACTGGAATAACAGATGATGACTTCCAGCAGGCAAGAAAGCAGAAGGCAGTGAGGCATTTATTATACAGTTTAGAGAGAACAGGAGCCAGTTCAAGAGCACACTCCTTAATGACTATGCTTTGTGGGGATCAAGGTTAGAGATGATAGCAAGGACCATGGAAGGGGTTATACGTATATCACTCAGCAGAGAATCAGTTCTAAGTGGGAAGTTACAGGGATACACCAAATGAGTCAAGAGTAGGGTTTGAGGAGAATTTATGGGCAAAGCATTCAACTTTATCAGAAGATGATAAAACCTCAAATCGATTAAAGAGGGGAGAAATAGAGACCTTGCACTTATTTAGTACCCTATTACAGAGATGCCAGTAATCAAGACAGCCAAAGTTTTTAGAGGCTATGCATTGCCTCATTCTCTCAGCAAATAGGGACTTAACTCTTTTGAGGACTCACATTTGTTACAAGGAGTAACAAATAGGCACCTGTTATGATAAGAGCTGTCATGCTGGTATAGCTAGAAATAGTGGTTCCTGTGTGCTATAGCAACCAAAGCATGCCGGTGTGAATCATGGAGAGGACTGAGGTTTCACCTGGTATTCCCAAGAATGTTGGCTTTAACCAAGGTAGAAACATCAGTGGCACAATTTTCAATTGGGAGGTTGAAGAAATCAGTCCAAGGACACCATGAAGAAAATACTGGAATGAGTCCTAATCAGCATGCTGGTAACGGAAAAAAAGTCTTGTGGATAGTGGGGGGTTCCTATTTAACAGATGCTTGGAAGGAAATATCAATAGCTACCACAGAGTGGTTTAAGTTACCAAGAGGGCAGTATTGCAAAGCTCAGCAAGAGTGAGGAGAGGAAATAGATCCAGTAGAGAAGCCTGTTACTTGGTTTGGCTAGGGAAACGAGTAGGGAAGTCCTCAATTTGAGCAAGGGATCGGGCAAAGGAAAAATTTAATGTCTGTATACCAGCAACATCAGTACCTTTGGAATGTTTCAGCCACGTATTGTGGTGAGCATTAAAGTCACTGAAAACAAAGATGTTCGCAGATGGATGGAGAGAAAGCACCTTATCTATAATGTCAGGCATTGCATATGATATACTGCAGTCATGGAAAGAGAGGGAGTGATAAAGGAAAAAGAAATAGCTGACAAAGTTTAATAGCAAAAGACAGAAACACATGAAAGAGTAGTCAGTGTCCTTGAGAGACAGTTTTCTGGCCACTGGAAGATTATCCCAGATATAAACACCAAAGCCATGCATATGAATACAGGAATCTTTTCAGCAAAGGGAAAGATACCCTGGAACCAAGAACTGATTGGTAGCAATGGAAGAATTCAAGTTGATTTCACAAACAACATGGATATCTGGCAACCATTCCAGTAGAAAAGATTCTATGCAGCAGAAGTTGGAATGGATACCATGAATATTAGAGAAAGATTTAGGAGGGTAGGTGATTGTGATGGGATGATTAATCAGAAACAGATTCAGGACTTCTTGGGGTATCAGGTTCAAAGAACTTTTAACACTAATTTCCAATTTCCCAAAAGATTCTTTGGATTTATTGTTTAAAACTTAATTCTTCATTCCTGGTACGAATAATAAAAAAGTATATTTAATGATTTTAAAATATAACAATAAAACTATCTATAGATCATAATAACACCTAAGTATGATATAAATTTCTTTTACTTGTGTAAAAAGTTTGCAAACTTTTCATAAAGTTTGTTAGTTTAGAGTTTGTTTTAGTTCAAAGTAAAATTTCTATTTTGAATTTCTTTTTAAACATTGTTAATTCACACATTCAATATTACAAAATTGTTAATACATAGAATTACAATTATGTAATATAAACACAAAATGAATTCATGTTGCTGTTCCGCCAGGCTCTCTTTTAAGATATTTTTTATTATTTTTTTTAATTTATAAAAAAGAAAAAAAAATGAATGTATGGAATTCCTGCCAATGTCACATTTGATTTTTTTCACATTAAAAATTGACCTTGTGTCTCAAATTGTCCTCATGGTGAGGCAGCTAAATTTTTTTTTATTATAAATCCATAAAATCATTTTTAGTATCAGTTATTGAAAAGATTTGTTTTTGTTTACATAGCATACTCACTGACCTGAAGGATTAAGTACTCTTTGTACTTTATCAAAATATATGAACGAGTTAAACCACAATACATAGGATGATGCCTTTCTGCTTAGAGAATTATTGTGCAATATTATATATATTAGGGTGTCTCTTATTTTTGAAGTGCATGCTGAAATTGAATTGACACCTCTAAATTTGTTCCACTCATTGAAAAATGCCACATATAAAATTTTAAGGAGATTGCATATTTCGAATGCCTTTGCTTGTTAAAACCTAAAAAGATGAACAAAAAAAATAGACACTTTTTTATTTTACAATTAATAGCAAATCATTATTATTTGAATCTTTACAAATTATATGCATTAGAAAACTAGAAACATTTTTTATCTAACAGTGAAAATTTAAATTTTAACCAATGTTTATTACTTTCAGATCACAATTATATAGTGTATACAGTGCCAAGCAGAAAAGTGTAGTATGGAAGTTTTTTTTAAGATTCCTGATGATAACCAAAGTAAAGCAATATGTCAACTGTAGGTAGATACTTTAAGTGATTTATATAAAGAAATTGTTCTTTATTGTTTAAACTCTTAACCAATTTTTTTAAATAAAAAGGATATTTAACTTTATTTCATAAGTTTTTTAATTCCTTTTCTACTAAATGTTTTATTAATAAATGTACTTTTTTCATTAAGTTTCCCAAACCAAATGCAGGGCCTGAAAATAATGAATTTTAATCATTGTAGATATCCGAATTGGGAATGGTATTGAAATCAGTAGAAATATTGATTTTCTGTTAGCTAGTTTTATTTCTTTTTGTTGTGATTTCCATGAGATATGTTTTGAGGAGACAGGAAAAAGACTAACATAATTGTTACTATCTGTTGTCAATGGCAATATGGACTAACCAATGCATGGCTGAGAGCAGAGCATAATGTGGCCTCAGGGTTGCCCTCTGGAAATACATGCAGGGACACCTACCCATGTGCAACATTTTACATCTTATTTTCATCAATATGGAGAACAAGCTAATCTTTGCACATATTATTTGAGGAGCAAATTCTTTTTCATAGATATAGGAAATGCATACATTTAATATTCAGCAATAATTTTTATTTTAACCTGAATGATAATTTAAGAAAATATAAAATAATGTAAGATTACAATGTTATCAATAAGCATATATAAATAATAGAAATGGCACAAATGACAGAATTATTAATTTCTAAAAATTAGAGTTGCAAACAATTGTTCTTAATATTAGATGCTTACTTCAATTCTTCAATCTCAACACAAACATGACTGCTGAGACATCACTCAAAGTTTCAAATATGGCTACAATTTATTGCTACAGTCAACTCTATGGGAATCCAACTGAGAATTCAAAGCTGTTTCTGATGAAGTATCAAACAAAAACTGCTCATTTCAAAAATATTTTCACAATGTTGATGCTATCAAACAAGAACTTTTTTGCTGGTTATAAAAATTGTATGCTAATAATAGTCTGATACTGATAGAGTTTATAATCAACAGTAACAAATATTAAAGATAGCACATTTAGATTGCAAAACTATTCCTAAAATGACAACATTGCTGAAGCACAAGTTCAAAGGGTCTTCCCAGACTCTTTGGCAACTGCTAATTCCAATAATATAACTGTGCTCTCAGATGCAACAAATTCTCATGGGGCATATGCAGCAGACCCATCGTTTTCATTTTTTCTCTCAGCATCTTCACTTGTCCGTGTCATCAATCTGAGCACCATGGGAGTTATCAGATTCTTAATCATCTTCCTCATCAGATGCAGACTGCATATAATCATTTTCATCACATCAAATGCATACACCTGAGAAATGTAAAACACCACCTGCAGTTAGACCTTCATCTTTCACAAACTGGTAGTGAATGTTGAATATTCACACTCATCACCTGGGATACATTCTATAAAAGGAAACTCTTCAACCAGAAAATTAATCAAATGATGGGTCTACTGCATGTTCCCTATGAGAAATAGTAGGTGCTAAATATGAGAAGCATTACTACTCAGCAAAAATTATTAGTAGCAACGATTTACCTGGTTACTTAAAAGGTATACTTAGGTTATGAAAGCCTTAAAGTGTTCTTGTGAAAAGGTATGGGGATAATAATTATAAAAGGGTGAAACAGTGAAATCTGGATGAACTTGCAGAAAACAAATGTGACTCTGCAAGTGCTTCAGTCAATGAAGATATGCAACACAAGTATCAACTAGAACTTGCAGATTTGTGTAATGAATGAATTTTCATACACTATTGTATTGCTTGCTTCAACTGTTTCTGATTTTGATGTTGGATTAAAGCAAATTGATCATTACCTTAAAAGTAATATTCTGTTGCTTTAGGCATTCAACCAGTAAAAATTTAGGTTTGTCCATTTGTTAGCCTGCTTATGAAACCAGGAGAAATTTTCCTCTGCAGTGTGAATATTTTGTGATGTTATGGTTTTCATAAAATCTTCTGGCTATGGATAACAATTTGTATTGATTTTCATTTCTTTTGATTCCTCATAAAATTGCTGAAAATTCCTATCCTCTATTTTGAAAAGTTGAAAAACTGACATATTTTTCCTAAAATGAGAATTTTATGTTAGTGAGATCTCCAACTTTGTCCTATCACTGCCAATTCAAGTGATAATAGCCAGACTTTTAGCATTAACAGTTAACTTTAATTTCATGAATGAAGATGAGAAGGCAAAAATGATGATTGATTTTAAGCAATTACAATACAGAATATAATAATATAATAAAGAGAATGAACTATATTGACGTAAGAAGGAAATGGAGCATTGTGAAAACACTAAAAATAAACATTTAAGTAATGGATTATAGCTAGAACATAAAATGATGATTATTTAGTAAATATTCATCATGAGCAATTGTTGAAATATACAATAACTGCAATGTGATTGTCTGTGCTCAAGTAAGAAGTAAATATTGGGAGTATGGCCTAATAATGTTAACTTGCATTTAACAAGTAATTAATTGATCTGTTGTAAGGAATATGATATCATCAACTTAAGAGAACAAATCCAAGTTTACTAAATGTTGCTTGCTTCAAGTACTCTGTATACTTAATATTAACTTTACAAACACATTAACGTTTTATTCATTAAAATTAAAAATACAAGCAACAAACAATGACCCACATATATAACAATTCATCAGAGTGAATGATTTCTTTACTTATAATTCTGATATATTATTTTGATATCTTTGGATATATACTATAGATGTAAATCTAATATCATAAATTTAATTAGATGTAAATGAAAAATGGAGGAAAATAATGTGCAGTCTTAGATTTCTATTTAATTATAATGATATATTGTCGATATTTATAAAAAATATTCTCTTGTAGAAGAAAAGTATTAAATTATCAGAATATCCAGTTTTAATCATAATGTAGCCAATGATTACTTTTGTTCATCCTAAATTTAGGAGACATGCTGAGATCTACAATAGATGATTGATGGGACAACTTCATTCCTAATAAGTATTTATGCAAATGTATTCAAAGCATCAGTGATTTTTCTTTTTTTAAGTTAATCACAACTGTTGACTGCTTTTGTTAAAAATAAAATAACAAATAAAATAGCAAACACAAAAGTGCAGAATAGAAATCTAATTATTGAACAAAAAGTTGTTTTTTTTTTCAATTCTTTTAACACTGTCAATACATTTCTTGCATTTTAAATCCATATTTCAGTCATTTTTTTCACCAATAAGAATCTTATACAAACAATAAAAGTTGCCAGATGTTTTATAAAGGTGAAACATGGAGCACAAGATATGAATACTATATTTATTTGGTATTTCAAACCGACTTTAGTCTCATTATAAGTATTTCAATAGAGTAGAAATATGTATTATTTGTAGGAAATCATCTTGTGACCAATTAATATTGAAAATATTGTAAATTTTTAAAATTCAGTTTTCAGAAAAAAAAATAGGCTGTATAATTAAATTGTTGACAAATATGTTTAAAATAGAATTATAAAAAAAAAAAAAAGATTACAAAGAGAATTATTTTTTACAAAATATTTTCAGTTTAATAGTTTGAAAGACAAAAAATGATACAGTATAATATGTATATTTATATAAAGTAAATATTTTGAATTTAATTACAAAAAATCCTATAGTTTAAATATATCCAAAAGTAAGACAAAACATCTTTCAAAATACAGCTTAAAAAGTCAGCATGTTATTTAAAAACAGAGAATTAGAAATATCATGAATTAAGTTTCTTTTGACAAACAGCTTTATCAAATAAAAATTAAAATTTGAAAATTCTTAATTAAAATATACACTATAAAAATATTTTTTCTACAAAAATACAAAAAATGAAATATAAGCAAAAAAAAAAAAAAAAAAAAATGCAAGGTAAAGTTTTATATTTTTTATAAACTAAAATCATTTTAGAACAAGGATTACTTTCAGAAATCTAAGATTACTAACATTAAGGAAGAGAAATTCACCAAGACACAAACTGTATTATATATGCACTGTCACCTTGGTCTTTAATAACTGTCTAAAGAGGGACTTACATATGAAAAAAAATCATTCATTACTTCCAATTTATAAAGTTCATTGTGAATTATCACAAAATTAACATTCATACAATTTCTATCAATTTTGGCCTATATGGCAGAGCAACTACTTTATGACCATTTATTAATATCTTATAAGTTAAAATATTAACTATTTACATTTCTTAAATTTAGATAACAAAATATTTTTTCAAAAGGAAAAGTTAATTTTCCAAGATGCATTTTTTTTAATTTCTTTTTAACTGGCACTTTTCTAACGTGAAAAACAAAATAAATCAATTTAGATGCAAACAGAAAATAGCTTGCTAAGAAGGTTATTCTTGCATAACTTAAGTAGTTTAAAGGATGAAAGAGGACAGTAAAAGTCAGCATTATAAAGCATATTGAGACCAATATCAAATTTGTCCGTCTAGACAGATAAGTAGATACAAACAGTAGATATTATAATCAATTTTCAAGCTAAAAAGGAGCAAAAGAACATTTCTGCTCTCAATACAATCATGAGCAAAATATGTTGAATTGGTTTCCTACTTGGACCAAAGTTTTACTTCTTTCATATTATGTCTATTTGTTTTGACAGCTTAATAGATAGTGTCAACAGAGAATATTGCATTGATTAAAAGTATGTTATCTTAAATAAACTTCAAATAGTCAATAGTGGATGGTAGTTTTCCAACTTTTAAAAGACTATAATAAACTTCATAGACATTTGTTGGGTGAAGCAACCATGTATAAAATCATGGAACCAAATCAATACTATCCTTCAGAGAACTAGGTTATGCAAAGTTCAATTAAATTCTTTTGAATCTAAAGCATTATCCTGTAGTTAGAAGAAAAGCTAGGCTTTGTTGCTGAAAGTTTTTTGCCAAGTACTAAAAACAAGTATTTTTTTTTCTTCCTTCTTTTTTAAAAAAAAAAAAAAAATACATAAATATTGATTTATTGATCCTAACTGATGCAGTAAATAACAATTATAAAAGAACACATTTGTTTATTGGTGACAGAGTTGAACAATATGCTGGTCGAGCTGCATGCATATGACTTATCGAAACAACTAAGATTTCAATAAATTTTTAAAACTCAACACATTTTCTTTATTTCTGTTAGCATCTGTTCAAAGAACTCCTTTATTTGCTGTCAAAATTAATTTTGACAGTTCAATAACTTCTTAGAAAAATAAAATTGAAGTTCAAACACGATAAAAGGATTTTGAGCATCAGAGAAAACATTTTAGTCAATAAAATTATGAATATTTTTAAGATAGAATTTTTTTTTATTTACTTTCATGCTTTTATACAAAGAATAGAGGAATTTCTCAAAACCGTTTTTCTATGATTAAATATAAAGCATATGTAATTTTAGAATTTTGAGTCAATATGCTTCAATAAATTGATAAATTTGTCAGAAATTGGTGTTCAGCTATTTTTAGAATGCGATTGTGATATGTTTATGGTATAGTTTTAATATTGCAGAAAAGACATGTAAAAACGAAATAAAAACGAGTAAAATGTTAGAATATCAGGTTAAAAAAAATCTTCAATTTAACTTTACAATGCAAATGGATTAAAAAGGAACAGAAGACAAAGATATGGAATTATTTTCATTCTCAAAACATAAGTCATGTAATGTCAAACATTATTTCTTGATGATAGGTAACTTCAAGACATTAAAAAATGCTTTTGCATGTCTAAAACAGGTTTTAAAGTTGTCATTTTTTGGGGTCATCCCAAATTACTAATGTCTTGATTGATGAAAATTTGCTCAGATTTAGGATCATCTCATAGAACAATGAAGAAGTATTTCCTTTGTGCAAAGAAGCGCATATGTTAAAATGTGCCAAGAGTAGCTAAAGGAATAATTTTATTATTTTTATAAATGTCTTCCATTAGAGATAATTACATGATCGGCATGTAATAAAAAAAAAAAAAAAAAAGAATAGAATATTTCACAAGTGTCCAATGAAAATAAAGAAATTTAATGAATTAAGTTTTTTTTTTCAGA
The DNA here is from genome assembly GCA_903632075.3 of Acanthosepion pharaonis. Classification (NCBI taxonomy): domain Eukaryota; kingdom Metazoa; phylum Mollusca; class Cephalopoda; order Sepiida; family Sepiidae; genus Acanthosepion; species Acanthosepion pharaonis. The sequence continues at coordinate 396,895 of CAHIKZ030000019.1, forward strand.
TTTTTTTTTATTTTCTTATGCAGAACATTTTTTCCATATATTTGGTTAAATGTTCAGTTAAAATTTCAACCAATTCAGTTTCTCTTGGGAATTACTTTTTGAACACAAAAAATATTTTCATTTTGATAAGATAATATTTTTGAGATTTGAGGAGGATCCAATGGACATAAAATTAGTCTCACCTACAAAATAGACTTTTCATATGTAAAATTCACTCATAAATAAGTAAATATTGAAAGTTTTATTGAAATCTGATTATTAGGTTGTTAGTATATTTTGAAAATCTGGATGAATTTTATTTTTGCTCCCTTTCTAAAATTTTTCTCTTTCAAATTATTAAATGGCACTGTTTTATACAATTTAAACAAGCTTTCAAATACAAACATCATAGAGCACATATGATTTTTATATCAGAATTTCCTCCAATTTTTCTTACTAATGGAAAAACAGTTATGATGCTAATGTTTATTTTTCTCTCATAGATTTTGGTCAATAAAAGTGTGTGAAGGTATGCTCTTTAATGTAATTTTCAGTACATAAAGTAATTAAGTTGATAAGTTGCATCAGAAATCCTAAAATAAAATTCTTAAGAATATATATCACACACACAAATGATTTAGGATTATACAAGTTTGAGTTACTAATACAAAAAATTACATATGCTATATTTACAATTTTTTTATTTGCAGAAAAGTGTGGAAAGCAAATAATCCAGTTGAAGCAGTTGAGGTGATTCTTGACATTCATAAAATAAATATAAAGATACTCGAAACAAACAAATCACCATTAAGAGAAGGATGATGAATGAAGGAAAGACAAAAAGAATCAATAAACATGCTTACTTCTGGTAGAAATCTATTTTACGTAAAATCAAGGCTCCAACTTCATAGAGCAAAATCAAACAAACCAGCAATTATGAAGACAAATAATAGCAAGAATTGCAAATAGACTATTATCTTGTCAGCAATTTTTAGGGAAAAATTTGAATTGAGCAATGAGAAATGATACTGAGCCAATGAGAGAATTAAAAGACTTCTTATACTTAAAAATATACATCTCAAACCCATAAATTATATTGGGTACAAAATGAGCTCTGACTAAGAGTTGCATAAGCAAATATGCGTTAGGTAGTCTAGGATCTGAACTGTTGAACCCTTATATGTCAAAGATTATAGAAGATTCCATCATAAAGAGGAAAAGAAAATCTAAATGGTTAAGAATTTTCATATGTCCTCTATGATTCCATATCAATAATCAACCTTTAAAATGCTATTGGAAAATGTACTTTCAGTAGAGTAATAGTAGCAACAATTTATCTTACAAGCCAGTGCTGATGAAGGATTCCCAATCAGTACTCTAATTAAAAAAAAAAAAAATCTCATCTTTGACACTAAAAAAAAAAAAAAAAAAAAAAAAAACTGTTTCTTTACCTAATCTCTGGAATAATACTATACCAAATATATAAAAAGTCTACACTCACTACCACACAAACAAGTTATAAGAGATTAGAACTGACTATTACATATTCAACTTCAAACTGCTTTCAATTTATCCCTGATTTAATGTATTGAAATTAGAAGCTTGTTCCATCAATTTTTTTCATTACTGCTTCTCACACGGATCAACCTAAATATTTCATTTATTTTCTTCTTTCTCTGTATTGATGAGATTTTTTTTTTTTAAATTAAAAAATCATTGCTGCATCAATATTAAAGCACTATGTGCTTGTATAAACAGCCCAGGGTTAATGTTTCTATGACATTTTTAAAGACTATGATTAAGAAACCCTATTTGAATTGCTTTTCACTGTTTCTATCATACAAGGTCAATACAGTTGATAGATCTCCTCAAATTGACTGTAGCAGATGAAATCGATTGCTTAAAAGGCTAATTGCTACATTATCTGATTTACTTTACAAGTGAAAGAAAAGAGAAAACGTGAATCAAATTTCTTTATTTCACTTACAGGCTTGTAACATTTTACACTTTTCTTTTGGAATCTAGCTAGCCACATGATCAAGAAAGACATTAATCACTGACTAAGTTTCTTTTTTTATCCATAAAGTGAGCAAGGAGTGGGCAATGATAATTAAGATTAGCCAAACAAATTCAAGTCATGATTTTATGTACTCCCTACTAAAGACAATTGCTATATGGTGCAATATATTTGTGAAAGTAATAAAACAGATACAACATTAATAAATAAACATAATCTGATCTCAAATCTGTAAAACAGAACAGAATTTATTAAAACAAGTACATATCCTTATTTGTTGAGTATTGAAAAATTATTACACTGATGCAAAGGATTGCAGCAATTTTTGACAAAAGTCTTATAAATTTATAGTATCATTCATTCATTATTCAGTCAAAGTATTTTCTTTGGCTCCTATCAAACAATTTTTCAGTCACTATATTCCTTTTATATTAAGCTTTTGAAGGTCGCCCTGGATTTCAGGATTCTTGTAATAATCCATTTTTTTATCACTAGTGCTTCAAAACAGTTTTTTTAGTTTCAAGCAAGCAGAGAAATAGAAGTGTTTAAGTATTAACTGATGTTTTTTTTCTATAAGTTAATGTGAAATACATTTTCTTAATTTTAGAATATTTTCTTTCTTTTGTAAACAAAGTACTACAATTGCCTGATTGCATAAGCTTCAAAGACACTTAAGATTTCACTAACAATATGTAAAAGATAGCACTGACTGGAAACTTTTATATCAACCTAAAATATACACAGATTAGCTGTAGAAAGGATAATGTTAAAGAGACTTCCAACATTTGTTACTAACACTAAATAACTTTAACTAAAGGACCTAGGACATGATACCACTAATTTATTAAAAATTTAAGGTAAAAAACTTTAAACTATTTCATCAACATTTTATAACATTTTAAATTTTCAGTATGTAAGGGATGTTCTTTTATGAACTAAAACATATTTACTATGCAAAAAGCCACAAAAATAATTTACACAGTAAGGATCAATTTCATTACTTGGTAGCAATGATCTAAGAGATTAGCTTACTAACCTTTGCCATTGACAAAGTAACCAGTACATAATTTTCAGAATAAGTAAAATACAATGTAGCATGAAAAATTATTTTCTAATAACAATCTTTACTGGCTTTGATAAAAAAATGATTAATATCAAAGTTAGCTAATGTTGAATTTATATCCACAAACTGTTTGATGATTGACAAGTGGAATCATCCATTATAACTTCTTGAATACAGGTGAAACCATTACAGCAGCAAAGTATTATCAGGAAATAAACAGACATGTAAATGCAGGTTTCTGAAGTGATTCTGCAGAAATTAAATGAACCGAACTTTGAAACTACTTACTAGAATTATCTCCAACTAATTATAACTTTTTTCAAGTATTTCTATAATTTCCCACAAGAAATGGTATTCAAAAACTAAACAGTCCAAATGAATACAGCAATTCCAAGACTTCAGAAGTCTATACTATCAAAATACTTACTGCTGACAAAAATACACAGACCCTAATTGTTCTTATTTCGAGTAATTTTATTCAAAGATATACTACTTTAAGAACTGCAAACATTTTTGTACCAACTGAATATAAGTAATTTGTTCATATCAAAAATATTTACAGATAGAAAATCTTAAATGACATTTCATGATATAATCAAAATAGTAAGAAAACTATTTTAGAATTCTAATTTTGTTTTTTAAACTATGCACACTGATTATATCTTATTCAATATAATAAAAGTGAAATAACTGACAAAATTATCGCTTTATACCCAACAGATTGACAATTTTTTTTCTTGAAATCAGCATTTGGTTTATTCAGCTCTGTCATTTAGCATAAAATTTCCATTCCAAAATACCATTTAATTTTATAATACTTTTCATACTCTTTCTTCCCCAGTTTAGTAATTTCAACTGTTCATTGTGAATTAAGAGAAGTTACAAGTATTATTTGCTACACACAACTGATAACAAATTTTGTGATAATGCAATGAACTTTATATAAGCCTCATGGATATGCACTGTGAAACTACTCAGCCTAAGCAATGGGGTATAACTAGCCACATGAATAACTTACAATATTTGGAGTACTGCAGAATATTTATCTCCAAATATAAAATGAAGTTACAAGTGCTTAATTTTAATCTCACTTGATTAATAATTGATATATGATATATGCTTCTACTATATTTTTTAAATAAATAAACATAAAATGAAACCACGATTTAGTATCATTTTATAGTTATTACTCTAATTCAGAAAAGTAAAAAAATCACATTAAAAAAGAAAAATACTGTTTATTTATAACAAAAAAAAGATAAATCATAAGTGTTTGTATATTAAAGTTTTTTTTTAACAATACTATCCCTGGCAAAACAATTCAAAGCAAAATATATAAAAATCTGCAAAATTAGAGTTACTTCATATTTTAGAATCCAACTTGTTGCTTTCATCTACAAAAGATAAACATGTCTTAAAATTGCAAAGTTAGAAAAAAAAAAAAAGAAAAGAAAAATAAAGTATTTCAAAATCTTTCACATATTGCTGAAAAGTAGATGTCTGCTTTCAAAAGAACTGGCTCTTGAAACACTAACTCATTTCACTAACAGTGACAGATTGCATTAAAAATGATCATTTTCTTCCAATGCTATTACTGCACTTATGAAAAAATATAGCCAATAAAAGAGAAAAATAAGTCAAACTTGTCAGTAGCAAAGATAAATTAGATGAACTGACTGTTATTGATGTCTTGAATTCTCTTTAAGTAATTTTTTTTATTAGAAAAACCATGAAAATTGACCTTGTTCAAATCAAAAGATAAAATAGGTAGATTTCTGAGTATCTTTCTTTTATCTATCAATAATTTAATGAGAAGCATTTGCCTAGAGTTTTCTGAGGGTACAAGAAAAGTCAGACTAAATTTAATAGTAATTTTGTTGAAAAACAGATCACTTGACTGCCAAGTTTAAAAACATCAAGTAAGCTATTTATTAAAAAAATAAGATGCAAAAGTTAGAGTAATTTAAGATATTCAAGAAGGAAACATTTCATTGTAGTAATAGCTTAAAAGCCACACTCCATGCACAGTTTTAAGCTAACTACTGCAGGGGGCTAATTGGGCCTCTGACCCCAAACTAAAGAGAGCTCTGGTCCAGCTTAGAAAACAGCAATGATAATTTTGAAGAAATAACTTTGAATTCCTCAGTTCACTCCATGGAACTTCAAAACTTCACTTTAACTGATTCGAGCCATGCTCCATTTGGGCCAAAATTCCAATTCAGGTTGAAAAGCAGAGTTCTTCAAATCACAAACTCTGTGGAACTTCAAAACCTCACATCATGAAACCTCTAACTTTAATTCTGATTCCTTGGCATCTTTAAGAAATAAAACTGATTTCATCAATTCAAAGTTTTGGCAATACTTTAACCTGAATTTAAAACAAAACTTTTTAAATTCTAAAACTCACTATAAATTTAAAACATTAAAAAAAAAAAAACACTAATTTTTTTCAGTTATTTTAAAATTTGAATTTTTTACTGTTCCCTCCTCATCCGGATACAAATCCGGATGCTGGATGGCCAAACACCAGATGAAGGGCATATTTTCAATCTCAGGATCGTCACATTTCCAAAAAGGTATAATAATATGTCTCTGTAAAAACAGAATGGCTCAAGTTAAAGGGGTTTCAGACATATGAACAAACAGAATTTAGCATTTATTTATTCAGATCTATAAATTTATAGATTATAGACCAATAAGTTATAATTATTATGTGGTACATGAGTTTCAAATGTCAAGTGAGAAGTTCAACCTAACATAATAGTAAATTAATCTATGTTGTATCAAGTATGATTCAAGAAAAAAAAATCTGGAAATAAAAAAAATAGAATTATTGCATATTATCTGAAGAAAAAAAAGAAAAACACATTAGTTGAAACATTAATACATAAAATATAAACACATTAGCTGAAAAAAAAGAAAAAAAAAAAGTCAAACAATACCCAAATTTTCAGAAAATGTAAGTAATCAAATTCAAATTTTCTAAGCCAAGAACATCATTACATAACCCACCATTCCAAGCAAAAATAGTTTTCATTTATTCCTAACATCATACAGATATTATATAAACTGATAAAAAAAAGAATATATTCCTTTTTCCTTTTCCAATACCTAAGTTAACATTGAAATGACTTCATTTTATGAGAACAATGAGATTAACATTATATAATGAATGTTATCTCTACTGTAAAAGCATTTACAGTTTAGAGGGAAAAAATAGAAATTTGAATGTGGCCTGCAAATAGAATCATGACATTACTAGGTGACAAAGTTCTGAGCCAGTTTTCCATGTGATGTGGTTCTGGATTGACTAATTTCTTTCCTACATTATTTTTTGTGGGGTTGTGAGGGAGATATTTGTAAGCACATTTGGAAATGCTTTCTTGAGATATTGGATAAAGAAGAGAGTGTGCTTGAAATTATTGGTTGTTTTTTTTTTTGTTTTTGTTTTTTTTGGTAGGTGGTGAGGGAAATGCTACTGAAACAGTTGAAATGTGATGAAATATCATTTGATGACCAACTATAATCTGGCTGACCTTTTAAGAACACAAAATTAGAAAAATCTTATAAGTATTTTCAAGATGTTCTTCAAATATTTATATTTGTTGAATAACATTGATTTTAGTAATCATAATTTGTTATGAAAATATTTTGTACACTCAAGACAAAAGATGAAAATAGTCTTCCCAATTTATGTTTAACTGCTTGGTTAAAATGAGACAAAAATGAACCAGGTTAGTAATAATTTAACAAGCTATTTTAGCTCAAGCAACATCTTGATATAATGACCGTATGAATGTCATATACGGAAACATGTATATTTATATTATTCAAGTTCTAAAGTGCCTATAATAATCATTAATAAAAAAAAAAAAAATAAGAAAGGTTTATGTTTTTATGAAAGGTTTTTCATTGAGAAAAAGCATGATATAATGGTGATTTAAAATGGCCTATAGCAGCAAAAATTCTATCAAAAAACCACAGATGAATAAGTAGAATTTAGTGGACTAAATGTGAAATAACATGCAATAAACATCTGCAGGCAAAAATTAAATGTTGCAATTTTGTAATGTAAGATAATTCCTAATTGAATAACCATAATTATAAACAAACTATTTTCAAGGATTACAACTTAAAAAGAAAAAAACTGAATAAGTGATCAACATCAAAAACCCTGCAAGTAAAAATAAATTGGTAGTAGGATATTTTTCTATTTATCCAACTCACCACAAATGATTGCCTATCAACTTAGCATTTTTAAAAATGACACAGTTTAAAGTGAGAAAACTTTAGTTCATAAATAAGTAACAGAATATAAAAGCAAATTTCAGAAAAAAAGATTTGGTTCATGATAAAAAATTCTTAAATGCATAGATTCCATTAAGTATTTAACGGGAGTTACATTACAGATGCTGCTATAAATACTTAAATGGAATCCCCCCCCACCCCGCTATGACGTGATTTCCTGAAGACATGAAACTCAGTATGATAATAACACGCATTTCATAATACACTTTATTTCTCTCTACATTCATGCCTTGTTGCAACAAATGTTTGATAGATATTATGATCTTTTTAATGATGAATAAACATCTAGCATGTTCTAATTCAACTCCCAGTTAAGTTGCATTTAATACAAAGTAAAATGAGTCCATGAATGTTAAATTTTAAAGCCTTATGAATATAAATAAATACACTGTTTGGTTGGCTGACTGCTGCATATTTTTCATTATCTTTTGCAAAGAAAAGAATAAGTGTAATATTGTGTTTTTCTGATGCTTTTGGTATTTTTCTGGCTTAAAAAAAAAAAAAAAAAAAAGCCAGAAAAATACCAAAACAAAATTAACAGAATCAGAAAGCAATAAAAATGTTATATTGCACACACCTAATAAGAACAAGTTTCAATAACCAAAATAGGCCAGATAGAATAAAAAGCTATGCTAATGCTATAGGAATGCTGAAATCTTTACATATGATTTCACCATGTAGCATAACACATGTCATTCCTAGTTGGACAGTAAAAGAAGAATAGCTGACCTTTTTGACAAACATTCCTGCTTGACTAGACAAAATTTGATTACTCACTGGTTCCTATTTTAGCCAAATATTCCATTAACACATGAAATATGCAGTGGATAAACTAAATAGCATCGACAGTTTGCCCTTTAATAGCCAAAGAAAACCAGACTAGATAAGAAACTGGACAGTTTGAAAACATTTGAATTAAATCATGCCTGCAAAGGAAATATTCATTCACTTGTAAAAAGAAAAGTTGGTATCCATCAGGGACATCTGCTGAAACCAAAGTAATAGTATTTTGTGTGTATATGCACATCCCATCTATGTACAATGAAAATGTAAAGCCTTATGGCTGTCAAAATGTATTCTATCAAGTCATACAGTAGTTACATTATAATGATTATAAATATGAGAAGCAAAAACAGAGTCCATGCAGCTGTTACACAGTTTTCCATTAGACACTTGGCTCCAAAGAAATTTCAAAACTGAAGAGAAACGAAGTGATTAATATTCTTAGTGAATAGTATCCAAGTGATCATTTGAATACTCTGTGACTGAGTGTAGATGCCTTCCAAAATGCACTAATCTTAATCAGATAGAAGTAACTAGTTGTTTGGCTACAATTTATCAAAGAGAAATAAAATATGGCAAAAGATTTACAGCATTTGTAACTGTCAAAAGACAAGAATAACAAACATCTGGGAATTACATTTACTGTATTTATATGTTGTTTATAGTAACTGTTGGAAATAATTTACAACTATATGAACTGCTATAATTAATTTTATAGCTGTTTCTGTATGAGGTACTATCAATTTAAATAGACATTTATCAGATATGTATCTCAGCCTTAAAGGTTTCATGATTTCATAAGTAAATAAAAGTTTCCAATCAATTCAAATCATGAAGTTAAAATTCTTACAGACATGACACAGAATTTTTTTCTAAGATAAATACTATTTTATGAATTACCAAGTAATTGTAAAATTATTGATGGTTATTTTTCAGAAAGAGTTGTGCAAAAGCATAATGCTTTAAAAATTAAACTTTTTACAAGAGTATTTTTTTTATAAATTGATGCCACAATATTCTAAAGCAATTTCTTACAACAATTAATCTGAAGAAAAATGCAAAGATTTGTGATAAATGTATCAGTTTCAAAACCAGTATTATAACAAGACATAAAATTACATGTATTGGAAATCCATGCTTACTCACAGAAAGAAAGTATTGGGAATAAAAAATTTTAAAAAAACTTCAAAGTTAATTCATGAGGAGTAAAGGAAACATTTATAAATTATTCAGTTTTCAGTGGATTAGCAAAATAACTAGTGAAATGCAAGCACCATATAAACCAAATAATTCTACCTGTATGTATTTTTTCCTATTTTTGAATACTGTCACAATTGTATACCAAGGAATAATAATCATCATAAAATGATTACAGAAGGAAATATTTACAGATATTACAGAAGGAAATTATTGTACAGTATTATTTTTTTGTAAAAGTGTTCATAATAATCCTGTAGTTTCTATAATATAATAAAATCTTAGAAGGAAAAGTGAAAAATTCTCTTAAAATAACAGGAATAATGTTTCTGTTTTTTTAATTTTTCATATGTAAAACATTGTGTATTAAAGAACAACTTAAAACTAATTTGATAATTCATTTTTAAATTCAACCTGAATCTATACTATTTCAATATGAAGTTGCTAATTTCATTATCATTATATTTTCATTACTCAACAATTTGCAGAACTCTGCTCCTTTAAGGGATGTTGGCTTAGAGTCTTCAAGTATTGTGCTTAGTTTATGTTCTCAATCTCCATTTATTGATTTCTCTACTCCAACTATAAGACATGAGGAATATTTCCATAGTGATACAAGAAATGTTGCAATGGTGAGGCTACAATCACAGAATGAAAACAGGATTGGTAGTAAGAACAAACTTTTGACAGTACAGATGAAGCTTATTCAAGACAAATGGAAAACTTATCCCTCTTACATCAAAATGACCAAACACGCACAAATATATGAAATTTTCTGAACATGATTTATATATTTCTAAATAAGACTATACAAGAAGATGAATTCTGAAGTGACTACTGAATAATTTCTCAGGTTATTTTCCTTTATAAATAGACTATAAAAGATAATCTAATGATTTTAATAATGGTTTTAATTTGTCAATAGATCAGTTCTGTAATATAATAAAAAAAAAAAGAGATTGCTTCATTTCTCTCAGCAAGCAGATATCGTGACTGACAGAAAAGAAATTAATAGAAAATAGAACAAGAGCATACAATACTTAACTCATGCAATAATTGTATAAAAACTGCCTGTACAACATAAAAAAAAACCTCAAGACAAAAGCCAATCATTTCTTTCTTTCTAGTCTAGCTTTTAGGTGGCATTAATTTTATAGAAACTTTATCCATGAATCAAAAGTCTTCAATACTGTCACTACAGACGGAATAAAAATAGAAAATAAAAATCAATTAATCATTAAACATCAAAGGATACTAAAATACAAATGAAATTTAACATTTACATTTAACTTTTTTGAGGATTAATTTTGTGATATTAAAATTTAGTAAAATAAAATGAATGTTTCTGATAATGCTTCTAATAAAATTCAAACTCAACAGAGCAACTGACCAAATACACATGGTGACACTTAAGAACTATTTTTAACAATTTATAAAAATAGAAAAAGCAAGTTACTTTCCAATTTACTTGGTCTAATAAACAAAAAGATATATAACCAAATACAATATTTAGAATGTTACAAAGTAAATCCCTAGAATATCATGAAAACATTGAGTGAAAAATTAATAAATAAAAAATGATTTTTTAAAAATCCCAAAATCAGCTCTCAGAGGTGAAAAAAATAAATGCCATATCATAAAAATATTTGAGATAAATGCAGTGGAGAAAAATGGAAGCTGTATTTTAATATAGCATATTCTCACTGAAATCTTTCTTGAAAGTACTGCACACAATCATATGTATTGTTATTATAATGATAATTTAAGAAGCTTGTGAAGAAATATATTGTTCACTTAGATTTTTTTCTCCAATAAAGCTGACTTTTTACATGACTGAGCAAGAGAATGTGATAACATTGTTTATTGTTAAAAAGAAATTCCAATGAATTAATAAGAACCAATATAAACTATCATACATGAATTAAAAAAAATATGCATATTGAACAAATTAATCTTTATTACATGAGTTAGCTACATTCAACTAAAAAAATAAAAAATCTCTCAATCCATTAATTATTTTGGCTTAAATTTTATCAAAACCTTGTATTTTCTCTGAACAGTAACTTAACATATTTTTCAAATTATTACAGACTTCATATTTTCTTTTAATGAAAATAAATAAAATAATTTCTATACACAAATTGAACTTTGGAGAGAGAGAGAGAGAGAGAGAAAGAAGGAAAAAAATCTTCAAAAACAGTGCTTTCAGAACATCAAATAATTGTATTCTTGCTCCAATTACAAAATTCTGCTATTAGCAAAATAATGAAATAAGCTCAATTTTGGGAGAAAAGATTTGTTATGCACATTTCTTCTTAAAATTTGAATATTTGATGTTATGTACTTTCAATTTCACCAATTTGTTTTTTCAAGACTATAATATTAAGCTATAATAATTGATGCTATCTTTAAACAAAATATCCTATATATATATTTAATCAGTATTCATATTGAATATTTAAATTTCAATAATAAAGCTTTTCAATGATCCAGCATTACATTTGCTCTTTTAAACTTTTTTATTCAACAGAATAACATTTAAGAATTTGTATTTTACTAAAGTGTATAAGACTATATCAAAGAAATCAATGCACTTTGGGTTTAATATTAAGTAATTTTATTAATGTAATTAAATATATATTACTTTATATGTGTAGATGGAAAAATCAAAATGAAATAAATCCTAAAAGACTATAATTTTTGATTAGGCATCTCCACAGATTCACTAAAAAATAAGCATACATTGAAAAAATGTCCCAGACTTAATAGAAACAAAGTTTTATTGTCAGAATCTTTATGTTATTAAATTTAAAAAGGAAAGACCAAAGGATTTTTTGATTATTAAATTATATTTTTTTAATCTTTTTTAGAATCTTCAAAATTTTTGTTTAAAAATTTTGTTTTTCTTGTGTCAACAAATAGCCATGAATTACTATGAGAAATTTGAGCATATTTTGTAGTGAAAAATACATTGATTTGGAAATTCTTCCAAAAATCAGATAATTGTCAAATTTTAATGAAATTTTCAGGACTTATTCAAAAATGAATTATATTACTTTTGAAACATTTTTTTAAATCTTGGTAAAAAATATTTTTTTTACATCAATTACCCCCACCACCAGCACCACACACAAACACCCACCCACCCACTTATTTAATTCATAAAATTTTAAGAACCGTTTTGTAGAGCTTAATGTTTATATTAGTTAAAAGGCCAAGTTCTTAAAGAATTTCCTTCATCAATTATTTTTTGCCAAACATAAAATTTGCTCTGAATTATAAAATAAAAAAAATGTAATAAAACTAAGACATTATTTAATTAGAAAATCTTTTAATTGCTTTTATGAATAAGATATATTATGAACACTACTGTCTTAAGAAAAAATTATTTTCAATGAATAATGAATTTTTACAAGAATTTTCATTTCTTTTAAAGCTTAATTATAACAATTTATAGTTTTAAATCTTTTAAAATTCTGTATTAATTTGTACTGGTTAGGTGATATTGTTATTAAGTAAAAACTATATCTAGTAATCATAAAATTAATATAATTCACCAAGCTCAGCATTTTAAAAAGAATTTTGAATTTTTTTGTGTGTGTATGTGTATATAAATGTGCTGATTTTTGCAAATATGGACATCCATACATGACATTAGCAGAAAATGAAAGCGTTAACTAGTAAATCTAAAATTTATTGATAATTTTCTAAAATTTCCTTTGTAAGTAAGACTATAAAGCCAAAGTACCTAAAATTCAATAAAATATTACATAATTTTCTAAAAATGATAATATTACTGGGTATAAATGGTATAAAAAAGGCGTTCACACTGTATTTTTCAAGTAATTTATACAGTTATAGGCCCTTTACTTAATAACAAACATTAAGTTATCAATAAATCTAAACAACTCATGAGAACACATACTGCCATGTTAAAAAATGCTTTTCTGCAATATTTAAAAAAAAAAAAAAAAAGTAATATTTTTTTTAATTAAGATTAATTAATTAAATGTGATAAACAATTATAAACCTTTGTGAGGATATCAAATGTTTAAAAAAAATGAAACATTGTTTTTAAATTATGATATATCTGGATTAGAAAACAACTTTAGATATAGTTCCGAGAAGAGGGTTGTAGTAATTATGATTATCATTTTTAATGATAAATTCAGAAGTAAAACTAATTACAAGAAACATTCTTGGCTTATCTCACACATTTATTACATTTGACAATGACAAAATGAATTCAGAAATAAAATGATTGGGGTAAAAAAAAATATGAAACTCCATCATATACTTGGTACATTTATTTTTAACATCATGATGAATGAATTTGATGAGCCATTCTATTTAAGAATTGAATCTGAACTGATAAAATATTTACATCCCTAAAAAAGCAACAAAAGTATCATTGTAAGAATCTAGCAATGCATAGACTTTTTGAATTTTCTTTCATATTTTTTAAAACTAATTTGTAATGTAAAAAAAAATCTTTTTACAAGTTCAAGAGAAATGATAGAGTATTCATCTGACATTCTCTTTGTTATTGCACATAAATTATGGTTTATGTGATATCATTGAGTGACCAATTAGGCTATATAATATAAAACCTAAAGTTCTATTTTTAAAAGTAACAAAACTTCAGTAATGAATTTTAACTCCATAGGAGATAACTAAAACTGTAATTTCTAGAGCTTTTCTTTTTTTTTTACTCATTTATTGTACATTTATTTAAAGAAAATATGCAGAACTAAATAAAAAACAATTTAAAAACTCAACAGTAGCTTCTAAAAAATTAAAAACTTAGATTTTTTTTTTTATGAATGTTCGCGTCAAAATTTAATTCTAGCTTTTTCACTACCAGGCATAAAAAGAAAAAGAAAAAAAAGGTAACTACAGCTAGCTATACAGAATAGGAAAACTCCACGTTTTACGATTACCGATAATTGCCATGTAAACGTAAAGCTAAAATATCATTTTTGTTTTTAGCAGAAAAAATTATTCTGATATTCATTTTAAAAAGTAACTTGTTTTTGTCGTGTAACTCGTATAAAAAAAAACAAAAAAACAACACAATTCACATCTCAGATTCTGAACAGAAACATCGCAGTTTTTAATATTTTTTAACCTGGGTATTTAGAGAATATTACTTTTTCTTCGTCGTGAAACTTATTGACTAAAGAATTTTACAAAAACATTTTTAGAGATTACATTAAATCATTAATGGCAAGAAAGAAATTATCAAATGTTTAGGTCGTGTTCTTGGCATAAACATACTTTTTTTTTTTAATAATAATAATTTTATTTTTACATAGTCATGAGGGGGGAACTACTTACGCTACAGATCAGATGGTACAAAAAACGTACTTTTTTCTTTTTTTATACATCAAACAACATTATTAAAAATAAGATAAGTCATGAATCCATATGTGGTACTGGTGTGTGTGTGTGTATAAAAAATCCTGAACTTTCAATGTTTTACTACGAAGAATTTAAACCACCCGTTACCGTACAGCAGTTTTGAGCTTAAGGAAAAATCACCAGCGACAAAAAAAAAAGTTAATATTTTTCAAAAAAGTCACTCTTCTCGCTTTTTCTTTCACTTTTACTTTTCTTCTAGATGGAGTTGTTTTTAGGGTAATTTCTTTGCATTACATTTTTGACACACACACACAAAAATGAACTACAGAAGCTAGTAAAAAAAAAAAAATAGCAAAATAAAAGTAACAATACAACTATCAAGACTCGGTGAAATTTTTTTTTTTTTTTAAACTCAATTTTAAAATGACACAATAACAGTAACAGAACATTAACACTCAGCCAGTGACACGATAAATAATTTTGCCTAGTTTTGTTTATCGATTTGAAAACAACTCGTTATTTTAGTTAGCAGGATAATTATTAAAGTGAATGCGATTTCATTTTTTTCGTAGAAAACGAAAGTTTAAAAAATTTTATGAAGGAGCAATATAACAGTGGTTACGCCAGTCATTTTCACAATTATGGAAGAAGTGTTATGCTAAAAAAGTGAATAAATACAGCAGCTTTAAATAACTTTAAAATCATCAAATAACGTTAACGAGTATAATTTCTATTCGATTTGACAATGTAGTTGGTACACCCATATAGTAGCAATTGTGGTCTTCCATAATCTACAGAGGCGACAATAAGCAAATATTAAAAAGGGACTGTAACGAACACGTCAACCGGATGTTATTAAATCAAATGAATTGTGTCAACAGCGAAGTTTAGTCGACTGAAATGAACACAAGATTAACAAATAATGTTTTAAGAAACTCATTTTAGGTATTTTAATTCATCAGGTAACTTATTTAATTAATTAACCGAGAGAAAGGGATTGAAAGAAAAAAATATTTCATTCCACACCTGACTCGCTGGAAATTTTTATATACGTATGACACCAGACTTCACTTAACCAAGTATCCATATTGAAAGAGAGTTCAAAATAAACTTTAGTCTTTTAATTCAACCCCATGCTATATTAGCAATATCTAGTAAGTGTCAGTAAGTGAGATAAGAAGTCAGTGGATACCTCAAAATCACGTTAGTTTCAAATTTATTCAGTTCGAGTAGGGGCTACACTACTTATGCATGATACTACAAAACAAAAAAATGAACAACCTAAGGAAGGTAAATACTAGTAAATAAGTTGTGTGTGTGTTATTTTATTTAACAAAAACATACTATTTTATTTTTACTTTGATATTGTATATTGAGATTATTCGCCAGTAATTACTAGTTGTTTGTAACTAGTTAAATAAAACATTAAAATTTGTGACTATAGCAAGTGTAAAAAAAAAAAAATACAACCAGCTGATAAAGATTACGATTTAAATCCCAAACACCTACAGGAAGTGACTAAGTGGAACTAAAGAAGAAGCCTTCCTGCTTTTCCCCAGAGACAACTGTGACACGTTCACTAAGTAAGTCTTTCTAGATTATTGTGACAAAATAACGTCTCGGATTATACCAACGCTTCTAAAATAGTTTTTCCTTCTCAAATCTATAAAATTTATAAAAGCAGAGATACATAGAAAAAAAATATAAATCACTGTATCAACAAAAACGATAAGCGTGGCTATGTTTTTTTTTTTTTAATTTTTAGTCATGTGAACTATCGAAAAATGTTCAGAAAGCAAGTCGTAAAATTTGTTTAATCGGATATTTAGAATTCGTTTGCAGCTTTTTGTTTTGAAATAAATGTTCATGCTCGCATGAAGTTTAGATTTGTAATATGAAAATGGGTAAAATTAAGTTGAAAATAACACATTTAAAAAGAGAAACACGACAACATTCGGTGTACATTTAAAAGGGGTGGCGATACAGTTTTTTGAGATTTCAAAGAAAAAAAAAACGAAGATCAAGCTTATCTTGAAAGAGTCGATCCTAAATGTTATAATTGAAGTCATTCAAGAAATTAAAATAATACTAAACACGAAACCATGCAGTGTACGCAGAAAACGAAACACGTGTAAAAAATACTTTTAAATTGGACATTTTATTTATAAAGGCCACAAATAAATATAAGGATAAAATAAAATAAAATAAAAACTGGGTATATCTGTCCCGATTTAAATGACAGATTATTATAAAATATAAAAACTCAAGTGTGAAACCTGTAGTAATAACAACAGTATTTTTTTTTTTTACACTACTAATAAATACTAAAAACACTACACGGCAGACACACTATGCAAACATGGGTCTCAGCTCTTTAAATATACACAAAAACACAACCAGTAGCATCATATTAACAGAAGACGACGTTATAAATAATATTTATACAAATAATGGTTTATAGTCCTTAAAAACAGTACACTTACCCCTTCTTGGTCGTCCAAATCAACAATAACCGCTGGACGGTCAGCCATTTTGAACACTGAAAACGTCGTCTGCTGTAAGGTGGGGGGTAATGGTGGTTGTTGGGAATTATTTGTAAAGCTGATGGATTTGCCAAATTATTTCCCTCTTCTTGTTCTACGAGAATGGAAAAATGAAAAATAAGCGTTGCAAGTGCGAAAATAAAATTGGAGAACAGCACTTTAGAAATGCTTTTGGATTCTCTAGAAAGAGAGAAAAAGTAAAAGAAAATAAGGGAGAAAAAGAGTGACGAAATAGATAAAGAAATGGAAACGAAAATCAAGGGAGAGATTTGTGTCGATATGAACACATAGAGAGTTAGTTAAGTAAGTAAGACTAAAGTTGATAGAAAGGAAAATGTAATGAAAAAAGATTAACATTTATTAAAAAACAATAATGTTTTGAAAATCAGGAGAAAGGAAGATTAACTGAAAGAGAGAAGCCACTGAGGCTAAAAGTTTTTTTTTAATTGAATATTTTTTCTTTTCCTTTTTTAATCAATATTGATCTTTCTTTAATAATAGAATTCATGGGACTACATACAAAAAGTCATACATAAAAAAATAATTTAAAAAAATGTGCTAAAAACTTTATTTTACATTTTTTCAATTAACACTCAAACAATGAATTCGAAAAATGTTCCGGTCACTATAACTAAAAAAAATTATCATTCCAAATACAAAATTACCTCATATTGCTATACGTAACAAATAACAATATTCCTAATATCCTAAGTACATATTTTTTCCATAAATAAAAAGTGATGTATAGATTTATTTACATAAAAAAGTGACATATAGTTCAACTGTGATTCGATAATAATTCGTAAAAACAAGAATAAATCATTATTAATGAATAAATTATTTAAAAAATAAAAAAGGGTCGCATATGAAAATCTTCCACCAGAAATAAAACAAAAATAAAATATTACATCCAAAGTGCAATATTTTATCTACGTTATATCTAGGACATAAATTCGATCTTTTTACAAATTCTTATTTGCTCACAGAATCTGCCTATATTTCTGAGATGAGGTATTATGTACATTATTTACATTATTCGGACTATTGTCCTCACCTTTGTCGACATATTTATCACAACGTTTCGGCCGTTGTACGCTCCGGCCTTCTTCAGGTGGTTGAAATTTCGAACTGAACCCTTTATTTCGCTCACTGGGGTAGACTGTTCTAGTTCCACGCGCCATGTTTGATGGATGTCAGTTATCAGTTATCTCCTGTTAATTTCCCTCTGAAAGTTCTCCACTGCCTTAACCGTGTATTGAACTCACACTCTTTGGGTCCTGTCACTAGATCTAACCAACGCCGGTGTCTCCTAGACAACGTCCTAGACACTGTGCGGGATAAAGGTGTCCTAGATCCAGTGACACACCCGGTTAAGGCAATAGAGGAAATTATCAGGAGATAACTGATAACTGACATCCATCAAACATCGCACGTGGAAGTAGAACAGTCTATCCCAGTGAGCAAAATAAAGAGTTCAGTTCGAAATTCCAACCACCTGAAGAAGGCCGGAGCGTACAACAGCCGAAACGTTGGTCACAGAAGTTTAATGCGTTGACCGCCAGAGGTCAATTATGAAATTGAAATCTGATTTCAAACGCCAACTTAAGTAATAATAATAAAAAAAATTGTGTGGCTACTATAAATCAACTCATAAAAATCAACTATAAATTTTATAACTTCAACTGAAGTCTTAACAGTGTTTTCACACTAAATCTCTATTATTTAATTATCATTTGGGTACGATCTTTCATTTCTGCTTTAGGCGCCAAATACGAGTTATTTGCGTTAAAAACAACGAAAAAACTCGTGGTTGCAGCCTTGGTGGTTGACAATCAATTTTTCGCTGTTCAGAATATGAGGCTAGGTAAAGCAATTAAAGGCAATTCAGTATTTGGTATGACACAAAAGTTTCAAATGCTAAAATGGAATATACCGAAATTTTTCTCTTTCTTAAGAATGTATTTATTTGTTTCATAAACATTATTTTTGCATTTATGATCTATAATTTTGTCGTAAAAGAAGAAGCGAAAGAAGGGAGGATTCAAGAGGATGGGGAAATTTCAAGTCTCTTATCCTTGCTCTTACAAATACCTAAAGAGGCGCTAACGTAATAAACACTCTTTTTACTTTAAGTGAAATTTGTAAAGAAACAAACATTTATTAATTAATTTACAATATACAAATCGTACAAAATACAACATAGGCTGTATGCAATATTTTCCTTGTGCGCTATAAACTGTCACGCTAACAGTTCTTTGAAATACAAATCGGTTTTCTGTCAGAAGACAACAGTTCATAAAACACAAAAGGAATTTTACTTACTTCCTTAGAGAATAAAATTTCATGTTAATCAGTTTTTTAACAATAAAAGAACTTTACTTACTTCGAAGGTGAAGCTGGTTCTCTGGGCCCTTTAGACAAAGCAATCAGGTTTTCAGAACAGTCGTTCTCAAATATGAGCTAAACTCTCACAGGTGTAGAAAAGATATTTGAATGCGATAAATATATGTTTAGAAAAGACATTCGTATATTAAATTTTGAAGAGTCTTCTTCTTGTTCTTCTTCTTCTTCTTGTTCTTCTTCAACAGCGACAGTAGAAGCAGTCTTTCTCGTCCCTTTCACTGACTTTATAAAGTAAACGGGTGATTTCAAACGGATCAAAAACCAACTTCTTAGGGGTCGTATACATTCTATCCACTATCGGGATTTTTATAATATCAAAGTTGATTCTCATTTTGTGAATCTTTACCACAGAATGTTTAAAACCGTCAAGCTACATTTTGGTGATTTATTATGAAATCATTTTATAGCCTCCTTTTGTCAATTTTCTTTTCACATAGATTTTTATTCATGTATTTTTATAGTCCGTCTAGTTTCCTTTCGGTGGATGATTTGAAAAAGAAACTATGTAAGTAACATTCTAATTTTTAGTTTTTCGTACAATTTAATCTATCTGTTTTATCGGAGATAATTTTTATAGTTGCTTTTATTTCATTTTCTTTTGAAGAAGCCTTTGACTGAAATACGATATGAGTTCTGGTAAAAGCATAAAAGCAAGTCATTTTTAACAGACGGCGATAAGCTGTTGTCAAAATTAATTAAGAGGAAAAATTGCTGCATTGTCGTCAGATTGTACTTTTCCGCAAAGTAATCATCGTTCAAAGTCCATTAAGAATTTTTATTAGGCTTGGCTGTAATGATTGTCACTATAATTGCTTAAATACATTGACACGCTACAGCAAACTTCTAACAGTGACGAGTTCCACTTCAGCATTGTTCCTACAAATTATTGATTACATAAATTCCAGACGAAGCTGCTGCGTTCACTCGAGAAAGGCATGAATCCATTTCTTCCTCTCACCCCAACCTCAACTATTGGTAAAATAGCGAACTAGGCTCTCTAGACTTGGTCGGACAACTAACTCTGACTCCAAAATCAAGGAAGTTTAACGAGATACTACTCCAATATCTTTCTCAAGAACAGTCATGGCAGTATGTCTACGGATATCAACGAGAGGAAAACTGTGGAGACCCATGATCGCATGCCTCCTGAAGCACTTAGGAGGAAGAGTATCAGGTTGATCATGTTCCTTACAACTAGTTTTCAAATAATATTTGTTTTATTATTTCAACACGAATAAGTAGTGTGATCTGCCAGAAAAGTCAATAATCTATAATATAAATGAATAGGTGTATCTCTGTTAGTCACACACTGAATGCATGTGACTTTATATGCGCGTCTGTAATGTATATGCGTATGCCTGTGTTATGCGTACCTTATACGTGCTTGTGCTATTTAATGTACACATATATACACACACAAATTGATTTGTAAATAAGATATTAGAAAAATACATTTCTCTCTCACTCACTCAGTCTGAACAACCCCTACTCTGGACTGAGCAATAGAATCAAAGTTTGAGGTAAGAAAAAAAAAAAAGCATTCATTTTTAAATCTTCAAAAATCAGATAACTATAAGATTTTATTGAACTTTTCCCAAATTATTCGGCAATAGAATTATTTTTTTAATTTTGTAAAACTATATTTAGGTATGCCATTGAATTAAAATATACATGCCCACAAACAAACATATATACACACACAATTTAAATGAAAGTGGAATGAATATTTGTGCCGCCAGATCTAATTTCCCTTTCTGTCTGGCAATAATCAATGGATAACAGGACAAGAGTATAAGACAGTTTAAGTCATTTTGATGATGATTTTTATAGGTACCACCGCAGATTCGCTAAAAATGGGCATACCATGATGAAAAAATGCCTCAAACTTAATAAAAAGAAAGCTCCATCGTCAAAATCTTTATGTTATTAAGAGGAAAGATCAAAGGATTTTTTTATTATTAAATTGTATTTTTGATACATTTTTGAACGTTCGAAACTTTGGTTAATTTTTTCTTTTTCTTACGTCAGCGTGGTAACCAAAGATTAGTAAAGGAAATTTTAGCGACTTTTTTTGCGGTGAAAAACACATTGATTCAGAAATTCTTGCAAAACTCCTTGCAAAAATCAAATAATTGTCAGATTTTAATGAAACTTTCAGGATTTATTCAAAAATGAATGAAATTATTTTAGAAATATCTATTTTTTTTAAAAATCTTGGTAAAAACTTTTTTTTTTAAAATCTATTACCCCTCACTTATATAATTTTATGAAATTTCAAGAAATTTATTTTTGTACCGTTTAATGTTTATATTAGTTAAAAGCAGAATTCTTTGGAGAATTTCGATCATCGTATTTTTTTTTTTTTTAATTTTTATTTTTTTGTAAAACAGGACCCAAAGTTACTGAAAATCTGCTTTGAATCGTGAAATAAAAATGCAATAAAATTGAGATATTATTTTTAAATTTTGGAAAGATTTTAATTGTTTTATTATTATATTATGGACACTATTGTCTTAAGAGAAAACTTTTTTCGATGAATAATGAATTTTTACAAGAATTGTTTTCATTTTTTAAATTTTAATTAGAATAATTTATAATATTGTAAATCTTTTAAATTTCTGTATTAATTTGTAGCGGTTAGGTGATATTGTTATTAAGTAAAAACTATATTTCCTAATCCTAAATGGAAAAGTTTACTACATTTCAGCAAACCCCAGTATTTTATAAAGAATTTGTGATTTCTGTGTGTGTGTATAAATGTGACAATTTTTAAAAAATATGGACGTCCATACACGACATTATCAGAAAATAAGAGAGATAACTATAGTAAATTTAAAACCAAAGTACCTAAAATTCAATAAAACATTAGATTGCGGAGAATATTTTAATAAATCTTTAAGATTACTAGGTAGTTAAAAATTATATAAAAAGAGCAACTAAGTTATATTCCTCAAGTAATTTTATAGATATGTTCACCGTAGAAAAAATTATGTAAACTTCCGTCTGTCAGTCAAGCTGTCAAATCCTTAAATAAACACTTTCCTTTGCGTTAAAAAATGGATTTCTGTGATATTTTAAACTTAAAGTAAGTAATATTCCTTTAAAATCAGATTAATTAAACTTTTTAAAACAGCTAATATGCCTCAAATAAAGTTTCGGAAAAGTACATTTTATTTTTAAAAGATTTTTTTTAAAGAGAATTACATTGTGTTGATAGATGGCTAGAAAAGAATCAGTGCTTTTAGGACAAAACGAAGACTCTTTCCAGTCAATTTGAATTAGTTTTGAAATACAGAAAAGGTATTTTGCTTATTGAAAATATTAAATTTAATCTTTTAACTTGAACTTAAAACTAAAATAAAAGCTTTAAGAAAGATTTTTCATGTTTAAAAGTTCATTTTTACGCATCGCCTTTCTATGGTGGTACCTACTTTTGTATTTAAAATGAATATATTTTCTAATAAATGTAGTATTTTAAACGAACAAACATTTTATATTTGATTTGAAATATGATCAGCGAAACAATTATCGAACTAGTATTTATATGACTTTTAAAATAATCTCGACATTTTTTTAAATTTTTACCAATATCCTACTGGCGACAGTTTCAGCTTAACCAGAAGTTTAAGATATGAAGGGCGGGAGGAGAAAATGTCAGTTTAATGACGCCTTCTCCCCCCCCCGCCCCCATCTAAACGGTAATTGTAATGTAAACTATAATTATGGAAAGTGAGAATTTCACTGAAATTGGAAAATTTCCAATTTTTCATCTGAAATTGAAAAAAAAAAAACGAACTTAAGCAAACTGGTCACAATATATTACAAAACAAAACAAAAATGGGTCATTGCTTAACCCTTTGAGCCTTCTGCCTGAACTCCTGAGTCAAAATTCGCAAACAATTGGTATGTAATGTTTCACGGTAGATATAAAAATAGTTACAAGTGTTTATCCACCGTTCAAACGGTGGCTGAGCATTGCGTCATTTTTATCCACCACCGCTTTACCGGTGGTGGATAAAAAGGTTTAAATAAATAATACAGCAATTTTACTTGAAAACTATATAATTTCTTTCAGGTGTCAGTGGTAGTCAGTTTTTGAATATAAGTAAAAAAAAAAAAAAATCGAATGACACAAAATATACAGATAAAAAAAAAAACAAAAAAAAAAAGGAATTAAAAATATTCAGTAATTGTTAAAGAATGATTCTAAAAGTGTTTCTACTCGTGTAATATTGAACTATATTGTAATTAAAATGAATTACAGTTTAAAAAAAAAAAAAAAAAAAAGAAAGCAATCGGAGGAAGAACCGGAGTTATACCTCTTATTTTCTTACGATGGCCTGCGCAGTAAATATAAGAAACCTACCCACTGTTCAAAATTAAACCCCTAATGTTGACATCATAAGGCGAAAAACTTGAATGAACAGTCCTTTTTTGTTTGCACCCACTACGACATGGACAGGAAGACACACAACCTATGGGAAAAACAGTTATTATGTGACGTATTGCCAGACTCAAATTTACACCCATGGACAGTTAAAAAGACTATATAAGGTTAGTCTGGTGAGCCCTAAAGTCTGCAAAACTATTTTTATTACTTTTTCTTCCCTTGTTTTATTAAATCCATATAAAATATTTCTTGTGTTCTTTTTGTTTCATTATCAGCCGATTCATGCGGACAAGCTCCGTTGTCTGAATACTGCATTAAATCTCCAAAATTACTTTGTCACAAACAAATGCTTTACACCATTTTAGATACCACGAGTTGTTCAAATTTCTTTAGGAATTAAAAATGATTGTATAGCGCAAAATGTATGAATTTAACAAATTACAGAAATATGAAATAATTCTTTCAAATCTACCTTACGTTATAAATCTGAAACATTTTTGCAATGAAGAAATTAACATATTTTTTTAAGTGTTCGATTTGTCAGTTATAGAATAATCTCCTATTTTTGAATTTATTGAAACTTTAAACTCGATAGGAGTTGCATTGATATATCTTTTTACCCCAACTAGTCCTGTTGCTAATCGACAAATATTAAAATCCATGATAAAGAAATAGAATTTAAATGCATGCAAAGATACTGTTTATAAAACATACAACCGTGAAAAACATTTAAAGCAACGTCATATGCTTTTCTTTCTGATCAAATAAAAATTAAGTTTAATGTTCACATTTGTGGCATATTATTGTCTTATGATAGAAAACAACCAGAAAATCATGATTTGTGTATGCAGTGTTGTAACGATTAACTAACACCATAGAAAACAGACTCGATGAACGGAGTTCATAATTCAGGTAAGATTATATTCACCTCAGAAAAGTTTCCTAAGAAAAAACATGCGTCTAGGTTTTTTTTATCATCTTAGACATCTTGATAAAATGTCTCGTTACTAGCATGCCACAATGGCTGACAATTAAGAAAATGGGTTAGTGAGAAGTTGGGCAAACTATTGTCCCACAAATGCATTACTCGACAATGCGATAGCAGTAAAAAGACATTGTAATCTATATTGTTAATATAGTCAAATACTAATAGAATAAGTCTATCCATACCTCGAGCCTCAAATAGTTTTGCAGATAATCTTGAACCTTTAGACAAATACTATTGAGATTATTAATTTTATTATTATTAGTAGTAGTAGTAGTAGTATTAGGGTTAAATCAAGATGAAATAACGGTTCTCTTCCTATCACTGAAGTTAAGCATCTTTGAGCTTGGTCAGTATTCAACCAACTGGGCAATATCAGGTGCTATAGCGATGGATACACTCTCGCTACTTATATTTATTGCGGACATTATTAACAGAAGATCTCGATATGTGGAAGTGTTTCTAGACTGACAGTTCGCAGGTCCTAGCTGGAATTTGGTGAGTATTATTATTATTTGCGAGAGAGCAACATGTCAACAAAGTAAGGCTGGAGAATAAATATACAAAGCCTAATATACTCATTAAACCCAGTCTGATAAGGGCATAACAGGCACATGTGTTACAAATTTGGGCAATATAGTGAGGTTTTTAAGTAGCACATAACCTTGCAGATGGAGCTACTACGCCGGTTCATGAACAGAGATACATAGTGCATCAACCTCTAGTGCACACGTTCAACTGGTTATGTTCAGGAAACTGGTAAGCAAACTTGTGGGACTCAAATGGATATTTACTGTGGTCAACCTTAATTAACCAAGACTAAACATATTCTTGTTAACATCACCAATCACCAATTGATCAGAAGCTATGCTTGGATAGCATTACTATTATTATTATTTCCTTTGATTTCTGGCGTAAACACATTTCTTTCCGGGTCTCACCCAGAGATCTGAGGTTAGAAATGGCATCACGAGATTTTCCACTGACCACCTAAAACACACACACACACACACACACACACACACACATATATATATATATATATATATATATATATATATATATATATTACATAGATAAAGCCCTTCATAAGGTGTGGGCTGTACTTGTGAGAACAATTTTTGCATTTCTTTAAGGCATGGGTTTCCAGGAATCTCTTCAATGATTCTGCTGGAATCTTTTCCAACCAACCCAAGGGCTCCAGCTACAAAAGGAATTGTTGATGTTCCCATGTGCCACATTTTTTAGATTTTTTTTTATTTCGATTATTGTTATTATTATTATTCAGTTTTCCTGATTTGCTGCTTGATACTATACTTTACCAGGGTTTTTTTTATCTGCAACCAGGGGTAAAGGAAGGTTTTCATTATAATGTTACTGAGCATATTAGATTGAGACATGTTTTTAATATGCGAGCGGTGTTCATGAATATGATCTTTTGAGTTGCAAATATTGATAGATTGCCTTGGATTTTCTTCATGCGTGAATAAGTCTTCTTTTTAATCATTAAACCTACCTGTTTCTCTTATTGGAATACCGGTTGTATCTAAATGCCACATTCTTGCAATTTCCATTTCTAGGTTTTCATGTTTTGACAGTTTGTCAAATTCTTCTGCTATGCTGGTTTTATCAGACAAGATGGACATGTCTGTAAGCTAGCACTTACAACTTTTGAAGCCTTTCACAATTATATCTGATCTATTGACTTGCATAGTGCGGTTGGTAGGGCTGGTGAAGTCGAAGATCACTGTAACATTTTTACCTTCTAACACTGGTTGTGTTTTATGTTAATACTATTATTATTATTATTATTATTATTATTATTATTATTATTATTATTATTATAGGTCCCCTGATAATTGTCGTTTTTTTTTTTTGGCTTGGTAGAGTATCACGTTAATGTGGGTTGATTCTTTAAAACCTTACTTGTTGTGCTTATATTTTTTCCGCAATTTCACACTCCAGTGGTCAGTGAAGAAGTCTTAGTGACAGTATCTTCAGATCTTGCATTTTCCTCAGTATTCTCGCCAAATATATCAGGAATGTAATTTGAATAATCCCAATTCTTCCTCCAATCTCTTTGCAAGGATGTCTGGAATTTCTCCCAGTGCTCCAATCATTATGGGAACGAGTGCTAACTTCGGATTGGACAATTTTCCTCTTTCAGACAAGGTATTGGTGTTTAATTATTTTCTCATTCTGTTTTTAGCTTGTAGCCTTCTAGAACAGCTACTATTTCTCAGAAGATATGTTTTCCTTCTTTCTTTCAAAAATGGAAATAATTTTTAGGTTGCATTTAAATTGTAAAACGTAATCCTCGTTGAGAAAAATTGTTTTCTTGATTAAATTTCTGGTTTCTATATTTGTTTCAACTACTGGTTTATAGTATTTTTCTAAAAAGAAAACGAACTTTCCCAGTTAATTATATATAAGACTAGTTTTGAGTGCAATTGATGAATGAACATTTTCAAACTGCAAACGATTTGCTAATTTATATATGATGGACTCTCTCTCTCTCTCTCGTCATCATCTGCTCAGTTCTTATGTGTACATATTATTTGATTATCGCGGTGAAGAGTTTTACAGAACCAACGACACGTTTTGGAAAAAAAAGAATAGAAAGAATTGATGGACATGGCGAGCACAAAGGTCTCTAAACGACCTTCCTCAGGTTTTCCATCTACTAGAGTGGTTGCCAGCTAAGACTCAAGAACCCAGTCTGTCCTACTATTTAATCCATAGTTAAGGGGAAGCGAAGAGATGGAATTCACACTCAGCTCTCCGATTTCCGAGCTGCTATCCATTACACAACCCACATATTCAAATTATAATATATATATATATATATATATATATATATATATATATATATATATATATATATGTGTGTGTGTGTGTGTGTGTGTGTGTGTGGTTTTAAGGTATGCTATATTATGCACTATAAAAGTGCTCAATATTAGGGATAGAACACATGTAAAGGTATGCTATATTATGCACTATAAAAGTGCTCAATATTAGGGATAGAACATATGTAAATATAAAAGTGGACACAGAGGTCAACACTGAGCGGCGACAGTCTGTTTCATGTTCTGAACGCAGGCCTGTATCGTCTTTGAACTCTTGGTGTTGACCCCAGTGTCCATTATATATATATCCATAAGTTAAATTGGTACGTTGTTTTAGCTTCTGAATTTGATATTGATAAAATTTACCTAAAACATATTTCCCTGGAGAAAAAACAAAAAGAAAATTTTAAAAAGAGACGCAATAAAACAAATCTCTTATTGGACTATGACTTTTATGAACCAGAAAGAATCTTGTCTCTATTTTTTTTCTTCTTCGCTTAAAAATCATCATTTCTTACGTAAAAACAATTTTTTTTTTAAATTTCTTGTAAAATGTTAGTCTCCGCGAGACCCTTGTGTTTTCTTTGGCGTCTATAACGTTCACCTATTATTGTTTTCTTTAATCAAAAGATATGGATATTACCAGAAAAAAAAATTGAGTTCACTTCCATTCTATTCCACCTGCACCCTAAAAAGCTAATAAGGAACAATGTATTTATGAACTAGCATAATACCTGTAAAAAATAATGACATTATTGATTGACGTACGGGTGGCTACTTTTCTCTGCCGTGTTCCCGTACCAAGTCAAAAAAATCGCACCGGCATGACTATTCCAGACGGTAGACTTGCATTTGATAAAAAAAAAAAAAAGAAAAAAAAGAGTATGTGACAAGACTGAATGAGGGAAAATTAGCGGCAAGAAGATGGTGATCCGCCAGTCTTCCAAGCAGAGAATGTTTGTCTATCTTAAATAGCAACATTCAAAACCTTGCTTTTTTTTCAAAACTAGGGCTTGAATATTAGTCACTAGCATCGACATTAAATATGCAGCTACTTCAGTTACCACTGTAAATTAATTCATAGAACTTCCGACTGAAATAAACGTTAAAACAGTTTTACATTTATTTTCATCTCTAAGAAAGTACAGCAGATGTTAAACGCCATGAGAGAAAAGCGAGAAGAAAGGACTAAACATCAATTGCAAGAAGGCAGAATACTGGTTGTTAACAAAAGGAACAGCCCGACATGCAAATTACAAATTGGAGATACCAAAATCAAACAAGCACAAGAATTTAAACATCTGGGAAATGTTTTAACAGAGCACGGTAAGTGCGACACTGTAATCCGAAGACGCATTGGGAAAGCGAAAGATAACTTCCAAAAGCTAAGCAAAGTAATAAGAAATAGAAAAATATCGTTAGAAACAAAGAACAACTGTTATGTAATATCAATTCTCCTATACGGTAGTGAATTCTGGGAAATCTCCTCACAGATGACGAATAGACTTGAAGCAAGAGAAATGTGGTTCTACAAAAGAATACCATGGACCGAACATGTGAGAAACGACGATGAAAATGGAAACGAAACACTTATACTTAATATGAGGAAGAGACAATTGAAATTTTTAGGGCAAGGAAAGAAAAATTTGATACTCACAGGACAGATTGAAGACAAAGAAGGACAGAGGAAAACAATGCATAACCTACCTAGAGAGCGTGAGTAAATTGATGGGGGAACAAGATTTACGAAATATAACAAAAAGACACAATTTATTAAGAGCTACAAAGGTCAGGAAATTGTGGAGAGCTATGATCACCAACGGCACATT
The DNA here is from genome assembly GCA_903632075.3 of Acanthosepion pharaonis. Lineage (NCBI taxonomy): Eukaryota > Metazoa > Mollusca > Cephalopoda > Sepiida > Sepiidae > Acanthosepion > Acanthosepion pharaonis. The sequence goes on from CAHIKZ030000019.1 coordinate 426,599, forward strand.
GAAAACGATAGATGTTCTTTCCAGTACGTTTGCAAATGCTCGCTGGATGGTTAAGCGGAGAATGTGAATGCGTTATGCATTTTCATAGGCCAGAAATAATAATTACATTCGTTTCCTGTTAATTCTAATGAAATGCTTCCTCAGGTTTTCGTATAGAATCTTACGAGAAAAAGTGATTCGATATTTTACCGTCTTCAAATCATGCAGAGTTAAGCTTTTTGATCAAAGTAATCATAAAAGCTATACTCTTCTCCGGCGCCACCAGCACTAGAAACAAATCCCCGTAAATATTGCTTTTTGGGTTAACTCGAAGACATGATGGCTAGGTTTACATTTTATATATATTTATATATATAATACTACAGCATGAAGTACTTCAAACGAAATATTCTATTTTTATTTTATTTGCTATAGTCAGTAAAAAATGAATTCAAAATCCTTACATTTTTCTTTGCGAGTCTTTGAATTGCTGACAGACCGTTGTTTTCCTCATTATTACAAGACGTCTCATGTCTGTCGCTTTGTGCCAGACAAAGCCAAGATTGGTAATATAGAAGGACAGATTGTTTATCATTTTATGCTGTGGCGGGATTATCACCAATTGTTGAAGAGAAATTTTTTAGTGTTGTGCATTTTAGTGATAGGATGTATATTTATCTGAAATATACTGTAATAATAGAATTGTGGCCGCATGGGAGTTCTTTCGAACATGAGCTAGGAATTAAATTACAGACAATATTATACAATTAATGGCATCTTATTGTGGCAAATAAAAAAAGGAAGAATATAAAAAGAGGTGAACAGAAGCGTTTATGTTGATGTGTTCTTATTCTCTCCTCAGCCGTATTCGAGCAGGATCCATCAAAACATATGGCGAGCATGACTCCAGGAATTCCAACACCTTCGCCATTGCACCAAAAGGGAGGTGGTTGGAGTATGCTGCTGTCTGCATAATGCTGGCTGTGGGGAATGATAATTATTATCTTTGGTCATACGTACGTATGTGTGCATCTCACCATTAAACAGATCATGTGACGCATCCTACGTATGTTCTGATGATCGCTTGTGTTAAACTGCCAGTGATTATACAGCGTTGATTTCTATGGCCACACTGTTTCTATCTATAAATGCTCTATCCCCGATATTTAGTCTTCTTTCCCCATAAATATATCAATTTTAAAACAATACATGAGAGAGCGACACACAGACAGACAATCAGAGATAGATAGAGTGCGGACATAGAAATCAACACTGCATGCTGATTGTCGGTTTCAGACCTGAAGCGGTTTTCAGACCAGTAACCATGCAGAGTTGATTTAGTAATAAATGCACAGTCTTGATCTACAAGCAATCTGTCTGCGATAGTGAGCACTCCCCCCCCCCAAATATAGCAAATGTTCAATTATCTGCGTGCGCGCACAAAAGTTAAGTGACATCAAATACAGTTTTAGCATTTATCCGTTCAGCAACTCGAACGAAATCTAACATAAGGTCGAGATTAAAATGAGAATCCTACGCGCACATCGGACAACGATGGCTCAACTATCTTGGCATTTTCTTATTGGGGCGCATCATGCCTTAGACTTCCCCATTGGAGGAGATACTGGCTGGAGAACGTCCTCCTAGAGTTGAGCTCAATATTAAAAGCCCACATAAAAATGCAGTTCTAACATTTATGTCTACCAACGTGTCTTTTATCTTGCTCAACTTAGTGGTTACTGCCTAAGGGAGATAAGTAATTTCCATATTTAGTTTTGAAAATCATTTTTTTTTTAAATTAATGTTTTATTCTTTCCATTATGTTTTCGTGATCTTTATAAATAAGTAATTTTCAGTGGCTTTTATAATTAAATTGCTTAATTATTAAAAAAAAAAAACAACTGCAGTAACTTCTAGACAAAGTAGTAAAGGGAAATGGGAATAAAGGCCAAACCATCAATTGTAAAAAGACAGAATGTGTGACCGTTAGCAAGACGAACTGGCCAAGATGTAAGCTACACATTAAAGATGCCAAAAAAGTACGAAAAGTTAAATATCTGGGAAGTGTTTCAACAGAGGACGGAGAATGCGACACTGAAATCCGAAGGCACATTGGAATACTGAAAGATGCCTTCCAAAAACTAAGCAAAGTATTAAGAAATAGAAAAATTTCGTGGGAAACAAAGATAAGAGTGCTTAGAATCAGAAAGAGTTAAACTTTCTGAGATACATAATAAAGAAAGAGGACTTGGATAATTTGACAATCATAGGACAGATTGAAGACAAAAGGGACATAGAGAAACAATGAGTAAAGTACTTAAATGGACTGCAGAACAGGGACTGGGAGGATAGTAAAAGAATGAACATTGCTTAGAGCTACAAAGGATAGGAAGTTGTGGGGAGCTATGATCGCCTACATTCTGAAGAGACACGGCACATAAAAGGAGATTTAAATAAAGCTCTTTCTGTCATGCTAACCACCTTAGCATTTTAATCCCAGCTCGGGAATAAAGAGGAGTAATCTACAAAGGGAAGCAAACAACGTTGACATTTTTGATAGTATAGTTTGAAAATCTAACAAATATTATAAATTATAATTTTATAGGAAATAAATTCGTATGCCCCAAATGTTTATACTGTAGAGGGCCGTGGCTGTTAGGTTGACGGTTACAGTTTGTTGAGAGAAGACAGACGTGGACGAAACGCCTGTAAAGTTCAGATTCTCCTGCTAGCCGGCCCAACTACATAAAAAGGTTGGACTTTGATTAAGTCCAAAGAAGAAGGAAAAGAAAGCAAACAACACAAGACCGATAATATATGTATACACAACAAATATATATTCATAACAAGTTACAATACAGGGAAACAGTACGAAGGACAAAGTGTGTGGGAATATTCCGTGTGTGCGAGCGTGTGTGTATTGTGCTTAGCGTGATTTCACGCTATTTCTTGTTAGGGACTACATTTTGAGGTTGATAGTTGAAATCCTCTAGGAAGAAGAGAAATTTACCTCGGTGCGTTAGTGCACAAGCCTGAAAAGTAAAAAGAGAGATCGAAGCGAAGGGTCATTGGCTATTTATAGCCAGGAAAGAGAGACCTCTGGTGAAAGGATTACAAACTGAAGGAGGAGGTAACTCCGACAATACCCCCCACCAGATTAAAGGTTGTAAGGAAATGAAAACTTTTAATATATAAAGAAAAAAGGTTCGTTAAAGTCTGAATATTGTTCTTGTGGGCTGAAAAGAAAATGTGTCAGAAGTGTGGTTGAGATTCGTGATTCGACGAAATGTAGTGTTGTCTCAGGGTGCAGTGTTATATTTCAGTGAGTTAGAATTGGGCACGTCCTGTAAAATGCGTCGGTAGTGGTCTGCGTTGCTATTAAAATTTGTCTTTTTTTTCAATGCTCCACGTTGAATTGGTTGTGTCGATTTATGCACCTGTCTGCTGGCTTGTTTGTAGTTGGTTTGAAAAACGAGGTGGTTCGTGTGGGTATCATCGGCGCACTAAAGTTAATAGACGCAGCGTATTCGTGAAGTTGAGCTGAATTTCTACCGAGTGTCGAATGCATGTTTGAGAGAATTTGCTGGTATTGTCGATAGAGTATCGTTCTGGCAAAATCTCGGTTTGTTTGAGTCGCGTAATTGCAGAATGAGATGAAGGACGGTGAATTGCCTTTTAAGACTGCATTGGACATTTGAAATATGTGCAATGTTTAGCACAATGTGAGTGGATGTGTAGTCAGTTGAAGTTGTGTTGACTAGGATGTCCACGTGTGTTTGAGAAGAATGAGAAGCAAGCAGTGGCGTGAAGATATCGCCACGTGGTGTAAGTTGAGTGTTGCTTTCATGTCGGAATCACGAATGTTGTTTAGAAAATGAGACAGTGAGTCGTCTGCAATGGTTTGGAATCACCAATCGTATATAATGGAACAGTGAGTCGTCCAGTGGTTTGGTTCACTTTTTTCTATTTCAGTCAGAAGAAAACAGTGTTAGTAGAAAATAGCGTTGTTTTCCGTTTGGTACAGCCTTAAGCATGTCTGCCGGGTGAAATTAGGTCAAACGTCGCCGAGAGAAAGAAAGGGTCAAGCAAATATAGACCAGTGGGTAAAGAGTTCTAAAGGTTCGTCTTCAATAGTAGTAATTGTTGTTCTTTCGTTGATAGTGTACGAAAAGAAGTTTTTCTCAATTTTTTTTTCTATCTGGCTCTCTTTTTGGGAAGGTGTGTGTATAAGAAATTGTTTGTTTTTGTACATATATATCGTCTTGTGTGTTTTTTTAGCAGGAGTGGAAAAATCACGTCGGGGTCACCATTTGTAGAGGGCCGTGGCTGTTAGGTTGACGGTTACAGTTTGTTGAGAGAAGACAGACGTGGACGAAACGCCTGTAAAGTTCAGATTCTCCTGCTAGCCGGCCCAACTACATAAAAAGGTTGGACTTTGATTAAGTCCAAAGAAGAAGGAAAAGAAAGCAAACAACACAAGACCGATAATATATGTATACACAACAAATATATATTCATAACAAGTTACAATACAGGGAAACAGTACGAAGGACAAAGTGTGTGGGAATATTCCGTGTGTGCGAGCGTGTGTGTATTGTGCTTAGCGTGATTTCACGCTATTTCTTGTTAGGGACTACATTTTGAGGTTGATAGTTGAAATCCTCTAGGAAGAAGAGAAATTTACCTCGGTGCGTTAGTGCACAAGCCTGAAAAGTAAAAAGAGAGATCGAAGCGAAGGGTCATTGGCTATTTATAGCCAGGAAAGAGAGACCTCTGGTGAAAGGATTACAAACTGAAGGAGGAGGTAACTCCGACAATACCTATTGAACTGTTTTAATTACAACAATTTCACTAGTACAATTTTACGACATGCATAGATTATAACGTCAGCAACCCATAATATCACCCAACCGGATTGAAGTAATGCAGAATTTTAAACGATTTATAATATTATAAATTATTATAATTAAAATTTAAAAAAAAATGGAAAAAATTCTTATCAAAATTCATTATTCATCGAAAAACTTTTTTCTTAAGATAACAGTGTCCTTAGAAGCAATTAAAAGCTTTTCTAATTAAATAATGTCATAGCTTTATTGCATTTTTTTTATTTTATGATTCCGAGCAGTTTTTCGGTAGCTAGGTGTCCTGTTTTACAAAAGATAAAAACTGTTGATTTAAATCCTCCAAGGAATCTTGCTTTTAAACAAATTTTGAGATTGAAATTTAATTTCTCGAAATTTCATGAAATTAAGTTGGAGATGGGGGTAACATATGTAAAAAAAATATTTTTTACCAAGATTTTCTAAAAAAGAAATTCAAAAACAATTTAATCAATTGTGAATAAGTCCTGAAAGTTTCATTAAAACCCGACAATTATTTGATTTTTGCAAGAATTTCCAAATCAATGTGAAAAAACACTAATCGAAAATATTACGTCGACAGCTGACGCAAAAAAAAAACAAAAAAAAAAAACAAAAAAGATTATTAACCAAAATTTCGAACGTGCTAGAAACGATTAAAAAATTTAATAAAATAATAAACACTTTGGTTTTTCCTCTTAATAATAACATAAATATTTTGACGATAAAACTTAGTTTTTATTGAGTTCGGGGCTTTTTTCCTCATTCTATGCTGTTGTGTTTTTTTTTTTTTTCAGCGAAAAAGTGGAGGTATTTAGTTAAAGATCAAATGCAGATCAAATATGGATCGGAATCCGAAAGGATGATAAGATAAGAACAAATCGGAAATATATATCAGTCTAACTTATTTCACTTTTATTAAAACTTCATCAGAGATTGAGAGAAAACAGACAAAAAGACAGAAACTTTGTTATTTTCAATTTTGTTTGGGTCAATCACGTATCACTTGCATTAAAACCGCAGATAATTCTATATGCATGTAAGTTTGTAAAGATGGAATGGATACATATATATGTGGATTTGGGGGCACATTTGCTTTATCAGAATTGTAGTTAATCCATCATTTGCTCAGCACTCATTTTAGTGCATTGGAAATCAATAGTATCGATCTGCCATCAGATCAATAGCAGAACTATTAAAGGAAGAAATTATTGCAAATTTTAAAACTTATCTCTTTGAATGTAACTTTTCTTCAAGAGAAATACATTGCTTCCATCAATCGTTTCATTTTTGAACATTTTTAAAAAGAAAATATCACAACCTTAAAAAAAATGAACGTTATTCTTTTTTCGTTTTATATGCCGTGTCCTGTCAGGATGTAGGAAGTCGTGGCTCTCCGCAGCTTCCTATCCTTTGTAGTTCTTAGATTTTTTTTTTATAATTCCTTTCATACCCTGTTCTGCCATCCGTTTACACAACCTAGGTAGGTTACCCACTATTCCCCCCCCTTGTCCCTCATACATCCAGTATGTCCTATGAGCGTTAAATTCTCCAAACACAGTTTTCTCATTATGTTTCCTAGAAATTTCAGCTTAAGGTCATATCCCGTTGAAACACCGGCTCTCGTACGATCACCTAAGTCATTAACTAGATGCTTGACCGCTTGGATCTCCAGTTACAAAGGAATTTGGTTTCAAACCAAATTCCTTTGTAAGTAGATATGAGACCACATAAACCAGGACAAATATATTCTGGGGAAATAAATTATAGTCATGAAACCTTAAGGTTATCTCTTTCTTAATTATTTAATTAATATTTGCTCTGTTGTTACATTGAGCTCTCTGGATTACATCCTCTTTGGAATTATCCATACGGATTACCAAACACTTCATTACCTTACTATATATATATATATATATATATATATATATATATATATATATATATATATATATATATATATATATATATATATATGTGTGTGTGTGTGTGTGTGTGTGTTTTGAATAATAAAAATATTAAAAATTAAAATTTTCAGACACACTGGGTTGTATATTAATATTTTTCGTTTTATTATTTCAATTAGATGCCTCGTCTAGTTTCGGCCAGCATGGCCATCATCAGGAGAAAAAATTCTGCTTGTTAGTAGCAGTGAACTACAGCTCTGTGTGTGTGTGTGTGTGTGTGTGTGTGTGTGTGTGTGTGTGTGTGTGTGGACATCACTGCCAAACAGAAAGTCACAGGGATAGATTTTTTACATGGAAAACTGCAAGGGTGTGCTTAAAAATTCTCGACTCGAGTCACTTTAGTCATTTAAATACTGATTTTGGGAAGTCGGTTGGACAGAGAACTTTCCATCGCTTTATCAAACGCTATATTTCATTGACCTCATCATCTGAGGTCAGTAGATGTTATCAAAAACCACAATATGCTATTTCTAGCCAAATGAAGCCATTTCTAGAAATTTGCTCTTCTGTATGCTATGTCTCTTTAGGACGTTGGCGATCATTTCTTATCTTTTTAGCTAATAATAAATTTAGTCTTTTTGTTCTTTGACCTCATAAATGCTAAAACTAGTAAAATCAACTTCATAGGTCATTGTAACTTTAACTAGTACTCTTCAGTTCCTAATAGACGTGGGGGGTAAGTTTTTTTTCTTTTTTTGAAAATTTCTAACTCCTATGAGTTTATTATGACCACCACGTTTATTAATTTCACACTTTTTGACGCTTTATATGGTTTTCCCATTTCCTTGTTTATTAAGACTTCTGTTTATTGAATAATGAGAGAAATTCCGACCCTCCACTCGACTATTATTAAGAGCCTCTGTTACATTCTTCCTAAAACCACCTTCTGATTCATACTACACTAATTTCTACCACTGATTGGATGTGAATGCTTCGAACACCCAAAACTGAACTAAAATCCCGTCAATTGCGCAAGGCTCCGCACATACCTTCCATTTTTATTCACACACTCAAAGAAAAAATAAGCAATACAACCCAGAATTCCCACCCAATAGCATTCACTTCCGCCTAAAGAAACAAAATAAAAACCGAAGCCGATTTGAACCTAAGAAAGGGTATAAGAGCCCATCAAAAAGAGATTTTCGACAGTCGGACGGCATCTTGGTTCGGGTTCACAGACTTTGCCGGAAAGCGACCATCCCATCCCGCCAAAGGCCGTCGCCCCATTAAGTCACAACTCATCCTCACTCTCCTCACGTTCACCTCTGCGCATGCCTTTTACAACTCCACTTATCTTCTTTTTCCTATGATTTATCATTTGTTGTATTTTACGTTAATACAATTGTTTATTTCTCTAAACCTTCGTTAATTCTTCTTTGTTCTGCCACCATCAGTGAGTTATGTGCCATGCGTGATACACGCTTAGGCGATCATATATCTTTCGATACATGACTGACTAGGCAGATTTTTTTCCCGATTCTTCAATCCGAGCCGCTATCCATTACTCCCCTGTGCCTCCACCATACGCTTAATATAACACCGTCTTCTAAGACTAAGTAGGAGTGATTTAGGCAGAAAAAGATAGGGGGTGATGACCTAAAAATCACTAGAAGTGAATTTTGAAATTAAAAGAGTATTTTTAAAGAAAAAAAAAAACTTAAAAAATGAAAATGAAAATCTTGAATTTTTATCTTTTTTGCTCATAAAGCAATGTATAACTCTGACAAAGGTTTTCAGACAAGACTTTTAAAATGTTCAGCATTAAACTAGATTTTTTTCAGTTATTTTAATTGCATAAAAATGACTTCAAACCGCAAAAACCTCCAATGGGTCTGTAAGGCATTCTTGCTCTAGATATTGATGCAATCGAAGAAATACACTCAAAACCGTTGCAACTGATTCCTAAAGGGTTTCAGCTATACAAGTCAATGGACAATTCCAGGCATTTCAAAGGCTTTTCAAAACCTGATTGAATTCTTCTACTCTTTTCAACGATATGGTGTTCTTTCCCATAGGTTCAACTAGTTTTTCATTCATTTTTGTGCAAGAAGAAAACATTAAAACATTTTTCCTCTGCTGTTATATTTAAAGTTATTTTACTCCGAGCGACGTCGAATGTCGCTGTTAGTTTTGCAATATAGTAGTTGAATCTACAAAGGTACATCAATAAGTCTGTAGCCTAATGATGCAAACGTATTCAATTTGCACAATAAATAAAAAATCTTTCAGCATAAGTTCTTTGTCAATGCCCTTAATTCAGTGATGAACATTAATTACATAAATTCATTATTATGCAATGGATATTTCAAATCAAAATTCAGTTAATAACTCCGTGTCAAGCTACAGACTTATTGAGTCAACCTTGTAGATCTAAAACAGTCTTAACTTACAACGGGGATAGTTTGTTAAAAATAATTGTAAGAAAAGACTATTTCTTGTTCTTTATTTTCATTGGGGATGACAATCGAGAACAAATATAAAAAAAAATCTGCTAAGATTGTAAATTATCTCTCATTGTATAATTCTTCTTCTATGTGCCGTGTCCTTTCAGAAAGTTGGTGACCATGACTCTCCACAGTTACCTGCCCTTTGTTTTTTTTTTCTTATCTCTCCTAAACCCTGTTCCGCCATTCATTTACTCAAGGTCGCTAGGTAGGTTATGCGTTGTTTTCCTTTGTCCCTCTTGCCTACAAAGAGGGGCAGAGGAATACAACGCATAGAAAAAAAAAAGACATACTTAGCATCATGTGAATATCAAATTTTCCAAGACCTCTTTCGTCATTATGTACCTTAGTAATTTCAAATGTCACTTCGTAGTATGTCTTTTTTGTCACAGTCTTCACTTAAGATTTGGTCCCAAATGGCACAGTTTTTTTTTTTTTTAGTTTTTCAGTAACCCATAGAAAAGTATATTCACATTCGTCATTATAAATTGCTGATGTTACGAATGGTACTGTTATTACAGTGGCTATATATATATATATATATATATATATATATATATACTCTGGTTTGTTTTTAATTTTTTTCTTTTTCTTTCTTTCTCTCTTTTTTCCTTATTTCCTTTTTTTTCTTCTTTTCTTTCTTTTTTAACCGGTTTTGTCTGCTTTCTTTTTTAATGTATAAATTTTGAATTATCTGGCTGAATTTATTTTTTAAAGTGTATCGGTCTGAAGATGCGGGTAAAATTATCTGTCGAAATAAATTTATCATCATCTTTAATGTGACTAAGTATTTTTTACTATGAATTATATATATATATATATATATATATATATATATATATATATATATATATATATATATATACACACACACACACACACACACACACATATATATATATATATATATATATAGAAAATATATTTGTTCAGTCTGTACTCTATATAGTTGTCATATTGGATATGTATAAATACAAGTTTTTATGATAAAAAAAAACTTACGTATGGAGAAAGATGGTCTCTTTTCAGTTAAATGTATTTTATCTTTAACAATCACAACTACTATTTATTCCTATTTAAAGTAAAACTACAATTTCTCGTTTATTATTATTGATGAGAAAAATATTTCTGCACTTTGAAAAATCAATGTCACAGAACAATTTTCCTCACAGATATATTTTTCCATTTCATAGCATTTCATCAGTAGATGGTTAGTGGTAATTACACCGTGGGGACGAAATGAAAATTGGGCCATCGAACCCAGGGTCGTCATCTGATGAGGACTTTGGTGCAGCAGTCGTCATTATGTATGCACGCACACACACACACACACACATATATATAAGTGAACATAGAAGTCAACACTTAGAGGCGACAGTCTGTTTCATGCTAGACGCAATCGTCAGGCCTATCGCGAGTAAGTGTTGACTTCTATGTTCATATATTTACACACGCTCTATGTCTGATATTGAGCACTTTATCCCATAAATATAGCACACCTTAAAACTATATTTCTTCATATATATATATATATATTTATGTATATATATATATATATATATATATATATATATATATATATATATATATATATATACACACACACACACACACACAGGGTGAGATGGGTAAATTGTCGCCATTTTAGTTTTTTTTTAATTTCGTGCATGCGCATTGTTTGTTTTTGATTTTGTTGATGGTACAATATAGTAGGGTCTGTTGGGTATCGTATGTGAGAAAAAGACCACCATGACGCAATTCACTTCACCAGAAATTTGGAAACGGCATGCTGTAGCGTTTGGCATTCGCCCCGGAAGCTCCAATTCGAACATTTCTGTGTGTTTGAGTGTCAATCTGAGGAGAATGCAGAGTATTCGGAAAGACTTGAATGAGTCTAATGTTGATTATGAAGGATGTTTGGAGTAATCACTAGTGATGGAGACATTATGGCGCCATTCATCTTTCCTACATGGCCTCAGACTCAGCACAAAGGTCTACATCAAGTGCTGCCCTGGTTTCTAGAAGGCGGCTGCTGGAAGACACTATGTATGCCTACAGAACTTTGCACCATGTCACACTAACAGAAGAACCCAGTCATGACTGTCAGACAATTTCTGCGACAACATTACCCTTTACATCTAGCCACCTAACTCCCCCGACTACAACCCATTGATTATTATTTGTGGAATGCAGTTGACCGAGAGACCAACACAACTCCTTGTAACCCCAAAGATGTACTGGAGGCAAGGATTATGGCAACATTCACTAACTTAAACAAGGAAACCGTCCAAAAGATTTGCAGGAGATTCCGAAGTCGGCCTGAGGCCGTGGTTGTAGCCAATGGTGATTTTATTGAGTAAATTTACTGTTTAGTATTTCAAGATATTTTTATGTAAATTTGGTAAATATATCTGTTAAAATGAGTTGTCAGTTTTATTTTAATTTTTGCGTAATTTAGACGACAATTTATCCATTGCACCCTATATTAGCATATTAGTGTTTAGCATGAAACAGACCGTTGCCTGTGGGTGTTGACTTCAATGTCCACTTTTATATTTACATTACTTAAATGTCGCAAAGGCCGAAAGTATGGGGGCACCCAGTGAGGCTCGAACTCAGTTTCAGTTTAGTCGTAATTGATCTAGGGAGAAAAGCTGTTTACTTTAACTTGACAGAAAACCTGTAATGAAAGAAAATGGAGAGAGATTCACTCTCTCTCTCTCTCTCTCTCTCTCTCTCTCTCTCTCTCTCTCTCTCTTATAACATACACACACACACACGTTTTTGTTAAATTAAACCGACAGGATGTCTGCTTAAATTTTATTGTACTTTCCAAATTTTCAGATCAATATGGATAAATTGTTCCTAAACTAAGTTTTTTTGTAGATCTTGTCGCTTGAATTTGATAAAATCTGCCAAAATAATTTCGTGCTATGTCAACTTATCCAGACATGTATTAATAACCCACCTACCCCTAACTTCTGATCTTATTTTCATTTTTCTATGTTAGCTTTGATCCGACGTTTGATTGGTTAATCAAGACATGCCTACAAATGTGTTTTATTTATTTCTATTTATGATACGACTTATTTCTCTATATAAATACAAAATAAGGCTTCATGCAAGCGAAAGCGTTTGCCGAGTTTCAGAAACGTTCTTTCATTTTAAATTCATAAACCACGTATCTCGTATAAATTTACTGTGGTAGTTCAATAAAACAAGTACAAACATCTAATAAGCCATCTAAATCTGGTTGGCTAAGATCCTAGCTTTTACTTAAAATAGACTCTACATATCATGAAAGAATTTGTTTGCACCAAAGTATCCATGTAGTGTACGGTGCCTGGCACGCTGTTTGTAACTATACTTTATTGAAATTTAAATTTATTTAGAATTTTTAGGAACATGCGTTTTTTATGACTTATTAACTTCGTTAAAATAATGTTGGAATTTAATATTGTCCCACAATTAACATTACATATCAAGAGAGCATTTGTTTTTGGAAACGAAGCATTTGTTAGTATCCATGACAGTTGTTGTGTTGCGTGTTGTCTCTCGACGCTAGTAATCTATCGACAGTTCCTCAGTAGGAACCCCATCACCACATCAGTCAGTCAGTTATGTGCCATGCGTGATACATGAAAAAATCTGCCTCGTCAGGTATCTTTCGATACATGACCAGGCAGACTTTTCCCTGCAGTAGGTTGTCATTCCTTTCTGCAGTAGACCAGTTGCAATCCAAGACTATAGAACCCAATCTGTCTTGCTATTTAACCATAGCTGGGGGGAGAGAAGAAAAGGATTCATACATTTTCCAAGATTATTAGCACGTAAGTGAACGTAATGGATTCGACTGGAATTCGAACTCGGCTCTCCGATTCCTCAATTTGATCCATTACTCCACCGCATCAACAGACTCAATAAACAACAATCAATTCTTTTCAGATTTCTTTTTACTAAGCTTGATTTTCGGTGAGAGCAAAATAGGCATGGTTTCTTGGAGGAAGCGAGAAGGAGAGGGAGATAGAATGGATGACAACAGGTCGGCCAGCTACCTATCATCTCCACATGATGGATTGTCTCCCTTTTGAAAGCATGAGCGCACAAAGGAATCTAGGAGAGGAAGGCATCCGAGCTCTTGACTTCACTACTGCCACAACTGAACTACTGGTTATCGTGCGTTTATCAGTCTTATATCAAAACTTAAACAAAAGCAATTCATCACTTTTAGAATTCTATGTTAACGAGGTTTAAATTACCCTCGCTAAGTTCGGGTTCTGACCAGTATTGTCAGTTATGTCAGTTATGTGCCATGCGTGATACACGCTTAAGCGATCCTGTATCTTTCGATACATGACTGACGAGGCAGATTTTTTTTCCCGCAGTAGGTTGCTATTTCTTTCTGCGGTAGACCAGTTGCCATCCAAGGTTATAGAATCTGGTCTGTCCTGCTATTTATCCATAGCTGGGGGGAGAATAGATTTCATTCAAGGGTATTAGTACGCAAGTGAATTTGACTAGAATTCGAAGTCGGCTCTCCGATTCCTCAGTCCGAGCCGCTATCCATTACTCCACCGTGCCTCGACCTTACATTCAATACTATTCTCATTTTTCTATTTTTGTCTTGCCTGCGTATTCTGTAACACGATGGAGCTGGAGACACTGGGTTCATGCTGATAATTAACACTCCCAAAGTTTCTAAACAAAGCCTGACAATATAACTGATCTCCTGAATTTAACCAGAGAAAACAAAGCTTAAAATGAAGGTACGAGTTTGAAGAAACTTTTGAGTCAGACTTGGATTTGAACCTATAATCTGCAGACTGTTATTCTAGTAAACCTCACAGCTATCTACCAATGTTGCTGTAAATAGTGCTATGCTTGAAGTTGGTGATGACAAATAGAAATTGTCTAATTGCCAAACGTGTTTATCTATACTCAGACTTATGCAATAAAAGATGTGACACATGGTCTTTACAACATTGCCAAGATTTGAGTACCTGCACAAAATGACAGAAAAGATCAATACCGCTGCTATTTCATAAAATACCAGATGAAAAGTCACAAGATCAATAATGCAAATCGGTGTTAGTCGCCAGCCAAAAAAGACATAAAAATAGGAATGTAATCTAGTATATTGACACTTATATGGGCATAGAACATCCAGCATTAATTTGTTTTGTGGTGAAGTGGTTAGTTTGCAAAAATGTCCTGAATACTTTGGAAATAGAATGATTATACAGAGACGTTTGCAAGGAAAGAAACAATAAAATTATAAACTCTCAAGAAATTCAGAACACAACCCGGTGACAAGAAAATCTTTTTATGCTTTCATCCCCGATTTTTTTGGATAGATTAATTTATAAGATGGTTCAATTTCTGTTTCAGGGTTTGTCTTTATGTTACCTTTATACATAAACAATGGCACACAGTAGCGATTTTGTTTATATTTTTTCGCTAAGTCAATACCATTAAAATGATTCAATTTTGGGAATAAAATTATTTCCAGTTCACTTTGTAATTTAATAAGAAATGAATTTCACTGTTTAAAAACTGGGATGTCAAATGAAACACGTGTACCCAATAAATATGACATTTAGAGTGTTAAGAAAGAATATCGGATTTAAAAAGAAATCATTAATTGCTTAAAAATTAACTTTTCGAATATGAAAATCATGTTAGTAGATATAAAATTTTAAATGCTCCAACGAGAGATGGGCTTTTAAAAATTGTGCCTTTCTTTTATAACTTCATGTAATTTAATTTAATAATAATAATAATGATAATCACTACGATAATAATAATCACCACGATAATATTTATAATAATAATCACCACGATAATAATAATAATGATAACCACCACGATAATAATAATAATAATAATAATAGTAATAATAATAATCAGAACGATAATAATGATATGATTTTATTTGTTACAAAGCTGAAATGATTATCATTTAAAGAGTAAAAAATATACATAAAAGTACTAATTACTAGATAATGTAAAGATACAATTATTTTGCAAAAATAAAATATTTTTATTACACATTTTGGTATAGAATTTATTTACTTCGAGAGCGTCCTTATTTAAAGGGAAAAGGGCAACTCAACACCGCAAACTCAACGCCGCCGACTCAGCGCCGGGACAACTCAGGACCGAGACAACTCAGCACCAGAAAAAAGTTTTTTTATAGCCGAATAAAAGTAATTTATTAAAGATCAGAACCTTAATTAGGGAATATTTTTTTAAAATTATTTTGAATAATGTAAATCGTAAAGAAATTTATTTTTTAAAAATATTCACTAATTAATTGAACCCCTTATTTTTATGCCCAAATTATTCATCTTTTCATTTATTTTTATTTTCCTTTTCCATCAAAAACGTTTCAACACTTTATTATAAAAAATATTTTTTTCTAAACTGTAAGTATGTATATCCTAAATCATTGAATTCCTGTTTTAACAGAGAAATACAACTAAAACTCAATTTAGATTTTACTTGTAGTTGGAATTTGTAGTCTCTCCTTACTTATTTATTTGCTGATAAGTTTATAAATAGGAATATTGAACTTACGAATAGCCTTCAGCGAACTTTAAGCGAGTAAATATAATAATATTACTTCCATACCTGTAAGCTTATCCTGCATCATTTGTAGTAATGGAAGTAATTATTGGTGAACAGCTTCTTGCCCATCTACATGGCAACAATTTGATTTGAAGACTGAAACAAGGTTTTATGCAAGGTTGTTTTTGTCCCACACAGTTTTAATAAACATTGGATATGTGGATAGAAATGCTGAAGGAGGGAAAAGACATTGATAACTTTACATGGATGTCATGAGGCATTTGACAATAAACCACATTGTAGATTAGTGGCAAAAGTAGAGGCCAATATTAAATAGTAGTGGACGTGCTAATACCCTTGAAAAACGTATGAATCCTCTTCTTCTTCTGCCAACTATGGGTAAATAGCAGGATAGACCGGGTTCTATAGCCTTGATACATGATCGCCTCAGCGTGTATCACGCATGGCACATAACTGAGTGGATCAGAGGTGTTTTAGAAAACAGAACAGACTGATATCATAAATAATGTGAAGTCCGATCAGGCAAGAGTGAACAATGGTATTTCATGCTTTTCGTTATATAAAAGATTTTCTACACGATATTTAAACCAATGCAGAATAATTTACCGATGATACTAAGATATTTGCTAGGAATTATGATATCCAGGCAAAGGCGAAAAAAAAAAACTGCAATAAGATCGGAATCGATTTAGTCAATGGTCTCTGAATTGGTAGTTAGATTCCTATGTGGATAAATTTAATATTTTATACATAGGAAATGTTGCTACCGACATTTCCTATATGAAGAAAGTAGATTTCGGACTGCCAAAATGGGCAGTAACGCTTCCTGAGGGACAGTGTAAAGATTTAAGGCGGGGTGGGGGGAAGGTGACAATTAGAAAAAAAAGTGGTAACAGGAGGCAGTAGGGTGGCATTAGAACAAAGTAATATTTTTTTCCTTTTTTTTTTCTAAAATCTATGACAAAATTTCAGTCACACTAAAAGAATGCCTGTGCTTTACAGAAAATAAAATTAACATGAGCATGATTTTATTTTATTTTGATGTCTGAAGTTAAAAGTTCGAATTTTTGTTTGTATCTTGTTAACGAAACCCGAACAGGACGCACTACAGGCCAGCCAGATCAGACGCCCGACATCTGCTCTAGGTTTGTAGGTGTACTGATATAGCCACGGATGTTCGTCTGGTGTCCGGTATCTGATTAGTCGTTTTGGATTTGCGGTATACGAAATACCAAGAAATAAGTGCGTGAGGAGCACTTGGGTTGTGGCCTGAGAGCCAAGTGATAGCAGTTAGAAAATAATTATGAACTATTGGCGTAGATTCACCAAGGAAAGAAAACACACATAAGCTGAATATGAACAAGTAGAGATAAGGACATAAGTTTTCAAAATCTTGAAGCCCAAAAACCATCTGAATAAACTTCTTGACGTCATCAAAAGATCCTTTGATCACCTTATAGTAGGCACATTAATCTAGATATATAAATCACTGGTTTCCAATTTTTTTTATTTGCCACTCTCTTGGCTTCAAGGACACATCTCTAGAACCCTCTTTCACACCCATATAAAGTTATTTCTTTCTTGGTATTGTGCTGCAATTTCAAAACAGCAACTAATCTAACAGTAAATATGCATATGCACTTTGGCTTTTCTTAGATGCCATTTGATAAAATGTCACCAGACGAACATCTGTGGCTATATCCCTACTACTACAAATCTAGAGGAATGGCTTCTGTAGACGTCATATGTCTGATCTGGCTGGTATGTGGAACGTCATGTCCAGCTAAAGGTTAAGCAAGATACAAACAGATTTCAGATAATAAAATAAACCATGCGTTAGGTTGTGATTCATACGTGTTCCTTAAATGTAAGTGATTTTATCATATAAATTTTGTATGAAAATATTATAACTTGGGTCTAATATCTCTCTGCTAATCACTTTATTCTAACTGCTTTCCCCACCGCCCTCTTTTTCCTTGTCGCACCTCCGGCTCTTCCCGCCGGTCACTTTGTAAATCCCTTTCAATCTTAAACAAATTCTAGAATATGGCACACCGTCTGGTAACATAGACAAGTAACAAGTCAATACACATTGATCTAGAGTAGGAGTTCTCAACTAATAGAGAATTACCCACTAGGGGAGAATTTCAGGGTTTCTGGGTGGGGGGAATTGGGGCCACAGATTGGTAGACATAAGATGTTAACTTTCGAACTCCCCAAGGCAGCACAATTGAGAATTGTTGTCCTGAAAAAGACAGCTTATCGTTGCTGCTGGCGAGGGTGGGTGGGTGTCTGGAGCTGGAGCTGGAGCTGGAGCTGCTGATAGTTTGCTGGCTGGAACCGCACGCCGGCTAGCTGCTGCTGGAACAGCACTTTGATCCTAGGCTTTATTTAACAGACTATCCTAAACCTAACAAATCTGATTCATTTACCAAAATACCACATTTTTTTTTTTTTTTTATCTTTTTTTATTTCTGGTCGATTTTTGAGGCCTTTTTATATGCTGAATCAGTTTTAAAACAATCGCTGTTCCCGGAAGGTGAAGTTTCTTCTTCCGGTTGTTTTTTTTTTTAATATGGGAGTGCTGACAGAATACAATATATACGTTTATTTTGAAAAACAGAACTACTTTTATAAATGTTCTTATTTAGATTAAGAGACATGACAGAAGATCAAATGTTACTTCCACTTATTTTTATTTTAATTTAGTTTCATATTCGGGAAGTATCGAAAATAAACAAGAAAAAGGAAAACAACTTAAAGTTTCTGAAATTGTATCAGAAAAATACAATTACGAAGTGATTTAAAATATACTATTATTTATTAAGGCACGACTAAACTTATTATTATTATTATTAGTAGTAGTAGTATAAAAAACTCCATATCTCGTTCCCATTTTCATTTCATCCACCCCAACTCTTGCCACCACTTCGTTAAGAACAAATTACTTAGCCAAGTATTGTACTATTCGTAATGTTACTATTGTACTATTCGTAATGTTACTTTCTTGGAGAGAATTTTGAATGTATTCTATTTGTATTGTAGAACACTCCCTGGAACGCGTATATTCGCTGCCATCGCAAAAGTTGCCACAAAAAAAGGACGGTTCTTTTTATCGCTCCAGAAAATGCCCGAGTCCCGTTGCCACACCCTATCTTTAAAAGAGTCAGATCAGAGCAAGAGTAGAATATTGCTGCCATATCTGGGCTGATGCTTCACAATCCTCACTTTCCAGCCTCGACTGAGTTCAAAAGCGCTTGCGCGGCCGTTTGTGTGACGAATTATTCTTCACTATGAAACCGTTATCGCACAGGTGAAAAATCGCCGGGTTTTCACTACGTTCGGACAAATTACATTCTTTAGTGAGTAACATTCTTTTGTTCGCGGTGGCAAGCCATTACCATTCCTTTCGTGTTTCTTTGATAAAAAACAAGGTTTCTCTCAGATACATTCTTACCTAGAACTGTAACTTTGTGGAACAAAGTCCCGAGAGAATGCTTCCCTGACAACTACAATCTTGGTCTTTTTAAGTCCAGCATCAACCAATATTTATCCTACTCATTCTCGTAATACTCTCCTACTTCACCCTCCCTTACAATTACACTCAGTAACCCTCTACCTTGAGTGACATTTGGGCCTTGTATTGGATGAACTATCAATAAAAGACAGTTATTAAAACGAAAACCTGTGAAAATGGCAAGAGATTTTTTTCAACGATTTCCGTTTATAGCATATATTCGAAGACGGTCGGAGAACAGACAGGACTAAATGCAGTGATCAAATCAACAAAAATTAAAATACTAGTCCGAATAATACACAAAATATTATGGTGTCAGATTTATGACAAGAAGAGTAGGGATGGAAGATGGCGTCAACCGTTTTGCTTTCTTGCTTTGTCGAACGGTGTTAACATAAAATGATATGCAACTTGAAACTGTTACAACTGTACCGTTATATATATAAAAAAATTCGTTCATCACCATATTTATACGAACGCACAACCTTTAAAAATTTAAAATCAAACTCAGCGTTGCTACTGCGCGCTCCAAAAACAATAACTCATTTTCAATAGCATTTTCGGATACAACAATACATATATTTTCGTTGTCCTCTTATTACTAAGAGAAAAAACAAGAACAACATCTATTCTATACCTGAAGATGTCTGTAGGAACAGACGAAAGCTTGTAGTAAAAATAAGAACTAATACGGCAGAAATTTATGGAAACAAGGATCAATTCATTCATAACGGATTCGGAGGTTTTTGTATATTATTTGAATTGTTTGCGTTGATGGATTACTCGCCAATTAAATCATTAACCTTTGCTTTTGTTTTTGTGTGAATAATTCATGAATTTGTAAATTGATTGCACGTTTATCGTAATTTAAATAACTGATACAAGTGCGACTTTTGGATAATAAGTGCGACATTACTGTAATTATTGAACAATATAGTTCATGCCACTTTGACAGAAAATTTACCAGTAAAAAATTCGTTCATCACCATATTTATACGAACGCACAACCTTTAAAAATTTAAAATCAAACTCAGCGTTGCTACTGCGCGCTCCAAAAACAATAGCTCATTTTCAATAGCATTTTCGGATACAACAATACATATATTTTCGTTGTCCTCTTATTACTAAGAGAAAAAACAAGAACAACATCTATTCTATACCTGAAGATGTCTGTGGAACAGACGAAAGCTTGTAGTAAAAAATAAGAACTAATACGGCAGAAATTTATGGAAACAAGGATCAATTCATTCATAACGGATTCGGAGGTTTTTGTATATTATTTGAATTGTTTGCGATGATGGATTTCTCGCCAATTAAATCATTAACCTTTGCTTTTGTTTTTGTGTAAATAATTCATGAATTTGTAAATATATATATATATATATGTGTGTGTGTGTGTGTGTGCGTGCGTGTGTGTGTGCGCGCGCGTGTATGTGTGTTTACGTGTGCGTATGTGTTGTGTGCATATTTATACATTAGACGCGCGTATATGTGTACATTGGATGTGTGCAAAAGTGCCATGCATTCTCATTTTGAAACCTAGACAATAAATACACAGTAGAAAACCGAATTTTTAAAATTAAAACAAAAACACTGCAAACTTTTAAACACAACTATTCTTTTAACTAATGTTTACCCAATACAAGGCTTGAGAGCCACTCAAAGTAAAAGGTTACTGAATGAAGAAGAAATGAAGAGATATGGAGAATATATAACGACTGGCCCCGGACTTGAAGAAGTTAAGATTGCAGTGTTTAGGGAAGCATCCGCGTGGGAGTCTATTCCACAAAGTAGCGGTTCATTGAAAGAAACTGTTTGGGTGGAACTTCCTTTTTACAGATGGAATACGAAGAGAATGAGGGTGATTCGATTTGTGGGTATAGCATGGCGAATCTAAGCTGTAAATACCTGAACCGGTGGAAATAAATAATGTAGCTTGTCAGAATATTTGCCATTGAAATTGCAATAGGAAATATAAATAAAAAGTTCGCAGTGTTTTTTAAGTGAATTTCAAAAACAATAGTCAATTATTTGTACATAGATTTATTCAACCACATATATGCCATTTTGTTCCACTGCCTTTTGCCACCTTTGAAGCAGCTTCATGATTCCATCCTCCCAGAACTTGGCATCTTTTTGGGTGATGAATTGGCCTAAGTGGTTTTTATAGGCTTTGAGAGTATTGAAGTTTGTTTCCATTAAGAGAATTTTGTAAGAATTGAAGTAAGAGGTTATCTGAAGGTGCAAGGCTAAGGGACTAAGATGGATGAAGCAGACATTACAGCACCAATTTCTGCTGTGTCTAGAAAGAGACGTGAGACATGGCGTTGTCCTGACAGATGACGACAATCTTCTATTTGACCAATTCCGGGCGATTTTCATCGATTACTTTTGAAGCCTATGTTTATTAATTTTGATTACGTTTCGGGTATGCAAATAAAGTTAGTTTTTAAGTAAATAATAAATATTTTAATCCAACATAATTTCTTTTTACTATAAACATTATATTTAGTGGATACATGTATTCGAGTAGACATCCCTGCTAAATAGTCAAATTGACGTCTACAGGTATGCACAATCGAAAGTCTTATTCAAGAAACTGTGCCTCAGCAGGGATCGAACCTGCGTTCCATTTAACCTGTGAAAACCATCTTTAAGCTAGTCGTGTTTTACCCACTACATATATATATATAGTCGTCCACATACAAGCCTGTTTCACTGTACCACAGCTCATCAGTGTGGATAGACATCCGATTGCTTCAAACCGGGATCGAAACTCGACCGATTTGGCATTAGCCAGAGATTCTACCCCTAAGCTATCGGTAGAGAAAGGGAATTTTATAACGTATATATATAACAAGATGTATACAAACGCCAATAGCCAAAAGCGCTCAATTCGTAATTAAAGAGCGATGCCTTAATAGCAGCAGTCATTGATTTTTTTTTTAAATTACCTTTACTCTTTAGTGGTCAATCGGCTAACGAGAGCATAGTCATCCAAGCATAAAAGCAGTTGGACGTCTAGCTAATGAGCTATGATACAGCGAAACAGCTTTCTATATGGATGACGATAGATAGAAATAGATAGATAGATAGAAAAGAAAGAAAGAAAGAAAGAAAGAAAGAAAGAAAGAAAGAGAAATTAGAATTAATATAATATAATATATGCTACCTTGACCATCCCGACTGCAGAGTTTCATAGACGGGTCCGTCTATCCACTCTTCAGGCTATACATACATTTATGCGCGTTAGATTAAATTCGTTGGTTCTGTGTGTCTGTCTGTTTGCTGTCTGCGTCTATAAATGCGTGTTTGGTTTAGTTTCGCTTAGTTTAGTTTGTTTAACGGTATATCAACTCCTTATGGGTCATATAATGCCGTAATGTAATTTTCTTGAGAGCTTTAGTAATTTTTTACTATTAAGAAACTATTACTATAAAAAGTGTGTGTGTATGCGTGTGTGTGTGTGTGTGTGTGTGTGTGTGTGTGTGTGTGTGTGTGTGTGTGTGTGTGTGTGTGTGTGTGATATGAAACCATGGTCGGAGTTATATGCAAATCGCTTAAAAGAGACTCTAAGTGGAAAGTCAGGCAAAGATACTCCAAATGAGTCATGAAAAGAATTGGAAGAGAATTTATAAACAAAACATTCTGCTTTATCAGTAGAAAATGTTAACACCTCAAACTGAGTGAAGAGAGAAAGGATAGAAGACTTACTCTTATTTAACACACTATTACAGAACCGACAGTAGTCACGAGAACCAATCTTGTTAGATACTATATAGTGCCTCATTCTATCAGCAAACAAAAACTTAGCCTCTTTGAGGACGCGTTTACAATTATTTCGAGCAGACACAAATAGACGTCTGTTGTGATCAGAATTATCACGCTGGTATACTCGGAAAAAGTGATTCCTGTGGGCTATAGGGGCTGAACAGGCCGGTGTGAACCAATTAGAAGATTTTCTGTTTAAGCTGATATTTGAGAGACTGTACAAAAGCACTAATGCCGGCTTTAACCCCAAAAGAGAAAACTTTATGGCACAATTCTCAATAGCAATGTTAATAATATCAATCCAAGGGGTGTCTTGAATAAAGTCGCGAAATGAATCTCAATTAGTTCATTAGTAACAGAAAATCTTGTGAATGGGAGGTCACTTTATATTAAATATAAAAATATCGAACTAAAAAAATGAAAAAAAAATGATCTACAATTTGTTGTTAAATGGGACAAGGTGTGGCGTGTTAATTTTAATGCCCACCCAAAACGAAACTGCTCTGTTTTAATCGTCTGAGAGAATACTTTATACCTTTCATCAGCATGGTTGATGCTAACCTCCAGGAGAGTGTCTTCGTTTTCCGCTGACATGAAGTGAAAATATTATATTGAATCAATTGCTAAGTCTGCAGATAGGAAAGTTGGTTCACTGTCTCATCGGAGATAATTTTTCTTGCCAAAATCTATTTTACTTATTTATAATTCTACCATTCGTCTTTACTTTGAATATTGCTGCCACATCTGGTTTGGTGCTTATGTTATAAATTTAGAGATTCTTGACAATATTCAAAGAAGTATCTGTAATGTTACTGGTCATGACCTGGCGTCTCGGCTTCAGTCACTTTCCCATCGCCGTAACGTAGCATTCCTGTGCCTTTTTTTTATAAATACTTTCATGGTAATTGTTCTGGTGAACATTCCTCTCTGGTACGACGACTTTATGAATTTAAGTGCAGTAATAGATTGGCGTGAAGGTTTCCTCATTTTACAGTTAAAATGCCTAGATATAGCCTTAAGTTCTATGTTAACAGTTTCTTCTATCGCACTTCTTGCTTGTGGATCTCTCTACCAACTTCTTCCTCCCAAGTCAACTTTAATCTTCAAAAATCTAAATGTAATGTCAATCGTTATCTTCTATCTTCTTAATTCTTGTTTTTTATTGTCTTCTCTCCTTAATTGTATATTTTTTTCTCATATTCTCTAACACACAGTAACAACTTGCGTCTTAGTGGTTTTATTGCCTTGCTTGGGGTGAAATGACTTTATATATATATATATATATATATATATATATATATATATATTGTAATTTTTGTACAATTGAAATTAAGATACCTTTAGTGAATGACCATTTTCACCTACGAATTTTAATTTTAAAATTAGCAGGATTTTTCAAACTGTTTATGGTATCAGTTTGTAGAGGGATACTGTTTAGTTGGAGAAAGAAAGAGAGAAGGTATATTCCAGGTGACTTATTGGGAGGTATGGAGAGAAGGAGGCACCGTTACTAGAATTATATTATGGAAGTAGGAGAGCCTGGGAAAAGGAGAGGGGGAGACCGATGAGATGACCTACATCCTAATGGCCACACGGCCAAAGTTTAATTCGACGGGAATTCACGGAAATTAACGAAAACGTGAAAAAAACAATCAAGGGGCAACTTTAGTAAAATGAAAGAGAATTAATTCGAAATTATTGGTATTAAACTCGTCCATATATCAGAGTTCAAAATTTGGGGCAGTGTTTTCAAAGACTTGGAGGGAATTTGGTTACATATATGCGTACGGGTGCGTTAGTCCACCTTAAGAATATCTACCCGCATAAAGTGGGTTTCTACTTTTTCATGTTATATATTGATTTATCAATGACGGTAACAATGCTTTTAACTGTTGGTGTAAGACTATAATTTCTCTTCTGTTAATAATGTCGGAGCAAGAAAAATATTTGTGTCCTTTGAAAAATCATTTTGCAGAATATTTTTCATCTCAAAAATATATTTTATCATTTTTACAGCATTTTTTTCTTAGAAAATTACCAGGAACAAATAAAAAAAATCTCATTTGTTTTTCTTTTACATTACAAATTGCTATTATTACATAGATACTGTTCATGAACGATATTGATGAATGATGACTAATAAACTGTAGACATTTTTAGTTATACATTTCTTTTGTCAAGCCTTGATATTAGAGATTGGCGCCGATATACAGAAAACTTAAAACGATTACTTATTTTAGTGGATAATTTTATTTTCAATTATTGCCACGCGGTTCCAGCAATGTTCAGTGAATTATTTAAACAAATTAGCTGTAAATAATCAACAGTGCCTTTTTATAGTAATCTGCTACTTACATTATTTGTAACTAATACCGTTTTTACATTTACATAGCGAAGTAGCGAAGTAATCGTTCTAAGTAATGCCGTTAATCGAAATAAGTGCTGCGTTACTGGCTAAGCGGGATTATTTTTCAGAGATATATGCATCGTATTATTTGACTCTGACAGAGTCTTACAATCTCACCATCATCATCACAGTAATAAGGAATCATTTTAATATCATTGTAACCACCTGCGGTTCACGTCTTGATCTTTTACTCAATATAGACATGAATTTCAGCTAGTATATATCTATATAACTCTTTAGACCATATCACAATTCCAAGTACAACAAGAGTGATTTGGAAACAAGTATCAGCAGTCGTAATAGATAAAGTTTCAATTCGACGTGAGAAATTACAAACAGCAAAGAAGCGTCAGTGAAATATTCAACTCTTGTTATTGAGCTTATAAATTATAACATTTCAGCTGGGAATCTTCGATTTTCTTCATATGTTTTCTAGTCAGCAACTGATTTATGATCTGACATTAACTAGAATATATACGTTTCCCCACGAGGAAGATAAGAGTTTACTAATCGAAACGTCAGGATTTCTAATTGTCACATGATATATGAAACTGTTCAAACGTTGAAATTCTCTAAATAACATTTTCACTTTCACACTTTCCTCTGGTTCAGATTGTTCGGTTCGATTTGTTTAGTAAAACTAAAACTAAAAAAACAAAAAAAAAAAAACGAACAAAAACATTTTTTTAGCAAAGAACACGACCATGGAAGTGGTGAATTATTTTCAATCCTGCAACTCATTTCCCGCAGACGAAACGTTGATAGGCTCTCGCTACTTTACCGCTATTTCCATGGCAAATGTTCAGATGAGCAACATTCCTTCGTTTCACCAGTTCAGACCTTCACAGCTACGATGTGCCATGCCACGTACAAGGCGTCAACTCATCCTCGTTCCCTTCGTATTTCTTTGGTAAAGAGGTAGTTCCACTGAGAAAGCTTCTTCTTCCGAACTGTTACGTTGTAGAATAGACTCCCGTGCAGATGCCACCTCGATCACTACAATCTTAACATCTTGAAGTCTAAAATCAACCGTTATCTATCCTACTATCCTCATAATATGCACTTCTTACCTCCTCTCTTCACGCTCTTACAAGAAACCCATTCAGTGTTCTTCTACATTGATCTTCAAAGAATTTAAATGCAATGTCAATTGTTATCTTCTATCTTCCTAATATTTGTTCTTTTATTGTCTTCTCTACTTAATAGTATATTTTTCTAATATTCTCTAACACTCAGTAACCTCTTGCGTCTTAGTGGCTTTATTACCTTGCTTGGGGTGAAATGATTATATATATGTGTGTGTGTGTGTGTGTGTGTGTGTGTGTGTGTGTGTGTGTGTGTGTGTGTGAGTGTTTCTACTTTTTATGTTATATATTGATTTATCATTGACAGTAACAATGATTGGGCCTTTTATTGGATGAATAATTGTAAAAATAAAAATGCACTATGTGCCTCTTATAATTTCCCACAGATTTTTCCATTAACATAATTCTATAAAGACGAGGATAATTGTTAATCCGAATGTGCAATATTTGTTGAATACGACGGTAAAAAGTTCACTGAATAAACATACTGTCTTGTGGTATCCTGGTCGCTAAAGAAGCAGTCTGTCTAATCCTATCCTGATGAAAAATTACACCTTTTCTGTCAATTAATTCAGAATATTTATCGTTACTTAATGCTTTAAACTAGTCTTATTGAATTAGTACTTGTTCGAATCAATCGTTTAGTTCTCTGAAAACCAACAATTCTACACCGCATCACCGTTAGACCAGCAATTTGTACGATTAGTATTGGTTAATTTCGCTTGTCCCACGATCTCTTGTTTTACATTGTTTTAAAGTATCAACTTTTCATCATCAGTCATTATTTCCTCCCATAGGATTTTCCCGTTTAATCGACAAACATATTCAAGTTGATGCAAATGATTTTAGACGATTGATTTGGAATACATTTTTAGCATGTTGATTGTCATATAGCTTTGATTAATACCAAGTAATATTTTTGTCTGATAGCTATCAACTTCAACTGGTTTACTCAATTATGCATCAAAGTGAAACTTCGCAAACCACTTTTGATAATTTCGATCATTCATAATACCATCCCCATAAACTGTAGCTTGTTGGCATTTGACTAACATTTTAACTTTCTTGGAAAAAAAATAACCTGAAAATGTTCTTTATGTCCTTCCATCTTCATGGCTAGAATCAATGAACCAAATTGCATTAACTTTTATATGTTTTAATATACGCTTGGACTGTAAGTAATGACGAGGTTTTAGAGAAAACTGGAAGTGAAAAGTACACTTATACTTAACATCAGAAAGAGACTGTTGAAATTTCTAGAGCGCATAATGAGGAGAGAGGGCTTGGAAAATTTAACACTGACAGGATATATTAAAGGCAAGAGACAACGGAAAGCAGTGCATAAGCCATCCAACGAGTTTGTGTAAATGGTTGTCAGAACACGGATTAGGAGAGATAACGAAAAGACAAACATTACTAAAAGCTACAAAGGACAGAAACTTATGGAAAGACATGATCACCGACACCCTGAAGGGAGACGGCACATAAAAGAAGAATATAACAGCTTTCACAATACCACCAAAAGCAATCTTTTTGAATGAAATTCTCCCGATATCATCTAGTAACAAAAACAGAACGAACATTTTTTTAGGCTACTCAATATTAGTATTTAGCTTTTGTTGGTTTTTAAAGAAATTTCTTCCAATGTTCCTGGATTTTTGACATTTTTTAATTATTTTAAAAAACGATTATGCGTAACTCCCCTACTTAACTGAAATAAATAATGAAATCAATAATAACGCTAAAATATCCCTATAAATATTTTGTTACGATCTATGTGCTTAAAACCATGTAACTATCTCTAAATAAGAAAAAAAAAGCTATTCTTCCGTTGTCATGGTGAGGAGAGAAATTTGTGTCAAAGATGTTATCCGGTTCTATGACGACAGAAAGAGAGAGAAAATGATGAGTAGAATCTGAGCAAAAAAAAATGAAATGATTTTTCCTTCAGATTATATTCGTGTAACATTGATAAAATCTGAAATAAAAAAAAATGTCTTTATACTCTAATAAATCAATACATATTAAGTTTAATTATCTATCAATATAAAACATATTTTCAAACGAGGAATATACATTACTGCTTTGGTAGTTTAACAAAGAGTGATAAGAGAGAGATAGAAAAAGACAGACAAACAGACAGAAAGAGAGAGAGAGCGAAAGAAAGGGAGAGAAGTGAACTTTTCGTATTCACGGACGACTTAGGTTGGTGCCAGAGGGGAGAAAAAAATGGAGAGGGTGGTGGAAGAGAAGATTTAAAATATTTATTTTTCCTTTTATTAATGTAATTCAACTTTGGAAAACTTGTAAATATGCAATAATCAAAAATTACCAAGAAGAGAATCGCGAAAACTGATTTATTTGGTTTTTTTTTTACGGTTTATCAAACTTCTGCAGGTTATGTAAAGCCAGGGGATGGACTGTAAGAATATATTTATCGATTTTAATTTTCTTATACAAATCCTACTATTTTATTCACAGTTAGCAGGAGAAGAGGTGAAATCATTTCTTTACCAAGAGTAATAATGAACTAGACTGTAATTGGAACTCGGTGTTATTTATTACACCACCCGCACATCCAAGATTATAGCATCTAGTATTCACAAGCCGTCACCCATCCAGGTACTGACCAGGCTTGACGTTGCTTAACTTCAGTGGCAAACCAGGCACCAGTACTGGCTATGCTGTTTTGATGGAGACAGCACGCATTGTCCTGTACGCGGAATGGCCACGATAATCAAAACTGTTTTTCAGTAAATACTACCAAAATGTTTTGTGCTCTTGAAATCTTGTGGTATTGAAGGGATAGATAAAGGATGTCACTAGAGGTTTCACAGCATGAACTTTGCACGTGGGTGTTGAAGTGTAGATGGCCGTTTTGAACATCTACGAGTAATTGTGCAACTCGTGTCCTCTTTTCATAACAAAGCAGCCCTTTTCTTGTGCTCTTGAAATTCTGTGGTGTTGAAAGGATAGGGACAGGAAGAGCTGAAGAGGTTCCCAGCTTGAACTTTGCACATGGATGGTGAAGGGTAGATGGTCGTTTTGCACAACATCTACGAGTAATTGTGTAACTTTCCTTGTTAGGACGACACTGCTTTCCTTTGCCCCGAGGGAGGAAAAGTCAAGAAAATATGACCTAAAAATTGCTTACTTGCTTTTCTCTCTGTCATTAGGTGCAAATGACTGGAAATCCAAAGCTGCACCAGAACAATAAAGACAATCAGTAATAATATTTTCACTGGGTCTTGGAATGTGGGAACGTACCTCGATATTAAGAAAAACCTTGAACGTAAACCAGCTTCAATTATCCGCGCCCTAATAAAGGGAAACATTGGCATAGCTGCTGTCTCGGAAACTAGACAAAAGGAGGTTGATGGTGGGTACACCTTGTTCTGTATTGGTAGAGAAAAGCAGGTGTCGGGTTTGCTATTCTGAACGACCTGGTGAAACATCTGAAATCTCTCTCTCTGTTGGTATCAGTGAGAGACTTACGTCCTTGCGTATTTGAATTGGCAGAAATAAGCATGCAACCATCTTTAGTTGCTATTCTCCAACCATGAAGTCTAGTGAAGTAATTACGGAGAATTCCTACTGTGAATTACGCAACCAGTTGAGAAATACTTCCATCCATGACAAACTACTTCATCTGGGCGAATTCAATGCATTTTTAGGTTGCAATACATCAGTATGGAGTAATGTAATCGGTAAGCATGGTGTTGGCAAGGCCAACAAATGGTCATCTACTGCTATCCCTTAGTATTGAGCATGGACTCTTGATTATCAACACTCTTACAGCTTCCTAACCACCACATAACTAGCTGGAGGCATCCCCGATACAACCACTATTATCTCATCGATTATGTGAGTGTGAGGTCTTTCTCCAGGAGGGATGTAAAAATGACTCGTTCCTTCTTCATTGGTGAATGTTGGTTTTACCACAGGTTAATACAATCCTAGGTTAGAAACATCATCTGTAGCAACCGCACTCCACCAGCTCAAAGCGTATAGATATCAAAAAGCTAAACAACACTAACAACTTAAAATCTTTTCAGATCTTGTGTGACAGCAAGTTTTCAGATATTCCGGGTAGTGTAGACATTGAATCAACATGCTCTATTTTCAAAAGTGCTGTATACGAGTCATCCCAGGAAACGCTTAGATATGTCAAGAGAAAACAACAAGACCGATTTGACTCAAATGATCCAAGTATTCTTTCTCTTTTGGATAATATGCACAAGTGACATCATCAATTGGCATCAGACAAGAACAATGTTACAAAGCGCAATGAATTCAGGAAAGCCAGAAACCTATGCTAATTTTAACTACGGAAAATGAAATAAGCATGGTGGCGAGAAAAGGCAGATCTATTGCAGGATGCTATTGATAGATGCGGCTTTAAATCAGTCTATCAGAATCTAAGCGGCGTATTTGGGTCTGAGCCAAATGATTCACCTCAATTTTTTTCTTCCAATGGCAACCTTCTAACGGACAAAAAAGATATCACTAAACACTGGGCAGAACATTTCTCAAATGTTCTAAACATGTATTTAAATGTTGACGAGAATCTTTTCGACAATTTACCACAGAGGCTTTTGTAAAAGGCTTATTAACTACTCCATCTATTGCTGAAATAAAATGGCCATAAAACAAATGACAAACAGGAAGTATTCTGGGAACGATAGCATACCAATAGAGATATATAAATGTGGCAGCAATCTCCAGGATCATAAATTTTGTGGTCACTTTTTTAAATCTGATATTCAGGATCAGTTCCTAAAGACACTTGCATCTCCATAAGCACAAAAGTCATAATTGCGAATGTGAAAAACCATAGAGGTTGGATGGAAAGATATGATGACAATGAGCATCCTTTCAGGAACACTGGGTTCCTTTACTATGATTTTTTCCTGTGAATTTATTATCGGTCACGACAGATAACATTGAAAGAATTTTATGAAGAATAATATATGTAAATACATAGTAGAAGCACCAGACCACATGTGACAGCAATTTCAATGCAACGACAAATGGTAGATATATAAATATGTAAAATAGAGTCTGGTGAGAAAACAGTGAACCAACTTTCCTTGCAGAAGATCTAGCAATTGATTTAATATAATCTTTCCACTTTATGTCAGCAGAAAATGTTAGTCCAGAAAGGGGAAATGAGTCACTCTCCTGGAGGCTAGCATCAGCCATGATGATGAAAGGTGAAAAAGGTTCTCTCAGACGATTAAGAGCGAGTAATTTCGTTTTGGGAGTATTAAAATTAACAAGCCATTTATTGCTCTAATTAACAACAAATTTTAGGTCATTTTTGGATCAGCTGCCAATTTGATCTTATCGAACCGATCAGAGTTATTATTAAGGCAGAAATAAATAGTTGTGCTATCAGCATAAATACCGGGTTGAGATATTATCAAGGAGCTCAAGGTAAATAGCAAGGGCACCGGACCATATGTAGCAGTAATATTCTAAGCATGGATGAATGGTAGACTCATAGATATGTAAGGTAGTTTCTGAAGAAAAAAATGTTTCACCCGACATAGTGATCCGACTTTCTTAGCAGCTAACCTAGCAATGGATTCAATATAGTCTTTCCACTTCATATCAGCAAGTGAAATGAGTTACTTTCCTGGATTTCCTGATGGAAGGCAGCAAAGGGTCTCTCAGGTGATTAATCCAGAAAAGTTTAGTTTTGGAGGCGTTAAAATTAAGGAGCCATGTTTTGCCCTAGTTAACTGCGGACTTGTGGTCGTTTTGGACATCAGCTGCGATTCTGACCTTGTCAAACTGATAAGCCTTACTTATCGAAGCAGGAGTAAATTGTTGTGTCGTCGGCGTAAATACCAAGTTGAGAGTTGATGTCATCAAGAAGGTCATTAATGAAAATTAAAAATAGAGTAGGACCAAGGATGGATCCCTGTGGGACGCCTGCGTTAGTACGAAAGGATCTAGAAGTGTGGCCGTTCAGGATAACCTTAATTTCATGATTTGATAGGAAAGACTGGATCAGTTCAAAAAAGTATCTGGAGACACTGGAACTTTTCAGCTTATGGAGAAGATCTGATGACAGATCCTGTCAAAGACTTTCGAAATGTCCAATGTAACAGTTACCGTTTTTATCTAGAGCATGATAAGGTCTTTCCGCAAATATCATCAGTACATCAGCAGTTGACCTGGAGAAATGAAAGGTATATTGCTTGTCTGAGAAAAGACCTTGCGATGGAAGATGATGAACCATTTCAATATTGATTAGAGCCTCTAGGAGTTACCAAAAAGTAGAAGACTAATAGGTCGATAGTTAGAAGGGTTGGACGGCTCACTAGTGTTCTTAAAAACTGGAACAAGAGATGATGACTTCCAGCAGGCAGGAAAGCAGGAGGCAGCAAGGCATTTATTATACAGTTTAGAGAGAACAGGAGCCAATTGGGGAGCACACTTCTTAATGACTATTACATGGTTATCATCGGGTCCATATGCTTCGTAGGGATCTGGGTTAGAGATCATAGTAGAAAACATGGAAGGGGTTATATGCATATCACTCAACAGAGACATAGCCCTAGTGGGGAAGCAGGGATATTCTGGGTGAATCAAGAGAAGAGCTCGAGAATTTGCGAGCAAAGCATTCAGCTCTATCAGAAGAGGGTGATAACACTTCATATTGGTTGAAGAGGGTAGGAATAGAGACCTTACATTTATTTAATACCCTATTACAGAACCGCCAGTAATAGTGAGAACCAAAGTTGTTTGAGACTATGCAGTGCCTCATTCTCTCGGCAAATAGGGACTTTGCTCCTTCGAGGACTCACATTTATTGTGAGCAGCAATGAATAGGCGCCTGTTGTGACGAAATCCGTCACACTAGTATAGCCGAAAATAGTGGTTTCTGTTTGCTATAGCGGCCGAGAACGCTGGTGTAAACCATGAAGAGGAGTGAGGTTTCACCTTGTATTTCCGAGAAGGGATGAAAGCGTCCATGCTGGCTTTGACCCTAGAAGAAACCTCAGTGGCGCAATTTTCAATTGGGAGTTTAAACATGTCAGTCCAAGGATCATCACGGAGAAAAGTAGAGAAGCATGTTGCTCGTTTTTGCTATGGAAACGAGTAGGGAAGTCCATGATTTGAGTCAGGGATTGGGCAATGGAAAAATTTAATGTCTGAACACCGGCAACATTACTCCCTTTAGATTGTTTAAGCCACGTATTGTGGTGAGCAAAGATGGGTAGATGGAAATTGCCGTTTCTATACTGTCAGCAATTATGTTCTGGGAAGAGATGGAGCGGTAAAGGAAAAAGAGATAGCTAACAGAGTATAGTAACGAAAGACTGGAGTACATGAAGGAGTAGTCGGGGGCCTCGAGAGATAATTCCCTGGTCATTGGAAGATTATCCTGGATGTAGACACCAAGGCCAT
Source organism: Acanthosepion pharaonis (assembly GCA_903632075.3). Classification (NCBI taxonomy): domain Eukaryota; kingdom Metazoa; phylum Mollusca; class Cephalopoda; order Sepiida; family Sepiidae; genus Acanthosepion; species Acanthosepion pharaonis. Next base: position 460,638 of record CAHIKZ030000019.1, read on the forward strand.
GTATGTGAATGCTGGAATCTTTTCGACAAAGGGGAAAAATAGCCTGGAACCAAGAATTCACTGGTCACTGTGAAATAATTTAAGTTAATTTCACAGAGAGCAAAGATATCTGGCGACTGTTCCAAGAGTAAAGATTCTACGCTGCATGGTTTGAAACGGATACCGCGAATATTAGTGAAAGAAAGGCTGAGTGGGTAGGTGATTTTTTTGTTTACTGGTTTAGTTGTATTTCTTGTCGTTGTTTTTTCCATGAAATTCGTTTGATTCTGCTTGAGACAGAAAAAAGAATCAAGGCGTTCGAGAACAAATGCTTGAGAAAGATCCTCCGCATCTGCTACCGGGAGCATAAAACCAATGACTATGTACGGAGCACGGTCAAAAGTCTTGTGAGCCGACAGGAATCTTCCCTCTCCACACTTAGGCGTCGGAAAATGGCATGGTTTGGCCCCGTCACACAGCCTCTGCAAGACCATCGTGCAAAGCACTGTTGAAAGCAGAAGTAAGCGGCGACAGCAACGCAAAAAACTGGTCAGACAACATCAAAGAGTGGACGGACATGACAATGTCGGAATTACTGAGAGCCACCGCCAACAGATCTTCCTGGAGGAGGTTTTCTGTTTCTTATGCTGATGATGATGATAGACAGACAAGCAAACAGTTCCATGGAATTTTTCATTTAATCATCAGCAGATTTTTCGTGAACTGATTTCATTTAATTTAAGACTAATTTATAACATGTATTTTCTTTACAAATATTTATTGATGGTTACATTTATTGGTAATTAAAATTGCAACACTTAAAATCATGGTCGATTCAATTTAAGTATACGTACACTTCATTTATTATTAGGTGGGTATATATACACAGCCAGGATTTAGTATTCTGTGCTTTGTCTATCACAGCGCTAATATAGTTTGCTTTATTATTATTATTGTTATTATTATTATTTCTGCTATGGACACACTACCTACCAAGTCTGCGGAAAGACCTAAGGCAGGTCGTGGTGTGTTGTTATGGCCACATTTCATGTTAATTTTTTTTTTTTTTTTTTATCTCCGATGAAGTTGCTAGCGTTACATAGACAAAGTTCTCCTTAGTGTGTGTGCTGTACTTAATAAGACAATTTTCTGTATGTCTCTTAAGCTGGGGTTTCCAGGGATTCTTTCAATGTGTTGTTTTGTTCCATTTTTTATAATTCCAAGTGCACCTATTACCACTGGTATTATTCTTGTTTTATTATTATTATTATTATTATTATTATTTTATTTCCTTTGAATTCTGGTGTGTACACATTTCTTTCCGAGTCCCGCCCAGAGACCTAAGGTCAGAAATGTCATCATGACATTTTCCACTGACCAATTAAAAAAAAACACCCCCCCCACCAAAAAAAAAACAACAGACATATTTTACATAAATAAAGCCCTTCGTGAAGTGTGAGCTGTACTATTGAGAACATTTTTTTGTATTTCTTTAAGGCATGGGCTTCCAGGAATCCCTTCAATGAGTCTACTGGAATCTTTTCCAACCAATCCGAGGGCCCCAACCACAATAGAGATTGTTGATGTTCCCATGTGCTACATTTTTGAGTTTTCGATTTCAAGGCCCTTGTATTTTAATAACTTTTTGAAGATCTTTAAAAATGCATAGCAGTCTGCACCAACTGCTATATCAATAACAAGGCAATTAATTATTATTATTACTATTATTATTATTAAATAAAAGCCGTTCTCACTTTCCTTTTTACAGTTTTCTTTCACCCTAAACAGAATAGAAAGAAGATGGTATTGCGAACAAGCAGGTATAAAATTATAAAATGGACCCTACTGGGAATGTGTATTCATTGGAAGTAGGCAACTGCTGTTGATAATATCACTACTACTACTACTACTATTGATGTTTCTGTTTTGTTGCCAGATTGTTTTAAATTTATTAAAAAACATTAAGAGTTCGTCAGAATAATAAATTTTTAAATTCTTTTGCGAGATAGCTAGCTAGATAATTTATCCATACCTAAACAATCATGTCATATTTTAGGGTAACTATCCTATTCATTATTATGAAGATTCACCAAGATTTCTTTAGCCTGGAGTAAGTCTATATTAACGGGAGGTTCAAGGCGAATTGAATCCACGAACAATAATATATGAGACTAGCCTATGAGTTATCGCTATGTCAGGCGCCTTACAATAATATTATAGAATTAAAATCTTCATCATTAAATGATGCTAATGGCAGATCATTCTCCAGTCTCTCTCAACTGAAGAACCACCAACAAATCTTACTATTCGTTAATTAACACCATTGTCCGTAAGTGCCAAATTTATATTCCTCCCAGCTTAAACTCTATTACAACCCAGTTTAAATCCCATAAGTATAAAAGGTGGAAATTATGAGTTGAACGGCTTTGTATATTTGATAATGATAATAATGGCTACTCGTTTCCGAGTACACTCTCAAGATAGAACATTAGCATCCCGACCATGAGACCCGGGTTCGAATCTCAATATGGTCGACAGCGAGGCAACTTTTTGACAATATAAGTTTGTGGGGACGACCCCAGCTTATACCCAAAAATCATACCCACAGGTCGGATCCGAGCTTCGTGAGTGCAATTTTGTTGACGAAACTCTTTGGAAATCATCGATGGTTGTGGCAGTACGTCTCACAAATCATCGTGATCTAGTTTTCGAGCGTACTGGCCGTGTTCAGCTACTGACCAAAATAGACTATGCACTCTCTATTAGAAACTGCAACTAGGCTACGCTCAGTGTGGTTGCAGGTTAGCTCTGAGGGTGTTGATGACACGCAAATGCAACAAAGATTCGCTAGCCATTGTAGCAAACGAATATATTCGGAAACCAGCAGTCCGACATTATTATTAAAAATAATTAAATGAAATATTTTTTCTGGATAATCAACAAATTGCATTAAAAATGAAAATAAGTTTAGAATATTTTTGAAAACGCTAAAATATCGCGTTTTAAAACAAAATCGACCATTTCGTGTTGAACAACATTAATAGCTATAATTATTTAATTCTCATTATTCAAACTAATTATATTCGGACTATTTTCCTCATCTTTGTTGTTAGGTGTATATCAATTTGGGCAACATCTAATGAAGGCCGGGTAGCACAACAGCTGAAACGTAGTGAAAACAACAATAAAGATGAGGACAATAATCTGAATATAAATGGTGTAAAAAATGATAACTTCTCATCCCAGAAATTTGGACAGAAATTATTTAATTCCCATTCAGTTCACTGTTAACTAAACGACGTTTTGTGACTTTCAATTTACGGCAAAATCATTCATATAGTTTAAACATAAGCAAAATGGATAGAAAAACTGTTTTAATTTAGGCTAGCTGTAAGGTTATAACCTTTGCACATTTTATTGTGTCCAGTCAGGTGAAATGCATTAATGTTTGATTCTGCCCGACCGGGTTGACGTGATGAGTCACTGGCCCAACTTGGCTGTCGGCCATATAATGACTGTAAGCTTGTAGTTGACGGTTGACGGATGAAGAGCGGTCAAACAGAGTACCCAAATAGAAGGGACCAAATGTTGGCACTTCGCCAATATTCTGAGCAAATTTCATAATTTTACAGACTGGGAATGTGTTATATATTTTTAGATTCGTCTTCTGCAAACGGAAATTTCAAGAAAGCGGAACATGAATGATTTCTGTGTAAACATAATTATTTTGTATCCACTTAAATTCCTTATCAAGTGTGCCAAATAGTTCAACCTATAACGTACATGGGGATGATCCCGTAAGTCGGATTAAGTTCATGCGGAATCTATAGTATATGTTATAAAGACCCTCAATAAATTTGGATGCCGTAGCATTTGCTACTCTGGTGTTCGGTCATTTTTTTAATCGAATTCACCCCATGTGAGGCAGTAAAGCGACTAAGACGCAAAGGGTTACTGGATGTGAAAGAACTAGAAAACAGAAACATTATTAAGGAGCGAGAACAATAGAAAAGTAAACAAGAAGACAGCAGATAAAAACTGATATTGCATTGAAATTTTTCGAGATCAAAGTTGGCTGGAAAGGAACAAGCCGGGTGTTTCACAAGCAAGAAGTGCGATAGAAGAAATTATTAACATATAATTTATGGTTACATCTAGCCATTTCAACTGTAAAATAATGCGACGTTGTTGCCAATCTAGTACTGCACTTAAATTCATAAAGTCTAGGTACCATAGCGAAGAGCTCATCCAAACAATTACAATGAAAATATTTATATAAAAATCGCAGGGAAGCAATTTTACGGCGGTGGAAAAGTAACTGAAATCGAGACGCCAGGTCAAGACCAATAATATTGCTGATTCATCTTTGAATTTTATCAAGAATCTCTAAATATATAACAGGAGCACCGAAGCATATGTGACAGCAATATTCGAACGATGGATGAATTATAGAAAAATAAACGTTGAATCCTCATCTGGTGATGATTGTGTAAGCTAGTGTTCATAATTAAATAAAAGTAGAGATTCAATATTCGTATTTGTGTATATTGAATTCCGAGAAATATTTTCAAGCCTGAAAAAAATACTAGACGCCTCAAATATACCAAGAAACAATCGTGTGTCGTTTTTGGAAAATCTCTTAACTCGAAAAAATGAATAAAAAAATAAGATAATTTCTTATTTACCGTGTCTTTGGAATCGGTAATTTTCAAGTTGACAGTAATCAGTTGTTATTTACTAAGCTTTGCTTAGTCTGGCATAAGGCCGAAAGTATGGGCACTCAGTGAAGAGAAAATAAATATTTATTGAGATCCGGTGTAAGAAAGATAAATGGTTACTTATTTGGCCATAAGACACTTTCTGGAAAAAGACATTTGAAATATTGCAAATCTGTTAAGGGAAAAATGACTATAGTAAAATGTATTCAAATACTAAACGTAACAGAACACTGCTAATACATGTTTGAATAAAACACACATTAGTTAAATAAAAAGTTTAATTAATGCAAGCAACAAATGTTATTCTAATAGTAAATTATACCATTGTTTGTTTTTAGTTATGAAATTCTAAGAAAAATATTCTTTCAGTTTTATTGAAGTCATAAATACCGTATATCCCGTATGCTAAAACGCTACAAATGGTATGACGTATCCAAAATTAGCGAGGTATTTTTTTTGGCAAAATATTTGAAGATTTAATAGCTTACCGTACGAGCAAATCCAAGACGCCAAATCTACAGTGCCTTTTTTTTCTGTCACGAGAAATTATCACAATTTGGACCTAATGTTAAATATTTGTGGCTATTATTAATTAGATTTTCTAAAGTTTAACACAATTTTATATCTATTCACAATAGAAACAGATCGTACGTCAAAATGTAGAGAGGAGTGGTTCATCTCTACATTTTGACTTTTCAGGGCTAAGATGCAGGACTATTTTTATAGCATACAGGTAATATGGTAGATATACCATGGACAGGACGTGTGAGTACAGAAGAGGTCTTAAAAATAGGAACAAGGAAACTTATAGTTACAATCAGAACGAGAGGTGAAATGTCTAGGATACATAATGAGTGAAATGGGTGTAGAGGATTTAACAGTCAGAAAAGTAAAAGAAGCTGGGGGACAGCAACTAACCCACTTAACGAGTTTATATGAAAGGAAGAAGAAGGAGGGTAAAGGGTAAAAATTACTTAGAGCAACTTAAGACAAGATATTTTGGAGAGCCATGATCGCCTACTTTCTGAAATGTCTTGACACAAGTAAACAGATGCCGACCAAACTTTATCTGGCTCCCAGGTGTTCACCGTGCAAATATGGGTACGTATCTCTGTCGGCGTTTACGTTATAAACATAAATGTTCAAAATGTCCCCTGATTGCTTCTACCCACGCATGCACCCATCGGATCATTGACTGGGGGATCCTTTCAAATACTCCCTTACGGTGTCGAATGGTTTCGCAGCCCACACCCATGACACGTTGAGGAAACGTCTTTGCATTATTAATGTCTACTGCATAAACCAACTGTTTTAGATGGCTCCACAGATAAAAATACGAAGGATTGAGGTGTGGGGGGGACGTGCAGGCTGCGAAACTGGTCCTCCCCTACCTATCCATCTTTCATAGTAGATGTCAGCCAGTGCCTCGTGAACAATGTGATCAAAATGCGCTGGAGCTCCATCATGCATGAACCACATGCGTCTTCGTATTAGCAGTGGTACATTCCCTCGTAGGTCGAAGTGTGTTCGAAATACAGCCCCTGTAGTCAGCTCCTCTAAGACCAGACAGTCACCTACAATTTAAGCCCACACATTAATCGTAAAGTGATTCTGGTGTCTAGCTTGCATTGTATCGTGGGGATTCTGATCCGCCCACAAATGTTGGTTGTTAAATTTGTTATTCCATCTCTCTCGAATGTTGCCTCATCCGGAAACAAATCGGAAGAGACAAACAACGAATCGGTAGTTTGTGAAATAAAACAACGCCAATGGTTCTTCTGTGGTGAGTGATCAGAGAACGAAAAGCCGTGCACACGTTGCAAATGATAGGGATACAAGAGCCGTTCTGAACTAACCTCCATGCGGTACTATAAGGTGTACGCTGTGCTCGAGCCACTTGAAGTGTGCTGATAACTGGATCGTCTCCAACAGCCTGTAAAATGTATTTTTCGTGGTCAGGCGTACGAATGGATTTCGGTCTTCCTTGATCCATAGTTTGTGATGCCACGGATCCTGTCTCAGCAACGTGACACAAAGTTTGGCAGCAAAGGTTGGATGATTCGGCTGCCTTCGACCTCGAAACGCAGTCTGATACAGGAACATGTAAAAAAAAATCATATCTGCCTACTCACGATATGAATACCCTGCCATTGTTAAACGAAACTCTTCTCAGTTAACTCACTACTACACACGTGAAACACTGAAGAGAGACCAGACACAAAAGTATACGAATGACAAATGTAACCTAGTCTATCTACCGTAAACTTTCTTTAAGCTTAATAACTCAAAAACGATATATCAAAAAGATATGTTTATGTGAACTTTTGTCCTTGTTCTAGTTTGAGGAATCCGTCCCCAAAGTTTGTAAAAGTATTTTGATACACTCTGTATAAGAGAGAGAAAGAAAGAAACCTTCCCTATTTGATATAATCCTTTACATTATTGTTCACCGCCGCCCCAAGAATGCGTTGCTACATGAAACTGCCAGTCGCGAAAAAAATAAGGAATACCTGCATATTGTGTATGGATGTTTTTGTATGAATAGTGCATTTTATATTTCATAGTTATAGTTTTCAAAACTTGAATACGTCACTTGTTATTTTGTATAATGTTCACACTGCAGAAGGCCCAAGAGCCACTCGAGATAGAGGGTTACAGAGAAAGAGGTAGGGGGCAAAGTTTATGAGGATAAATTTATGAAGATAATGGTTAACTCTATATATGAACAGGTTAAGAATGTAGTGATCGGGGAAGCATCATCTTGGGAGTTGATTCCACAAAGCAGTGGTTCCTGGGAAGAAGCTGCTCGTGCGGAACTTCTATCTCACCAATGTGATACAGTGGTTTGCTACAATGTGCGTGACATGGCGGGTCTTAATCATATCATGTTTAAATGCTGTTTTATTTGAAGTACTCAAAACATTCTGATAAAGTGTGTACATTTTTGCAGACACTGGGATCTTCCTAATTAAATGACGGTTCAGCATAAACTTCCTACAACAATTCTGTCCCGATGAGGTTTTATACTAGACCAAGCTAAGATTATATGCGTCATATAATTGAGGACTGTCCGAATGTGCGGTGGTGTAATGTATAGCGGACCGGAATGAGAAATCAGAGAGCCGTGTTCGAATTTCAGTCGAGTTCGTTATATTCACATCTGTGCAAATACCCTTAGGTAAAGTATGAATCCACCTCTTCTTCGTCACTCCCCAAATATGGGTAATTAGCAGAAGAGATTAGGCCCTATAACCTTGGTTGGCAACCAGTCCAGTAGAAAAACAATACTGAATTCAAACAAGCCTTCAAGCTATCCTGTTCAAATTGCACCACATCTGCTAAAGAAGCAGTACATGTGGTACACCTACGACCCTAATAGGTTACGAGGCTCATGATAGTGATCGTGAATTGAGAATTAATTATATTATAAATAAAAACAAATAAAGTTATTTAATAGAAAATTCAGTATATTTTTTTTTAATTATCTGTTTAACTTGGCAAAACAAGAAGAGGTTATTTAATAAAATTTTTCATAGCCTTGAGGACGAACTCAATGCTACTTCGGAACTACATGCCAGGTCATGTGGTTCTCGTTCTTAACGGTCATCACGTCCATGATTGGTTAATCTGCTTTTTTTTTGTTGCTTTTTTACGGCTTGTCAAGTGTTATATAAAACAGAAAACATATTTTTTTAATAATTCTTCTTTTTTTTTTTTTGACAGTGATTATTGCATTAACACATTTTTTGGAGATAATGATTTTCCAGTTACAAGTTCTACTATTTAACCCATAGCGGAGAGGGAGAAGAGCTGGATTCATACATTTTCCCAAAGTTAGCCCTCCGATTTCTCATTCCGATCCGTTATAAGTTACACCATCCGCACATATTTCCCGTGTTTCATGATCGAAAAGCGAACATGCATATGTACTGTTGTTAGCAATACATGTGTACACGCTACCAATTGGAGAAAGATTAGCCATAACAGGATTAATCAGTCTGTTTATAATGAAATGTCAAGTGGACAGACATGACAGTTCGTAATTCAACCTCAATTAAAAGTTATTACAATCTTCAAATTATTTCTCCTAATCCTCGTTAATGTTGAATAACTATTGGCTGACTGGGAATCGTTAGTAACCTGCATTATGAATATGGTTATACGCTTCTTCCACAGATGATAAAAATCGAAATTCACTGTCTTGTCTGATTCCTACAGCCAGAATTGGAGACAAGATCATATTGGTAATTCAGAAATTACCTGCGGCTTTCCATTGGTCACGACAGACAGAAGATATTTGGAAAGCCCAAAAAAATTATTTATAACCTTTCGCAATATCTGAAGTTGTCAACGTACGGAAATAAAAATTGATATTATCGCTTCGAGTCTTTGCTGAGACAATGACGTTCAGTGGATTTAATCTTTCGCTATAAGAACGCCATGACAGGTGCTATTTTCTTCTCACACAAAACAAAAACGAGATTCTACATTTATATACAGCCGCAATTTATCATTGGAATAAAGTTAAAAAGAGATAACTGAATAAGAAAAAAATGCTTTGAACCGTGTCTTTTTGGTATCATCGATCTTGAAATAAAGAAACCACGACGCATGCGTAAATGAACAATAATATTCTGAACATCATGTGCTGATTTAAAACAAAATTATTTCCATTTCATTGCAAATGTAACATTATTTATATACACCGGTATAACATACTCACACAAACACTATAGATATATGATAAACTCTTCCATCGATTTCGACGTATGAGGATCCGACCACTTCATTTAGTGTTTATGTTTGTGTCGTATGTGACACTTCAGTCGCGCTAGTGACCTGCATACAAGTCTACATATTGTACAGCAGCGAGGATCTCGAAACATAGCCATAGGAATATCTACTAACACTTTTCGACGTTGTCTTTCGTCTCTTGGCCGTTTAATATGACTGATTTCGAAATTTCTAATACCACACTGGCACAAATATCTCCATTTATTTCTATCCAGGCAACTTGCTCGTAGTATGAGGTACATTGACTGCTGCGAGGTTACTCTTTATCTTGTCTTTATACGTGAGCAACAGTCCTTTGTCCACTGTCAAGCTGGTAATACATGACCTTAGATATCACTGTCAAGCTGGTAATACATGAGCACCTTAGATATAACTCATTCTTGCAACACGACCATTCCAGTGCACCAGGAATGTCTCAATTCCACCAATGTTCCCTTTTACGAGAAGATCAGCAATGGACGTCAAAAGTATGGCCACTGATCATGCGGAGACAACTTTTGAGGAAGACATCAAGCTGATTGATATGGAACCTATATAGGGTCCACGATTCTGAGCCGTACAACAGTGTGGTGAAAACGGCTGCTCTATAAACCCGTATTTTGGTGTGCAATTTGATGCCTTTCTCATTTCCATAGACAGGAGAGAGGCTGCCGAAATGTACTTGTAGGTTTGGCTAAATGATTTTTTATTTGTCCTGGGTATGACGATAAACTACACCAGGCAGCAAAGCCGCTGATCGAGAGATTGGAGGTTGTGAGGAGCGTGGAAGCACCTCTTAATTGATATCGATCGCAGGTCCAACCTGACTCAGGTTGGTAGCACCTGTTAGGTTCCCAGCTATTGGCAAATAGTGAAACCCCAAACAATAGATATATAGAGATATACATATATGGGTAAAGTACCGTATATATTCGTGCATATGCCTACTTCATGTATAGTGTGACTCCTGAGGTTTCATTTTTATGAAAAACCTATTTTTTTTTCATATAGGTCGTGTATAATGCTACCCAGCTTCTGAGCATTACTTGTAGGTCTACCGTAGTCAAGAACTGCAGTACTGGTTATCATCCTGGACATATCTTCCAATGACGTAATTATTTTATATCTAACATAAAGAAGAAAATTAAGATCCATAAAAACAAGAAAGAAAATAACAAATAAGCTTGATAAAAACAGGAACATATTACCTACGAACGCGTTATACGACTACACTTGAAAAAATATCTAAACTTAAGATTACCATCCATTGAAACCAACAGCTTCTGTATTGAGTATTGTGCTGATGAAAGAAGACCTCTTTCTTGATAGTCTTTCGTAACTGCCCCAGCACGTTAGCATGGTACTCCGGCCATCATGACTTGTAGAACTCTATTACATCTTTTCGAATGTTCAGCTGATAAATTTAATTAAAAGCTTTGTTGTTTTATTCATTCCTAGGTGGCCTGACTGTTGTGTCATGTGTTATACTCAAAATGACGGAACGTTTTACTTTACATACAGTCATTTGATACTTTACCAACCATTCTTTTTGTCGGGCGGGTTCCACTTTCGCATTAGAACCATTCCTGGAGGAATAAGTAATAGGTTCTTGTGCAGCGTCATTCTTTACTTGCAGCGGACATTAAATTTCAGGATTCTTGCGTTGCACAACAATTAGTTCCAATCTTGACAAAGCAGGAGTTTGCTTAATACATCAGGGTTTGTTTGTCAGAAAAATAAATCTGACTTCGAAAGCCCACTAGGCATATCTTACTCCTGATTAAGTTTTTTAAAATATATGTTTGCCAAGGCAAGATCTGGACAGGCAAGTTTTTCAGAATTGTTACTATGAAATTTCTTTGTAACTCAGGTATTAGGGTCGGGATATAATACAGGATGGATATAACACTGGACAATTTTTCAATAGGATCAGGAATTGGATCAAAAGAAGGCTGTTCTGTTCTAAACAGTGTGTCAAAACGACCGTTATTCCCTTGACATCGTTATTATTGTAACACATTGACTCCTTCGCCAATGTTTATTTACGAGATTATAAAAATATTTGAAGTACAATGCGATATTTATTATTTAACTTTTATGAAGGAATAAATTTGAAAATAAATCTTTTTAATCAAAAAATTTATTAAAAAATTACAAAATTATCGAAAAGTATAAACCAACTACAATGTGATATTTGCGGTAAGAATTGCAGATATTTTGTAATTATACACAAGCAAAACTTTGCCCACCCGATGAATAGAGCAATATACATTCAAAATATTGTGTTTATGGTCTCGCCTAAAATCTAAATACAGATAATGTTTGGTAAAGAGGGAGAGATATTCTAGACCTTCTTTAGTAAATTTCTGTGGCGAGAACAAATAAAAGAATGCCCGGGAAATGTTTCTTTTTTTTTCTTTTTTTTTTTTCCAAAATTCATAATTACAGTTATTCTATTCAATCATTCTGGTAAATAAGCAATCTAAAAAAAGAAATAGTATTTAATCTCCTTGTCAATTCTCAAGAATAAATAAAATGTATAAATCCACTTTCATATGTTTAGGTTTTATTAAAATTTTAAGCATCGCTTTTTAAAACAATAAAGATTACAGAGGGAGTCAAAATGTAAACAGTAATAGCGGTGATCAGAAAATAACCGTCCTTCTGACACACCGTTTTAATTGCAGATACGAAGGTTAAACATTACCAAAAATGGCTTTTATAATTTCATCTAGCCAGACTTCTTTTTTTTTTTTAATTCAGTTTTGTCGAATCAGATAATTCATAAAAAAACTGCTTGCTCGTGATAATTTTTCCTCTCTACTTCGTGTTAGATTGAAAATTTTATTTTCGATGAATAAAAAATTTAAAATAGATGAGAAAAAAAGGAAACCGATGGTTGTTGTTTATCATGGGAGTAGGTGGGGGGGAGCAAATAAAGTTAAAAATTATTTTGATTTATCAAAGAAGCAAAAAAATATGTTCGTATAAAAACAAGAGTATCTGATTGAAAAATCTCAAAAGAAAGCTTCAATTTGAAAAAATATACAAAAGAATATAACTCAAGTCTTTTTTTTCATTCCATGCTTGTTCAGTCTCTGTTAAATCTAAGTGTTTTAAAAGAATTATTTTCTAATGTTAACACTTTTACTTAAATATGTCGAAAACTGATTGCAGATTACGGTCATATCACGTTGGAACAATTAAACAACATCGAGCCTGGTCAGTACCCGTTTAGGCGGGTTCAAAGGGAATATTTTTGGCCGAGCCTACGGGCTCGGAGTACCCACAATAAACCGACCTTGTGCCACATACATCCCTCGTGGGAGCGGGGGGGGGCTGTTAAATATTAACAGTCGCATAGATTGTTCAACTGTCCAACTTTCTGCCTCGGCAGAGAGGAACTCAGACGAAGCTTTGCCGCAGGGCAAAGTTTCGTCCGGGGAGGTAGACAGTCCCTGAACCAGTTCAGGCGGGTTCAAAGGGAATGTTTTTGGCCGAGGCTACGGGCTCGGAGAAACCCACGGTAAACTCGGCCTTGTGCCTCATACATCCCTCGTGGGGTGGGGGCTGTTAAATATAACAGTGATATAGACTGTTCAATTGTCAAACTCTCTGCCTCGGCAGAGAGGAACCCGGACGAGGCTTTGCCGCAGGGCAAAGTTTCGTCCGGGGAGGTTTTTACAAGTCCTGAACCCGTTTAGGCGGGTTCAAAGGGAATATTTTTGACCGAGCCTACGGGCTCTGAAAACCCACGTTAAACTTGGCCTTGTGCCACATACATCCCTCGTGGGGGTGCCGTTAGATATATAACAATGAATAGATTGTTCATGTGTCGAACTCTCTGCCTTGAGCGGAGAGGAAATCGGACGAGGCTTTTCCGAAGGGCAAAGTTTCGTCCGGGGAGGTAGACAGGCCCTGAACCCGTTTATACGGGTTCAAAGGGGATATTTTTGGCCGAGCCTTGTGCCACATACATCCCTCGTGGGGGGGGGGGCTGTTAATTATAACAATGAATAGATTTATCGCTAGTTCATTCGATACACTCTTACAGGTCGTGTAATACTCTTCAGGTGTACTTACTGTTTAATATACGATATATCTGCAAACCTGGTTTTTGTTATTACTTAACCATTTATTTGATCACAACAGTTATTTGCACTTACGCGTAAATACCATTGAAAAAAGTATGGATCCATCTCTTGTCCCCTCAGCTATAGGTTAAGTAGTAGTATATCGTTATTATCAACAAAAGCAGTCTTACAATCTAAAAAAATTCCTCGCTTTAAATAATCTGCAAAAGGTTGATAAGTCGTAAAAACCAACTTAATCAATGAAAACTGGTTGCTACTAGTGTTATATATATATATATATATATATATATATATATATATATATATATATATATATATATCAGTATGTTTTCAAAAATCGCGCGCATTACACTTTAATGCAGGGAGAAATTATCTCTAATATTAAAAAAAGGCGCATACAAAAAGAAACATAACTCGAAACTATTATGTGAAATTTCAAAGGAACAAGCATTTATTACTTAGACATTAAAACATCATAACAAAATACAATTTTTTCAATAAAAAGTTTGTATAAAAATTTCCTTTTGTGTGCATTTTTAGTAAAGGCAGATAACAGATCAAAATATATGAAGGCTCTTAAAAAAATTTACAATATAATCTTCAAATAATGAAAAAAAAACTTTGAGAAGGTAATACAAAAACTTTAAATAAGGTTGAAAATACTATTTAGAAATACAAGACAAAAAGCCGAAGGGAGCTTTGACAAATCCATTTGCATCAATGGGACTTAATTTTTTCTTTAGAACATAGTTCTATTTACAAATTTCTCTTAATTCACTGTTTTTTTTTTCCCCCGAATGCTTCTTCTATGAGAAACAACCCAGCTCATCTACAGGTGACAGCCAAAATAGCCTTTCCTTCTGAAACCTAATTTTTCTGCCTTCACTACGAAATTTTCATGTTTCCTCATCTTCTAACTTGGTCGAAAATTATTACACCATCTTGTCAAAATACTTATCTTTTGGTCGAAAATTATATTACCACCTGAAGTTTTCCGCTGACCAGTCTTATATATATCATCGAAGATGCTCCAGACGGATTTTAACTTAAGTTACGTGGGTGGAAGCCAATATTTGACTGGACAATAGATACAAAGAGTATATATTTTTCAAATTTGTAAAATTAAATTTGAAAAAATTCGGCTAGATCGAATTGCTTTCGGCAAATCTTTTAGAGCCAATTCTAAATTTAATAATTTTTACAAACAAATGTAACACGTCTGGCTTTCTTTTCCCAACGGTAAATGTAAAAGGCAAACGTAGACGATTATAACATTTATTTACAATTATCTACACAAATATTTTTTTTATTTATAATTATCTACACTTTTTATTAATCATTATTTTTAATTATTCTATATTACTAAGAAACTGTTATAACTTAAAAATGGGCAGTTTCATTTCGGAGGCATTAACATTAATAAGCAATTCTTTGCCTCATTTAACAACAGATTGTAGTTTGTTTTGTTTTTTTTTAGATCAGAAGCCAGTTTAACCTTATTGAACCGATCAGGGTTACTATTATGACATGAGTAAATAGTTGTGTCATCAGTATAGATACAGTGTTGAGAACTGATTACATCAGGAAGGTCATTTATAAAAATTAGGAACACCTGCATTAATGCGACAAGATCTAGAAGATTAGCCACTCAAGGCAACTTTCATTTCGCGATTTGATAAGAAAGACTGAATCAATTCAAAAATTCGTCCAGAAATATTATAACCTTCCAAATTGTGAAGAAGACCAGTATGCCAAACCCTGTTAAATGCCTTCGATATATATATATATATATATATATATATATATATATATATATATATAATTAGGAAATCAGCCGATTCCGCTACCTTTCGGTATCTTCGGGCGATTTCAGTCAGTTGATTTCCTAACACTTTATTTTTTTTTAAAATAAAAATTTATGAACGCTATATTTTTTAGAAAATGAATAAGCACACGACGTGAGGCGTGGCAGAAGGTGAGGAGGAGAGGAGGAAGGGAAAATCGAGTGCACTGGACCTTTTAAACCAGAGATCGGAAATTATGGCACGTTGTATTCACATTAAAAAGTTCCTTTTGAGTTCATTTAAAGTGAGATGAAAAGAACGTATGTATATTTCATTTAATCCCCCAACGATACATTTCCAATACACATAATTTTCCACTTCTCCTCCTCCTCCCCCTCACCATCTACCACACCCCACGTCGTGCGCTTATTCATTTATTTATTTTAAAAAATATAGAGTTGATAAATTTTTTATTTTTTAAAAATAAAACGTTAGGAAATCAATTGACCGAAATCGCCTGAAGACACCGAAAGATTGAAACCAAGGTAGCAGAATCGACTGATTTCCCAATCTTCTATACTTAAAAGTTCTACATGCTGAAATTTTATTTTTTTATATGTCTATTGAGTACTTTTTTTAATACTTCAGTTTTCTGGTCTAATTCAAATCTGACCATTAAGTTCTTTATTTTATTATATATATATATATATATATATATATATATATATATATATAGAGAGAGAGAGAGAGAGAGAGAGAAGAAGCGAAATTGCTTTCATTTTTGAAAGTCTATTTTTTAAGCAGAGACGGCTTGAAGACAATGACTTTGTTGTTTTGGGGAAAGATATTACGAAAGAGGCCATCTGGAACAAGCTAGGCTGACAATTGATTGATGGTGTTGCCTTAAAGTGGAAGTTACGAAAACATCTCCGAAGGACCAGCCGGAAAAGAAGGTCGAATGAGTAGATAAAATTTGGTAATTTCTAATGACAAAAACGGAATTTGAGAAACTAATTTATTTCACCTATCAAAAAGTGGAAATTGTAAATAAATCGAGAAATAGAATTTCTTTATGTAAAGACCCACCCCAGGGTTCATAAGTGCAATTGAGAGAACAAGGTATGAAAACCAAATATTTACCAATAGCTGTCGGAGGAAACAACTGGTAAATTTCTGATCATAAAAACAAGACTCCAAACTGGGAAAAATGTGCTGACGAAAATTAAAGCGATAATTACAATTAATGAACAGAAGCTAAGCTAAGCTACCTCGGTTTAAAAATCAGATTTGTCAAAATGAAAACCGAGGTGAAAGTCTTAAATAAGATACCAATAGAGACGTTGGAATTGCCTACGTTCATTGGGAAATAATGGTGCAATGCATAAATATTGGTTATATGGGCGGCTCAGTACTTGTAGCCATTACCCCTAGGAAAAAGGATGTCCCAAATCTGGAGGGATAATTAATTTTCCAAAACCAGACAACAAAGAACTCTTCTTGGAAGACCGGAGAAACCTCGAGCCCCCAAATATCGTCAGCACCCAGGCCTGTTTTAAGTAAAAGTCAATATAAGCAAAACACTGAAGCAACAAAATCACTTGAGTTGGATTTGCACTTGAAGTTGGAGAAGCAGACGATGAGAGACAACCACGCTGCTGAAGCCCAAGTGACATATTACCAAAGGGAACACCCGATTTAATCCTTATCCCAGACTTTGCTAAAATGAGCAATGTGTCACGATAGAATTCTGTACAAAGAACTATATAAATCACATTGAAAATTGACCCGAAGAATTTCCAGTCTTCTTTTATTTCGTTTGCAAAGAACTTTTTTTTTTCTTTGTGTCACAGCTCTGCAATTGCTGACAATAACACAGTCTTTTTCAGCTCCGAGATCAAAAAACACAACGTGACGGAGCAGGTCGCAGACTGGGGTGGCCACTTCAACGACTAGTGGCAGTATTGACCAGCGTAGGAATTGACACAGGACTGACCGGCGAGAAGTGTCATAACTGTCATTAGATCCGACTCAGCTCTCGACCAACTCAGCATAATCGGTAACGTACTCCATGACTGGGTTAGTCTAGAGAACGTCGTATCTAACAACGGTTTCTACTACATAAGCTACGCTTAGATTTATGCTGTTAATGAACTCTTTATTTTTTTATGGTAGAATGTATTATTTCCTATGCAAAAGATTTAAGAAGAAGAGTATCGAGGAAGAGGCGGGAGAAAAAAAACTACTATGTACCCCCTTACCTTGGCATTAAGTTCGTCTGATACGACAAAAATCTTCCATTAATTTTGCATTTCATTAAACATCGATCAACAGTAAAAATTCCAGTGCGATCGTTTTTGCCTCCTCTTCAAGCTCAGAAAACCAATTTCATCTTCAACATTCTTAAGACCGGACAATATGTAGTCTATGAGGAAAGCAGGCCTTTTAATTGGTCTGTTGTATATTTTTCTTCTGTCTGGTTTGTTTGTAATAAATCCCCGCCCCCAAATATTTTAAAGCTACGTGTTGAAAAGTTCTTGACCTGACTCACTCCATACCTCTAAATTACTATTCTGGTGTTTGTTCATTGAAATACTGAAACTGCGATGTGGGTTGGGCACCTTTCAGACTAAGAAATGGAAAATGGAATAGGTGAGCCGTGTTCAAATTCCGGTTGAGTCAGTTTGTACTTTCCATATTGGTCGGCAACCAGTCTAAGAAGACCACTTTGAATTCAAAATCATAAATTGGAATCCATTTCTTCTCAATGATGAGTAAAAATAGCAAAAAGTAGGAATGGAGCTTGCAATCCTACCTCATAAAAACTTATTCAAATATGATCGGCGAGCAAATATCCAGTATGATAAAATTGAATTCAAATGAAGAACAGATTAAATTCTCTGAATTGATTAATGACTTTAAAATAGTAAATCTATGTGTTTCATATTTTTTTAAGCACAGTAACAAAAATATATAAAATATTAAAGTAATCCCGAAAAACATACGCATATATTGACAATTCTTTGGTTGTCTTTATATCTTCAGCGTTTCACAATAGAAAATTGGAACCGGCGTTTGTTGTATTTATACTTACTATATATATATATAGAGAGAGAGGGGAGAGAGAGAGAGGGGAGAGAGAGAGACAGACATACACGCAAACAGGCAGATAGAGAAAGGGGTGAAACCAGATTCGCGAAGAAATTTTATAATTTTTTTACAAATTTACATTTTATTTTTTATTTTTCCTCTACATAGTACTATGCACTTCTACTGCACATTCTGTAAAAAAAGTCACAATTAAGCGCGTCTAAGTGTGTGTGCATATATATATATATATATATATATATATATATATATATATATATATATATATTAATAAAACAATAATGAAGACCCTATAAAAATACAATGCTCGATGTATAATATATATATATATATATATATATATATGTATATACAGAGGAGAGTGAGAGAGAGAGAGAGAGAGTGAGAGAGAGAGAGATGTGTGTGTGTGTGAGTGAGTATGTCCGTTTATAAAACTATTATTAGTCTGAAGAATCCTTTCGAAGGACGAAACGCGTAACCTCGAAGTTTTTCTTCATTTTGTTTTGTCATTCAGTTACCCATAATCTTGTGAACAACATGACCATTGTCCTAATGAACAAGAGTCAATTCCTCTTACATTTTTAAGATTATCCAATAAAATATTATATAATAATTATAACCAATATTATCTAAGTTTAGTTAAAACCACAATTATGGGGCATCCAGTGAAGATCGACCCCACAACAGTAGTAATAACAAGATTAACTTGTTAATTACTCCACGTCGAGGTATCCTTTCTTTGTACTATTATTCTGCTTGTTTGTTTTATGTACGGCCGATACGCTTTTCTACTTAGGATCAGAGTGTAGTACCCGTCCGATCCTGGACCTTACGAATTGAAATTAGTTACATTTTCTGGTAAAGAAATCTTTTCTTCTTCTATGTGCCGTGTCCCTTTAGGACGTAGGCGGTCATGGCTCAAAACAATTTCCTATTCTTTGTAGCTCTTAGCAAATTTGTTTGTGATGGGAATGTGTGCTATGATCCTCGGGTTATTATTCATGTGACGTCGTCCCCCGGTCGCAGCGCCAACTGTGACGTTCTATCCTGCTCTACCACGGCGCCAGTTGTGACGTCCTCAAACAGCACCACTTGTGACGTCTTCGCCGCGGCGCCAGCTGTTCGCTCCTCGCTGCTCCGTCCGGGTGTCGCTGCTCCAAACGTGACGTCCGCCTGTCGCGTCAGTCGTGTTGTCTCGTCCTGTGACGACCAACTGGCTTGGTATCGGTCGCGGCACCCAAATGTGACGTTCTAACCTTTTGGTTATTCAGGTGGGAATCTGGTTAGATTTGATATCAGCCTCGCCGTTCCCAACTCGCTTCCAACGCCTGGTTACCAAGGTAACTGCATTGATCTCCAGTCTGCCTACCCACGTTGTGAATTGATCTTAGACAGACGAGATCAAACAGTGGTTGGGGCCGTAATGCAAATTGAGTTCAACGGGGGTGTTAACACACAAATATGCATAAAAGAAAATAAAATGAAAACTCAAAAAGTTCAAAGTATCAAAGAAAAAGGTAACAATTTTATGTCTAGTTGTTCGATACATAGGACTGCATCTATCTCCCGACCCGTTTTGTGGATTGTGACACGTCGTTTTCGCTAGGCAAGTTTTAACGCTTCAGGTTGTTTGCTCTCTAAGAAATTTGTGTTTCGGTGTGTCTTTGGACGAAAGTCGAAAAAACTTATTTCGGTGGTCTGGTCCTAAGTCGCTCTTCAAAATAATTGTTCTTGGTTGAAGAGGAGTCCGGAATTTTGCGTGAATCTTGGTCAGCTATCTCGAGGCGGCTTCAACTCTGGAAACTGGAGCTCGAACTCTCTGGACACTCATCTCTGCCGCCAGGGCCCGAACTTTCTGGGCACTCATCTCTGCCGCCAGGGCCCGAACTTTCTGGGCACTCATCTCTGCCGCCAGGACCCGAACTGATTTCTGCCTGTTGGGGCCTGGCTTTTATTGACGCCGACCAAAACCGGGGTGGGTCTGTTGGCGTCGGGGAGTTCCTCGATAATTCTAAATACATATCCACCTCTTTTATTTCTGGTTAGGGATTTTCCACTCTTTTCCATTTTTGGTAACTTTTTCACTCCCACTTTCTCACCATACTTCTGAGGGGCGTGAACTGCCCTCCCCACTTCTTCGTAGCAGCTTCTCATACTTACACTCTGGATGGGGGCGTCGACAGCCTTCTTCGTGCGTCACGTGATCACTCTCGGCCAATGAGGTCTTGGTCGGGTATCTTTCCTCCTCCTTCGTGCGTCACGTGATCACCACTTGACCAATGATGTCTTAGTCGGGCGTGAACAATCCGCGGCTTTGTTTCGGAAAAAAAATATCTTGCTTAACTAAAAAAAAATTATCTTTTGCTTTTCCTTTTCTTCCTTAATCGCCGTATCATTTCTCTGGCCACCAACGGGAAAATATGAACAATGGGGTCATAATTCTTGTTCTACACGTGGCTTACGTCAGGTATTTTATCGCTAATTTATCAAGATGGTTGGTATTCTTAACATGGCCTCAAAAAAGAATTATCCCCAAGTTTTCAGTCAGTCTGACGTCTCCAAGGAAGAAAGAAAAACACCCATGGGTCCCCACCCATTTTCCTTCGGCACATATTCCTGATAACACAAATTTATTATCGCAGGCAAAAGTTGTTTTGTCGAAAAGAATTTAGTTAGCGAGACTGCTTGTGTGGGATTTTAATTTTCCATATCTAACTAAGGCTCTGTAGCTACACCTGTGTTTTGTCAATTATCAAAATTAACGTTTTCAAGTGGACTTTCTTTGGCGAACATTTCTTGATAACACAATTCCATTCGCGCAGGCCAAGTAGGAAAATCGGTCAACGATTATTCGTAGGTGGCCTTTAATTTTCATATCTGTCCAAAGTCTTTTTTAGTCGACTGTTTCTTTTCGTCACTTATCGAAATAACATTTTCACTTGAATTTTTCCCTTGGTCTGTGTTGATAATAAGATGCCTTCCCGTACCAATAGTTTGTTTTCATATCCTTAGATAACACTTCCCTACCCACTCAAATCTCATTGTCATTGTAATGACACTCTTTCGCCATTTGCCACTTATCAAAATAACCCTTTTTTTTTATTGCCTCTTAGCCGTGTGTGTGTTCGCTTATCACCTATGATTCGGATCTCGCCTCACTTTTCCCTTCCTTTCTTCTTTTCTTTCTTTTCCCTTTCTGCCTTTCTTTCTCTGCCTGGATGCATGGTGTCACATTCATTTAAAATTCTTAAAACGCATTAAAAAACGAAATGTGCAGGAATACGTCCAATAATTGCAAAAAGCCGATTGGAAGCGCTCTGCTCTCGTCAATAGGAAAATGTTGTTTGGTTTGGTTTGATTTATTTTGTTTTATGGCATATCCACCTCAATGGGTTATTTAATGTCGACAACATTTTTAGGATAGATTCGTATGAATAGAATATGTATTCTTTGGTTTGGAAAATATTCTTCTAGTCTATGATAACACAAAGCCGGATAGAGAAAGCAAAGGGAAAGCATTTGGGAACTCGGTTCGCATTTGGGAACTCGGTTCGTCTGTCTGTTCTACTCCACCTGTCATATTCAGTTGACCTTGCACCAACCGATTATTACCTTTTTCGATCGCTGCAAAGCAATTTACTGAAGAAAAATATGCTCTAATGAAAACTAGATTCAAGAGTTTATCGAAAATATTTCATATCAAAATCTACAGAATTTTACTTAAACAGTACCTACCCGGTAAAAAGATCTGTCTGATAAGGGGCAACAACTCATTGCAAATAATGGTAAATATAGAATTGAATAAAATATGTGTACTTTATTTTAAAAAGATAAAGTTGGTAAACAGAAATGGAAATTATTTATGACTCAACCTAATATATAAAAGCAAAGACAGATAAAACACACACAAAAAAAAATACTGCAAATGTAAATTGTATGAAAATAAAGATAATGCATTACATTATCAGTGAACGTAGCAAGTTGTCCCGAAAATAATACAAGAGGAGGTATAATTGAGTGAGGAAGGAATTCTTCTGAGAACTATGCAAGAGGTTGCTTTTGGGACCATAAAGATCAATGTATATGCACAAACCAGAATCTGTCCGAGAGAATGAATCACGAAATCCTGTGTGGCACTAAAATCCAAACGAATCCTCCAATCCAGGTAAGAAAACCGGATCAGATGATAGTAAATAAAAATCACATCAGTCGGTTTTGCTGTTCTGGCGGACCATAGAGTAAATCTGAAAGAAAAGGGAAAAAAAACATTTCGACCTTGCCTTAGAGCTGAGAAAGTTACAAGACATAAAGATGGTAGTCGTATCAGTCGTTATCAGAGCACTGATAACATACCTTGGAGAGCACGGGGAAACGACTGCATGGACAGAAAATTGGAAGTAAATTTGAAGTCCAGACGATGTCATTATTGAAAACAGCTAGGATATTCAAAGTGTTGGAATGTTGAGTAGACTTGCTATCACTTAAAATTCGGTGTAAGCCACCGCTTATTACTGCTATGAATACTCAATGGGTGAATAATAAAAATAATAATAATAATAATAGTAGCAGTAGTAATTTATTAAGTAAGATTTAATCAAGATTATTATATTGGAATTGAAAAGAAAACTATAAATTAATAAAAATATAAATAAGAAAAAATGAAATAGAAATCACAAAAAAAATTACATATAAATGTTTAAAAAATTAAAAAATACACTTCAGAGGAATATTAAAAAGGCTAGATTCTTTAAATGAATTACGATTCCCCTGCAGAAAACAATAGAAGGTTTACTTTAAGTTTAATAATATGATATTTTGTTAAAATAATACTGAATAATGAAAAATGATTGATTGTCTTGACTGACTCGAACTTTGGTTTCTAATTAGCAAAGGTTTTGTTTAATAATTACACGATTGCAATATCTATCACTTTTTAATAAGAGTCAGACGGAATTTTGAAGCAAATGAAAGCAAAGATAGTTACGATCTTTTAAATTATAGAACAAACAATCAGTAGCCTCTGGTCCTAATGAGAGATTTGTAGATCACGTGGTGTCTGGAAAAATCAAGAAAACAATGCCAGTTTTTTTTTGTTTTTTTCTTTTAAAGAAACTGACAATTCCGAAAACAGTCCAGATCTTAAATTTGAATCATAAATTTATTTTTAAAGTGAAAAAAATCTGAAAAAATGTTAAATCTTAATCTTAAATTTATTTTTAAAGACTTGCCAACAAAAATTAATTTAATCTATTATTGACAAATCAGTCATGTAAAATAAAAATTACTAAACGTTTTTGTTGTAACATTGATAGTGGAAATGAGAGGTTCATGATAGAATTATAAGTCGATATTCGATTTAGCAGTAATTGCATTTAATGCTATTACTACTAGTAAGATTAATCTGCATAATGGTTCCATATATATTTTGTATGTAACACATTTCACAGAGCTCACTAATTTTTGTCGCAATGAACCGAAAAGTGTCATTGATTTCTCCGCAAATGGTCTTAGCTATACGTAAATAAATTCTTCATTTTTTACGGATAATATGCTGATAATAATAATAATAATAATATAACCTATTTGAAAAGAGGATTTGTAAGCAAGGAGAATATCTGTGTTGACTCTTTACCAGAAAGAGTCCTAAAGACTTTTTTCTTCTATGTACCGTTGTCCATTCAGGACATAGGCTATCATGACTTTCCACAATTTCCTGTCTTTTGTAGCTCTTAATAAATTTTGTATTTTTTGCTATCTCGTCTAAACCTTGTTTACCGATTAAAAAGCAGAAATGAGGCTCTGATTATAATAGCCAACAGTAATAGTAGAATTGATAAGGAGACAAATTCGAAATCAGAAACCTCCAAAAGTAACAAAATAATTCCAAGACCAGTTCACGAAACAAGAAATTACAAATGAGATGAGATACGCGGAAAACACGGAAGTCTTGTTAATGTCCACCTAGATGCGTACTGAAACATTAAATAGACAGAACACACCAGAACAGCAAATATCTCCTGATAGAATCAAAGATGAAACTGCTATTCATATAAGCGAGTGCAGTTAAAAGATGATTGAGTAGGAACAAAGATCCACTGGGAATTGCTCAAACGACTGATATTTGATCATGCAAAACAATATTATATACATATGACTGGATACCAAAATTATCATCCTTGGTTGAATATAAAATAAATTATAGTTGACATTGTGTAATGGCGGTCATGTTGAACGGGATTTTGAATTTCTCAAAGGCGAGTAAAGTTCATCTAACAGATTCTGGGCTTTTCCAGAATCTACTGAATGGATTTTATTCAACTTTACAGATCAATCAAAGAACAAAATATACTGGTGTGCCAAAAGTCACGTGTAGCGTTGGATTCCATCTAACCAGACCAAGTGAAACAACTCTGTGCCTCATCGATTCCACAAGTTGACGGGAGATATTGAGAGATGTTGAGCCATGCAGTCTCCGTAACTGTCCAAGGCTCCATTATATTTTTCAGCGCAGGATCTTGCATTCCAATAAAACTATCCACCACATCATATAAACAATCGATTGGGCTCATGTCGAACAAATGTGGTAGCCAAAGCATACGTCGGATATTTCCAGAATGCTCCCCAAACCAATTCTGAATAATCTTCCACGCTCGAAAGTTATCTATTGTCAGTAAATAGTATAAACTTAAGTGCAAAAACGAAGAGAATTACCTAATAGCATTATAACACATCCAGCGCCTGGAAACGGTAGCTACGCCATGTAGCATGGATTTTATGAGATTTCGGAGGCATTATGTGGCTATACCTATTCAGGTACGTTTC
Organism: Acanthosepion pharaonis; assembly: GCA_903632075.3. Lineage (NCBI taxonomy): Eukaryota > Metazoa > Mollusca > Cephalopoda > Sepiida > Sepiidae > Acanthosepion > Acanthosepion pharaonis. The sequence continues at coordinate 485,913 of CAHIKZ030000019.1, forward strand.
AGAACTGTCTATTGAGAGTAATTGTATGAACTTCAGTGAGGTCAGCAATATGTCCCATACATGCTTAAAGGAATTTAAATGCGAGCAGTCATGATAGCCAATGGTGTACTTAAAAGTCCTGAAATTAGTTCCCTGTTGCATTATCTTGCTGAAGCATTTCACTGCAGGAAACATGACGAGAATAAAGGGATCGAAATGGTCTGCTCGAAGACCTGGATAGAAGACCGCTGTAGAGATGTTGATTTATGCAGTTTCGACAGTTTTAGTTAAGGCCCTTGAGGACATCTACAAAATACACCAATATCTTCAAAGGGTCACCTCTGGCTTGCATACCACTCTGTTGACAGATTAGAACCAAAGCCTCAGGTTAGCTTCTCCATACATAAGCTTGACCGTCTGTCCGAAAGAAATGAAAACATAGCTCATCCCAAAAGGTAACACCCAGTTTTCAGTGCCCCAGTGACTCTGGGCCAGATATAGTGCAGTAACCGAAGCCGTGGCGTCAATAATGATATCCTTGTTTGTGGACAACTGCAATATCCTAAAATATGCAGTACACGTTATGCAGTGCGTTGACTGTGGCACTAACTCTAACTTGAAATATAATTTGATGCATTGTTTTCTTTCGTTAGATAATTACCATCCTTGCTAGTCGTCTTATTTTGCATAACCTGTGGACGTTCCGTTCTAATTCATACACAATGGTCGTTCAAAAAATTCTAAGCCTCGCCTAGAAGGAGTTGGAGAAAAAGACAGTTTTTCACTATTTTTCAGTATAGACCCCCTTGACATCAACATACTTGGTAAAACGACGCTTAAGCATTGCAATCCCATCCTCCAAAAACTCCTCCACGCCAGAGATGATCTCACGCAGGTTGGATTTGAGTTTAGGAAACAGGAAGAAGTCAGATGGAGCTAAGTCTTGTGAGTAAGCGTGATGGATAGCAATTCAAAGCCACAGATGGCTGCCTTCAGCTACTGAGCAGTGTAAACGGACGCATTATCCTGGAGCAAGAGCACACTTTCCCTCAGCTTCCCTCTGCCTTTCGACTTGATCGCTTCCTTCAGTTGTCTTCATAATGATGCATAGTATTGCCCAGTAATATCCCCCTTTTCCAGGTAATCTATCATGATTGTGACTTCAGAATCCCCAAAACAGGAGCCATCACCTTGCCAACAGACGCTGCCTGTTTGAACTTCTTGGGGGGGGTAGAGAACCAGAATGTTTCCACTGTTTTGAATCTTTGATTTGCCTTTGAAGTGGTGAATGCAGGTTTCATCTTGAGTTACTAATCTGCAGTAGAAATTCGCAGGTTCAGCCTGGAAGCGAGTCAGTGTCCTGGAAATGTTAACCTTTTTCAGTTTCTGCTCTGGTGTCAGCATTCATCGAGGTTATCTTCTGTGCTGTCCCTGACCCACTTGAACTCCGCAGCCCACTTGTTCACAGTTGCATAAGGATGGGACTCCTCGGCAAGTGTCTCTATCGTGTCCTCATTAATTTCCTTGGATGTCATACCTTTCTTTTACAGATATTTTATTGCTGCTCGGGCCTCTGTTTTGTCCTTTTAATTGATCTCGCCTTCACATAAATTAAAACAAATCTGAATTAGTTTTGATCGTTTTATAAGAAGTGGTAATGTGTTGCTCCAACAAAAATGTTTAGCTATGGCTCCTCTTTCTGGATGAGGCTTAGAACTTTTTCAACCACCGCCGTATTTCTAGTATACTCTTGCTACTGTTGCTCGAAAAAAATAACAAAAAAAACTAAAGAATATCTCACCTGAAACAGTGCCCCAACAATCATTCCATTGACAAACCGTGTTAAATCCTGTCTACATCATATGGCTACTACCGCTACATTGCCTCTTTACCTATTATGCTATTTATAGTTCTTACCGCTGAATTAATTTCTACAAATAGCAGAGGGAGAGACCGCTCAATATAATGTTCTCTCTAATTGTTTTGAGACACTCAGCTGACTTCCTACTGATAAACACGATCGCCAGATTTAAACTCCGTTGAGCATGTATTGGACATGTTGCAGATATCACTAAATTTACTGTATACACACTCAACTCATTTATCAACTCTAGAACTATATACCACGTTGATTAGCCGCCGTTGTTCAGATTAGTGGATGAGCTGCGCGTTATTAGATAGCTATTTCTAATATTTTGCAATTTCGTTCAGCATAAAAAGATTTTCTTTATATTTTGTCACGGAAGATCATTAATGGATGTGTGGATAATAAGATAATTTATGTCAATAAAGTCAGTGGGATCCAATGTACAAAGCACGGCATTTACTTAAGAATCATAGAGAGCCACTTACTCCTGACAAGTGACTTTATTAATGTTATGAGGGCCATCACAAATTATAACTAGTGATTCTATACTGTTTTAGCATATGAATAAAAGCCATGAACTACTGAAGAATCTTCTTTGCAAGATAATTCAAAAGCTTTTACATTCTACCTCCCAAGAAAAACAAGAGTAAAACAGTGACAAAAAAAAAATTAAAATTAAAATTTAATAATTTACAAGATTTTTCTATTATTACAAAGTACAACTTTTCAAACAGTTTAATTTATTCCAAATGACATTTCTCATTAAATGTTATTTTAATGAATATACACATAAGAGTAGACATTTTTTGGTTTCTATTGTTTATTTTTAACAGAATAATTGACGTCTACCGGCTTGGGTTTTTGGGGAGTCTTTAATACGATAGGCTTTAATTCTTCTTCTATGCGCCGTGTCCTTTCAGGACGTTGTAAATCATGGCTCTCCACAACGTCCTGTCCTTTGTAGCTCTTAATAAATCTTGTCTTTTTGCTATCTCTCCTAAACCTTGCTCCGGATTCCATTTACTCAAGCTCGCCATATACAGAGTAACCCGGATATAAGAGAGTTGTCGGGACCGGAGAAGAAGTCTCTTATATCCGGGTTTCTCTTATATCCGGGTTTGGTCTATTTTATATACATTAACACAGGCTCTAATTTGGGACCAGAGAAAATCTCTCTTATATCCGGGTTTCTCTTATATCCGGGTCTCTTATATCCGGGTTACACTGTAGGTTATGCGACGGTTTCCTTTGTCCCTCTTGTTTTTAATATGCCCTGTGAGTAACAAATCTTCCAAGCCCTCTATCCTCATTATGTGCCCTAGAAATTCCAACTGTCTCTTCTTGATGTTAAGTATAAGTGTCATTTTTGTTTCCATTTTCTCTAAAACATCGTCGTTGCTCACATGTTCAGTCCATGGCATCCTCAGCGTTCTTCTGTAGAACTACAAGTCTCTTCTTCCTCTGTCAGAAGATTGTCCGGCATTCATTGCCATATAGAAGGATTAATATTACGTAACAATTTGGTACTCTTTTTTTGTTTCTAACGATATCTTTCCGTTTCTTAATATTTTGCTTAGCTTTTGAAAGGTATCTTTCGCTAACTACATGCACCTTCGGATTTCAGTGTCGCACTTTCCGTACTCTATTAAAACACTTCCCTGAATGTCTACTAAAATACGTAAAATATAACGTTTATAGCAATGGGAAATAATTTATTTCTGAGAAATGACTAATTGTTCGTAGAAGAAAGCATTTTTGAAATCAAGTGATAAAAATCATGATGCTGATAAAAAGGAAGATTATGATACTTTAACGTCAGACATTTAATCTCAAGTGACAGTGGGCAGTGTATTTGATACACGAAAAAATTATGACAGCTGTCGAGTATCCGATGTCCTTAAATTCTTAAATTCGACTTGACTGATGATGTGTCCCAGCTGTTTTTTTTTTTTTGTTGTTTTTTTTCCTATTTGTGTCTCGATTCGTTTCGGAATTTCCTGATATTAGTTGCCAAGTCTTGAAATGAAAAGTGTCGTCTGATTTGGTTCAATCTCGCCTGACAACTGTATTGTTATTATTCACACCGTTTCATAGATGCGTATCAAAGTTTACTGTGAAAAACTGGATTTCAAGCGTTTCTTAGTTAATTAAACACACACATGTGAGGAACCCGTCTACAAAATTTGTAAAAATATTTTTGATACACCTATATATATATATATATATATAGAGAGAGAGAGAGAGATAGATAAAAAGAAAGAACAGTAAGATATAAAATCCGGTGTTCTTATAGATATTTTTATTTTTACAAAATAGTGCTCAATGTAAATTTACAGAGCATTAATATTATAAATTAATTGATTTAAATATATTTTTTTCGCTACACAGTTCAACCCTGTTTCAAAAATATTTTTGAAACATGGTTGGAACTGTGTAGCAAAAAAAAAAACATATTTTAAATCAATTAATTTATATATATATATATATATATATATATATATATATATATATATATATATATATATATATATATGAGAGAGAAAGAACAGATGAAGTAAAATTCACAGTTCGTAGCATTTATTTTTTATATTTTTTCGTGTGTGTCTGTCTGTCTGTGTGTTTTGGAGACTTTTGCATATAGCTAATATTTTACTTAGAACAAATGCAAAATACTGTGTGTGTGTGTGTGTGTGTGTGTGTGTGTGTGTGTGTGTGTGTGTGTGTGCTTATCTGTGTTTATGCGCGCGCCTGTGTATGTGTATGAAAACATCTGACTTCCTCAGTCTTTGCAACAAACCCCAAAGTGTGTACAAAAGGCTTAAAAAGCAGAAAATTTGTTTCTTTAGAGTTTACTTACCAGTCTTGCTCTAACTTTTGCGATCACCTAAACTTAAACCCTATTAAAACCACTCTATGTTTTATGTTAAAAGGTTGAATTTTTAAATAAATATTTACTAATGTTATTCTGAGCAAAGATGCGGATAGCCTAACAGTTAAACACATCAAACTTAATCGGCTAAGTCAGTCTGGGTTCACTTCATACTAGTGCTCTAGAAAAAGGTATGAACCTTCTACACCAAGCTATGGATAAATAACAGAACAGACTGGGTTCTCTAGCCTTGGCTGGCAGCCATTCTAGAAGATTTAAAATGTTGAATTAATACTATTTGCTCCAAATTTCCTGTTAATGTACAGATATAGTAACGGATATCGTCAGAGAAAATGGAATCATCGCACCGAGTTCAAATTTAAGTCTCGTCTGTTGCGATCACTTATGTACAAATACGATTCTGAAAAGCCTGAATCCGTCTCTTCTCTTCCTAGCTATAGGGGAAATAACAGAGTAAACTAGGCTTTCTAGACTTGAGAAGCAGTCAGTGTAAAAGAAAGAAAACCCTGAATTGAAAACCGCGAAGAAAGCAACGGAAAATCATCCATTATCTTTTACAGGAATGTATGGCAATTCACAGATCATAAAGCAAGGATTCCGCGGAGATTCATGATCGCCAATGTCCTAACATGGAATTAAAAAAAAACAAAAAACAAAACAAACAAACAAACAAACAAAAAAACATGTTTCCCGTGTAGGTTTGTTTATTTACTTTTGTTGTGTTTCGTATCATCTTCGGCGTCAATTCATCAGATCTCAACGACTGACAATTTCCTTTTATTATTTTGCTTTATTATATAAAGTACAATAGTTGTAGCATTGTTTCTACGGGAGGAAGATGGCCAGGAGAACGCATGGCAAAGCTTGGTTAGGGTTTCATCGCCACATGCTGGAATCCGTTTGCGGGAGGCGTATTAATCTTCAAATTCTTACGACCTTCACCTTGTCTTCGAACCTTTTTTGCTTTATATCAAAAACTTAAACAGAGGCAATCCATCATGGCTCAGGATTCCATACCGACATGGTTTTCTGAGCTAGCCTACGATTTGTTTAATATTGTTTTTTTTTTTTTTTTTATTGCAAAGTAAATTAATAGTATTACGAAATTATCCCCACCTTGTCTACCAAAGAACCTTTCCTAACCCCCGGTAGGCGGTGTTGGGAAAAGGGGATAAGTATGCAAACGAAAAGACAAAAACCTATTTTTATCACTCTCTTCGACCACACGATGCCGTAGTGATAAAACGTGTCTTCGGGGAGATTTCTTAGCCTTCGGGGGAATTGACGTTTTGTCCCAATCGAACTACGTGCACATCGTATACAACACACCAAAATATCTTTGCAACAACCTATTACACGAACATATATAGCCATTCATAACAAGAAAATATTCCAGTTCAACAAATGAGATAAACTTGTAACCTAATAAAATAACAAATTTTTCAAAGAAACGTTGTCACTCACTTTCTCACTCACTGTAGAAGAATAGGCTTTTCTCTCCTTTCCTGGGCTTTGTTACACCTGATTTTATATATGTTAAATTCACCTATTTTGAAATGTTGAAATATTTGACAAATGCTAACTTTTTGGCTACTAATATTCACTTGAGTTGATGACATGTAATCCATTCGTGCATGTTGTACACGTGTATCGGAGAGGTTCTACGACATGTTGCGGATGAGAATTTCAAAATAATTTAAGTCAACACGTGGAGGCTTTTTTTATACAAATATTCTTATATATATATAAAAAAAAGCATGATTCACAGAAGGAGAGACATTATATTTACATGCATACAGATAGCTAAGAACAAACATTTGGGATTAGCGGTAGTGTGTATTTGTGTGTGTGAGTGAGTCACGTGGTTTGGTTTAGTCAAGCAGTAATCCTGCCTGGGGAAAGAAATCTTCACAAGCGGAAACAAGTCCGTTGTTGTTGTTACTACATCCTGGAGCAAAAAGAGAAAGAGAGAGAAAGAGAGTGAATCCTTTACTTATAAATTGCTGATTTCCACACTACCTTACAGCGTTAAGCGAAGTTCTTTGGCAGACGAGGTGTGGTAATCCTATGTACAACTTATTTCGGTCTTATAGAACTGAAAATAATGCTGATTTAATAAAGAACATTCCAACAGCACATGAAGGAATGAAATATTCGATGTCTTAAACTGCATTTCTTGTATACTCATTTCAGTTTTGGTGACATAAGCAATGAACCTGTTGAGAGGTTCCACCAACGTATATTCGTGTTAGAATCGTGATATCTAGCCCAATTCAACCTAAACATCATAGGTGACAATTGTTGGCTCCTACAACAGGAGACTGATCCAACGTCCAAGCGCAAGAACAGGTGTTTGAATATTTTTAATAGTTTTTTGGTTATTTTCCATCACTATCTAAATTTTCCTTCAACTATTTACTACTATAATATTTAGATTATGAAATGTATTAAGTCCGACATTTATTTAATATATATTCTGTTTATATGTTATTTTTATATAAAAATAACGTATAAACATAAAATGTATAAAATAATTGTCGGACTTAATCCATTTCATAATATGTTGTCATTGTTTACGTTAAGATACATTTCGTGAGCATAAATGATCGATCGAGAAAAATCGTCGAAGGTGTGTGTTTATAAACAGTAACTCGGACTTTGCTAACCAGACGTTTCTCTGTGGCTGAACGATAACAGCACGTCAGGCTATATGACGGTTCCCGTTAGAGGTACAGGTTCGATTCCTGTCGGAGAGCGCATAGTTTCTACGAAATTTTTAGAACACATTGGCCGGTAAATGTAATTAATACTGTTTAATTAAAAAGAAGGGTATTTATTTAAATAAATTATATCTATAAAAAATAACGTATATGATATTTATCTTGAACATAAATATTTCATGCACATATTCTGTCTATATTTCTGAGATGAGGTATTATGCACATTATTTACGTTATTCGGACTATTGTCCTCATCTTTGTCGCCATATTTATCACAACGTTTCGGCCGTTGTACGCTCCGGCCTTCTTCAGGTGGTTGGAATTTCGAACTGTGAAATTAAGCGTTAAGTGTGAGTTCAATACCAGGTATTGAACTCACACTCTTTGGGTCCTGTCACTGGATCTAACCAACGCCGGTTAAGGCAGTGGAGAACTTTCAGAGAGGAAATTAGCAGGAGATAACTGATAACTGACATCCATTAAAAATGGCACGTGGAACTAGAACAGTCTACCCCAGTGAGTGAAATAAAGGGTTCAGTTCGAAATTCCAACTACCTGAAGAAGGCCGGAGCGTACAACGGCCGAAACGTTGTGATAAATATGGCGACAAAGATGAGGACAATAATGTAAATAATGTCATACACATATATCAATATCCAAACGTAGTAGGGCAATTCTGGGTGGAGCTTCGGAATCAGTGGAATCGATTTAGCCTCGTACAGCATCATTTGTTTGGGTAGCAGAGAAAATGCTGATCCCTACACCCCGTGTAATACATAATAAACGATACTTTCTAAAGTGATTACATCTCTGAGGGATTGTTAATAAGGTCATACAAACTCAATTCGATAATTTTATTTAATTTTCAAATTATTTTATTTTTCAATGATGGAATTTGAACTAACTATTTTAAAGCAAAGAAAAAGTTTTGAACGCCGCAACGCTACAAAAAAAATTGTCGATTATGCATCTGTCATTTTTTTTTTCTCTGAAAAATGTACAAATTGTGTAGATAACGTATGCTTCTCAGGGAATTATGGGATACATTTATTTTTACGGAGAGAAAAATATTAGCTTTAATCTAATGAAAACCTTCCAAATTAAATTTAAATTCTTGTAGTTATATAGAAGCATTTTGAACGCGCCTTCACAAATTTATTTTAAAGAGATCATAAATGCCTATCTTTTTTTTTATTTCTCTTTATTTACTGTTTCTTCACTCTCACTATCTCTCACTCACTCATCTCGCGCATACACACTCACAGATGAAAATGAAAAGTAGTTACATTCAAATCGACAATATCTATTCTAAATGGATCATATCAAATTATTCAAGTGAAAGACTTCTAAAATGTTCCTCCTGTGAATATAAATGTAGCTGTGTTCAACCAGCTGTCACTACTTCTGACCATTTATTGAAAGTCATTTGTAAAGATCGGTTTCTATTTTTATCGGTTAATTATAACCAGAAGCCATCAACCTTTTTTGGATCGGAGCTTCTGCGGAACAGAAATGAAGGAACCAGCATTTTATTGTTATAGACATTTCTAAACGGAAATATTGATTCAGTCAAAGATTATTTATCCGGGTTATGCAAGAAGATATATTTCACTGACTTTATTAATTTTCCAACTTGTTTCCTACGCGGTTCTGTAGTCGGGAAGATTAATCAAAAATAAAAAGAAAAGACAGACCTATGCCTATGTTCAGGTTAATTTCTAAACCATTAGTCAAAGTAAACATAATATTTTCAGTATTTTTACCAAAATTAATTAAAGTTTAGCTTCCTTTTTAGCAAACTTTACAACTTAAATTGAACATATTTCTATAAATACTTTCATGGTAATTGTTCGGATGATCTCTTCGCTATGGTACCTAGATTTTTTGGATTTAAGCTCAGTACTAGACTGGCATCGAGATCTCATCAATTTACAATTCAGCTGGCTAGATGTATCTGCAAATTCTATGCTAACAGTTTCTTTTCTCGCTTGTGGAACTTCCTTCCGGCTCCATGCTTTCCATCCAACTTTAATCTGCAAAAATTGAAATGCAATGTCAATCTACTGTCCTCCTGACTACTCTTTCCTCTTCCCGCTCAGTATTAATGTTTCTTGCACACCCTGTAACCTCTAGTGTCATGATGGCTTTACTGCCTTGCATGAAGTGATACTGATTAAAAAAAAAAAATTAAAAAAAACTAAAAACAATAAGAAAAGAACAATATGTGGTTGTGATACTTTCTCAAGTAGATATTTTTGTCAATAAAAATGCAATAAAAATGAATATAATTAAAAGTAACAAAAACGGGAAAACACCAACTATTGTACTTTCTGGGATAAGGTGTTTAAATTATTAACACTATTTATATTCGGACTATTGTCGCCATCTTTTTTATTGTCATCACAACGTTTCGGCCATAGTTCCCTCCGGTCTTCATCAGATGAAGAACTGAGTAACCTACAGGGAATTCTGAACTGAACGCTTTATTTAATCTACGGCGATGACTGTATTCATTCCGCTACTTTTATTTAATACTGTTCAGTTATTTCTCGTTCGTTTCCACTGAGTGCAAGTATATAAACTCGACACACATTGTCCCACGGGACAATATCTAGTGGATTAAAGCTTTGGTTTGCGAATTTGATGATATAGTGATAGTGATGGTGTGAGTTCAATTCTTGGGTAGAGCAGTATGTACTTGCACTCGGTGGAAACGGGTAAATACAATAACTGAGGAGTACAAAAAAAAATAAGAACGATACCCCTTGAAATGAGCAATGGAATGAGAACCGTCTACCCCCGTAAAAATTCCTTATAGGTTACCCACATCGATATATGCCTGGGGAAGGCCGGGTGGCACAACGAAACGTTGTGATAACAACAACAATAATGAGTACAATAGTCTGAATATAAACAGTGTAAATAATGTCAACTACGGTAGAAATACAAAACTAGGAGCAAGAAAGAAAATAAAAAAAAATAAAAATAAAAATCGTACAGTATAAATTAACCGATTATCGCTCATCACTCGTTAGAACTCGATCGAAGAAAGTAAAACGTTTCCGCATACAGACTAAAAAGGAAACAGGAAGAAGAAAATATACACTTATCAATAATATATAGAGATAATTATAATTTTTTATAAACAAGTCATGTTCAGTTTAAACAACCAATAAAAACGATTGTCCGTTTCTTTTCTTTCTTGCTCCGAATTTCGTATCGTCAACTACCATAGTTGCTGTTTTGCCTTATTGTACTTTTTAATTAAATCCGTTTTTTATTGCTTTAATTATATTTTGTACTTCAATTAATATCTTTAATTAGTGTGCGTTTGGGACACATGATGAGGAAAAGGGTGCTTGGAGAATTCGAAACTCTCAGGACATGTGGGGAGCAAGAGGGACAGAAAGAAACAGCGAGTAGCTAAGAAGCTCGTGTAAATGGATGGCAGAGCAGGGAATGGGAAAGATAATAAAAAAAAGCAAATATTGCTAAGAACTCAAATGGATAAGAAATTGTGGAGAGCCATGATCGCTCGCGTTCTGAATGACGTACATGAAAGAAGTGTGAATGCGAGATAAAGTGTGAGTAATATCATATATTGTTGACTCATCGTTGTAGATAACGTTTGGATATGGCAATAGAATTTCGTTAACTGGAACATACCAGAAGACTGAGAATTTTTGCTTTATTCGCTAGTCTGTTTTATTCGCTAGTTTTCTCAACTATTCGAGGAAATATACAAGCAATTTAAATGCGTGCATTTTCAGTTATAATGGAATTAATGTGAAACCATTTTCATATTTAATCACTTAAAAAAATAAAATTTTGTTTATCAAACAAAATTTAAAACTACTTCAGAAACATTAAAAACTTTAAATTTCTTCATATTATAGTTTTAATAACATGAATCTAGGGTAATCATTATGGATTGTTTTTTTTTGTTTGTTTTCTTTTTTGTTTTGTTTTTTGTTTTTGTTTTTTAATCATTTTACCCCAAGCAAGGGGATAATACCATTAGGACGCAGTGGGATTGCAGAGAGTGAAAAAGAATGAGAAGACTTTAGGCAGGAGAAGTGAGGAAAAGGACAATAAACAGGATTCAGAAGATAACGATTGACATTGCATCTACATTTCTAGGTGACAGGGAAGTAAAAAAAAATCGGAAGGAACGTCTACAAGTGACAGGTTCAAGAAAAGAAGCTATTAAAATAGAAGTGACGGTTGCATCTAGTAAGTTCAACATTAAAGCAGTGAGACCTACTTGCCAATCTAGTAGCACACTTAAATTTATTCAGTCGGGGCTCTAAGGAGAACAGATCATCAGAAGAATTGCCATTAAATATTTGTAGAAAAGACAGAGAGAAGACACGGCACGTTGGTGGAAAAGTGACTGATCGAGATACCAGATCAAGATCGATTATATTTTAGACCTTTCTTTGAATGTTGTCGATAATCTTGCGAGATATAGTAGAAGCATCAGGGCAGATATGGCAGAAGTATTCAATGCACGAACGAATGGTAGATTTATAAATGTGCAAGATGGCTTCTGACGAGAAAAATTGTCTGGCACGATACGGTGAAACAACTTTCCTAACGGTAGACCTAGCAATCATTCTGTTTTATGTCAGTAGAAAGCGGGAACTCCAAAAAGTGCAATGAGTTGCTCTCCTGGAGTTTAGCATCAGTGATGCTGATGGCAGACAGAAAAGGTTCTCTATGGTGATTATATGAAAGCAGTTTTGTTTTGGAAGTGTTCAAATTTACAAACCATTCTTTGCCCCAATTAGCCACTGATTAGAGGTCCTTTTCGAGAGCTGTTGCCAATTTTACTTTGTCGGATCTCTTAAAGTATATTAAGTTATTTAGTGGATGTATCCAATCGTCAGAGTATCTTATAAAATTACTGTATGTAAATAAATGGATTGCTTTAATTATCGTCTCGCAAAAATAATAACTCCATTTAATGTTTTATTGCGTCCAGACATAGTAATTAATGTAAACACATTTATTGAGAGTTTTTTTTTTTTTTTTTTTTACTGATGTTCCAATTATAGGTGATTCGTTTAATCTTAATTTACTCTCTCTCTCTCTCTCTCTCTCTCTTTCTTTCTCACTCTAGCATTAAAAAATATGTAGGGATAAAGGAAAAATCTACTGACGTTTTAAGGGGCCCTTGAGGATCACATGACAAACCATTGGGGTAGAATAATCAGCTGGTGCTCAACGAAGGATGACGCAAGGGTAAACGAAGAGATAGCACAGTGCTGTATCGTACCCCACTTGGGGATGTTACAAATAAGATTTTTTTATTTGTCCCCATCAAATATTGCTTGTCTTCTTACATGGGCTTACATTTCTCTGTATGGGACAATTTTTTACTTTACAGTATGTTATAACTTATTTCTGGATTAGATTGCGTTATTCTAGCCCTTCCTTCCGTCTTGTTAACGGTTTATTAAAGATCGCACCTTAGAAGAAACAAATTAAAATGTTTCCACATTTTCTAAGCACACATTTATATACGAAATGATTTATCGGATCAGTTTCACACTACAAGCAATGTCCAAATGATCTGAAGATTGCTTGATCTTTTAAATTTACAGTCGGTATGCAATTTTGATTCTTTTGTCCTCATTGTCGATATTTAGCACACACTATCTTTAATATTGAGCATTCTTGCCCCATAAATATATGTAAACAAATATATATGTCCGGGCTCAAATGTATACATTCTTAACCTCATAAAAAAATCCAATTGTGATCAAAGTTTTAAATTTACCCGTTTCTAAAAATGAAAAAAGTTACTGTTTCATTGCGTTTCTCATTGCTTGTTTATAAATACTATTTTTCCACCAAATATATGTCATCATCAAGACAATTCAATGGCTGCCAAAACTAAAATACTAAATTCAAATTAAAAGAAAGCATTTATTAAATAAACTCATCAAATATCTCAGAACTGATATAAAATGCTTGCAGACATAGTTGGGAACAGACCATATACCTACTGAATATTTTTCTAGCCAATCGAATGTAATATAAGAACGCGTTCTGCTATAAAGTCAGTATTTGGCGGATCTACTAACGACACACAATAGCCAGTTGGCTGGCATCAAAGCCGCCAGCTCACTCACATCTAAAATGCCAAAACACAGTAATATGTTAAAGCCGATTAACACCTTCACATTTTTTTTATTAATGTTCACCTTATATAAGGTTCGGAAGTCACTAAAGGTAGAGGGTTATTAAAGGTCGGCGTTGTCTGAGAGGAAAGGGCACAATTTATGCAGATATGTGGGAAACAACGTTTAATCCTAGGTTTGAAGAGGTTAATATTGTAGTGGTTGGGAAAGCATCCTGTTTGGATTCTGTTCCACTAACAAAAATTCTTTGGAAGAAGCTGACCGAGTGAAACTTACTCCTTACTAAAAAAAAAAAAAAATATGAACGCAACGAGGGTAGTTCGCCTCAATGTACGTGGTGTGGCTGTTCTTCGTTGGGAGTGTCAGAGTTGGAAGAACTAAGGAATGTAGCTCATCTGAACATTTTCTATGGAAATAGCGATAGACTAGCGAGTCTTACAAATTTTTGTCTGTGGGAAAGAGATGGTAAGGTGGAAAACAATTCATCACCCACAAAACAGCGTAGACACTTTTGGATTCTATCAAAACAGGAAAGTGAAGATTGGGCAACTTATGCCCATATATGGAAAAAGTACTCCATTTTCGAACTGATCTGCCTCTTGTAAAAATAGAGCATAGCAAGAGGAATCAGATACTTATTGGAACAGTAAAGTGAACTGACCCTTTTTCCAGCATCTTTTTGCAATTGATTTTATGTACGCGTTCCATTTGTCTGAGGTGAGCCTAAGTTCCAACAGACATTCAAGGCAATAGGACTCCTTGAAAGGACACCCGTTCACTGCGATAGACGGAAATTCAGGGACTGCTCAGTGATGGCGGAACATTACAAGTTTTGGTTTTTGAGATATTTCCCACCATTGTGTTGTTAAAACCAGGAGAGATCATCTGCCAGGCTCCCGTCATCTAGATTTTTGGAGGTGCACTCATATACCTTTGTATCATTTGCATAGATATTCACAAATGCTAAGACCATACTCTTAGGCAGATCATTAATATAAAACTGGAAGAAAGTTAGACCGAGAATCGAACCCTGTGGGACGCCTGCATTTAACTTACAAGCAAATTAAGATAAAGATCCTTTTCTTGGACACTGAAACATTTCTTAGTCCTGCAAACTTTATCAAACTACAAAAAATCGACAATTTCTTTTGAACTTTGTCCATTTGATTCGCAAATACATGCAATTACTATGTCACCTTTTATTTGTACGATATTTGTACGGTATTTGTACGGTATTTTGTACGATATTAGTACGGTATTTTGTACGATATTTGTACGATATTTTGTACATAATATACTATTTCTTAAATCATTCCACATTGCGTTTCATTAAAAAGAGTACTTGTTATGCATCATGGATTGTAGAAAACTTTTCAGGGACAAGTATTAGATCAATAATCCACCAAATATCAAACTGCACATCAAAATTGGTCACTAATAGGATTTATAATAAAATTGCGCCTAATTAATGGTCTTTCATTTAGTATCTTCTTATTACAAATTGTGTACAAACAATTTAAGAAATGCGGATCATTATATTTTTGCTTTTAATTTAATATCTACAAATAGGCTTGCGTCTCGACCGTGCCTTTGTCTGACATTAAAACGAATATAGGAAACATTTCTGTTAGGAAAAACATTAATGATGACGTCTCTGGCCAATTATAACATATTTACTCAGCCAGAACAGGTTATTTCGCTGTATGCTGTTCTGTGGTTGCAAATTGTTATTTGTTGGCAGAGACTGATACGCAATCACTTCCGTACAGATCTCGGTGAAGAACTAATCCATTTGAGGTAGATATTTATTAAACTTAGCAATCTGGTATAAGGTCACAGGAGAGAGGGGAATATTGTATTACTTGAACCTACAACTAGCAACAGCGAAAGCTACACGACTATCTTAACAAAGCGCTTCTTCAATGGTGATAATATTAACCGTTTTCTTATAAGGAAACATTTGGCATCCATTGACTGAGCAGCCAGTCGGTTGAAATTTATAAAATCTTTCTCTTAAATCAATCTTTCAGGAAAATGAGTTTCTCAAGTCCAGTAGCTGTTATTGTTCTTTCCAGTATTGATGGGGGGGGGTCTTCCTTCCTTGCCTTTTGTTTGAGGTAGTGCGGAAAGTCGGCATTTTCATTATGTTATTTGTCTCTCTTCAAGTTACATGTGCTCTTCATTTTAGTTGTTGCTGCTGTTGAAAGTCATCAAGTGATGTTGTTTCTGTTATTTGGTACAGTTCTTTGTGATTCTTTAACGACAGCCTTTTTTTTAAGAAGGATTGTCCTCGCTAAAAAACTACATATTGAACTGTCTCGAAGCATTTTTAACCATTGATCAGAAAAAAGCCGTTGTATACAACCGACAGTTTAAACATTTCTGAACGAGTTTGGCATAGCATTCATATGAAAGTCTTAACACAAGCTTGAGATAAAGTTTCGTGTTTTACTGATCTAGACTAAAATTTCCTAAACGAGGCAACGAGTTGTATATTTTCAGAGCAAAAGTTGGTTATTTTCAGGAAAAATTCCTTCTGCACCCCCGTAATATTTCCTGCTATACGTCTTTGGGTGGAGTCCTATCCATGTCGAATATAGACAATTTCCATATGATGGAAAACATAATATATATATAATTTGCACAATGTGTAAAACATAGAAGTTTTTTTTTAAGCTGATACATATCAGTCAATTGTAATGCATTCCTTGCAAACCCAACGGGAAATAATGGAACTAAGAAAATATATTCCACATGAATTTAAAGAACATATATAAATATTTATATAGCTATAGATTTATATAGATATTTATATAAATTTATATAGCTATAAATTCAACATTAGCTAACTTTGATATTCATCATTTTTTATCAATGCAAAAGAAAACTTTGTCACTATATTAAAACAATTTTTCATGCTACTTAGATTTCTTGCACACTGAAACAAATATATCACTTATTATTTTATTGTATTTTACTTGTTATGAATGCTGTATACTGGTTTCTTTTCTACTGTTAAAGTTTAGTAAGTTAATCTCTCGGACAATTATTACTGAGTAATGAATTGGTTTTCACTGTGTATTCTATTTCTGTTGCTTTTTGCAAATTACTGAATTAGTAAATAAGCGCGTGTGTGCGTGTGAGATTAATATAAAAGAACATAACTAAGATATTGAAACTAGTCAAGAGGATCTGGTGCCTTTGAATTATTCAAATGTCAGCCCTGCCGCATTAGGTAGGTTTTTTTATTTTTTTTTAGCTAGTCTATAAATGTTTAGACTTACTAAAGGATACAATCTCATCGTCCCTTTTTACTTTTGTCTCCTGTGTCTTTAGTTTAATTCCCCTACCCTTTCTTTAGTTCTTTGGTAGGAGAGAGATTCTTTTCAAATTCGTTTGTTTTTCCTAATTGCTATAGTGTATGAATGAATGGGCAGTCGTGCAAGTTTGTATTATTATTATTATTATTATTATTATTATTATCATCATCATCATCATCATCATCGTCATCATTATTATTATTATTATTATTATTATTATTATTATTATTATTATTATTATTATTATTTCATTTGATTTCTGGTATGTGTCAATTTCTTTCTGAGTCCCGACCAGAGACCTAAGGTCAGAATGGCATCATGACATTTTCCACTGAGCAATTAAAAAAAAATCACTCATATTTTACATAGATAAAGCCTTTCGTAAGGTGTGGGTTGTATTTGTGAGAACAATTTTTTGTATTTCTTTAAGGCATGGGCTACCAGGGATCCCTTCAATGACTCTATTGCAATCTTTTACAATCAATCCGAGGGCTCCAACTGCAACTGAAATTGTTGATGCCCTCATGTGCCACATTTTTGAGATTTCGATTTCAAGGCTCTTGCATTTTGATAGCTTTTTGAAGATCTTCAAAGATACATTGCAGTCTGCAGGGACAACCATATCAATAAGGAGGCACTTTTTGTCTTTGCGGTTCTCTAATCACGATGCCTGGGCCAATTAGCTTTGATTATTCTGTCTGTGTGTATTGTGAAGTACCATAAAATGGCTACAGATCCTATCCTTGTAACCGGTTATGGGTGATGTACATACAAATTTCTTTCAGTTTCCTTTCAGTAGAAGGCGCAGATTTTCCACTGCAGATATTGGCCCACTCTGTCATGGCATGTTTTATATTCAATGGGTGCCAATACCGTGCAACCTGATACAAGATGGTCGATTGTTTCTGGATATTTATCACGGAATCCGCATTTGGTGCTAACACAATTTTTCAGTATTTGTGTTTGATAATTTCTTGTTAACAAGCATTGGTCATGTGCAACAAGAATAGAATCTTCCGTTTCAGCTTTTAACCCTGCATTACATAACCACTGATGGGTACGGGGTTTGTCTACATCAGCTTGTTTGGTACGGGCAGAGTATTGACCGTGAAATGGTTTATCTTGCCATCGTTTCTGCATCTAGTCGGTTGCATTTCCTTTTGCTTTCTTTTTTAAGCATTTTGCAGCTTCAATCGGTGTATTGTGCTCTACTTATATTTCTTCGCCCATTTGAAATTGTGTTTTGAATTTGTTGACTCCCTTTATTACTGAATAAAGTCGCTTACTACTTTCATGTCATTTGACACATATCATCATCCCGTCTTCTGTAGTTTCTAGGTATCTTTGAAGACCAATTTTGTAGTTTTGTAAGACTGTTCTAGTTGAACTAATCCTTTGCCAACTTCGGATCTGGGCACATACAGACGATCAACATCAACTTTGGGATGATGCATGTAGTGGCAGGTGAGAAGCTTTCTCGTTTTGGCGTCCATTCGCTTAATGTCAGCTATGGTCCAGTTAAGGATGTTAAAGCTGTATTGCCCCACAGGGACAACCAAGGTGTTTTATGGCTGATATTCTGTTTTTTGAATTCAGCTCGGTATTCAGGGCCAGACGCATACACATAGTATTCCTTTCTTACCTTCTCATTCATTTGAGTATGCTGTATTCCATCTCCTTCGCTCATTCCTAGGTACTTATAGGCTTCGTTTTGTTCCAGTTCCCTCATCTTTGTGACAAAGTCTAAATCTATTGAGTGTGTTTCTGTAATTCCCACATTCTTGAATGTTACTTTTGCACATTTATCTAATCGGAATTATTATTATTATTATTATTATTATTATTATTATTATTATTATTATTCACTGAGCCTTCGGAGCCCTTCTATTTGACCCATAACAGGTTTGTGATACGAAATGAAACCTTGTATCGGCTTGATTAAAAAGTAGCCTAAACCATTTAGTGGTCAGTAAATGGCTGTAAAGGTCTTTCTGCGTAAAATCTCAAGGAAAGCGGATTCTAACATTGTAGATACTCCGACCAACTTTAAATAGATTTCACAAAACATTGATGTATACCACAGATTTAATGTTGCAAAAATTTTCATTCTCTCTTTCACCTCCTCGTTCTTTCCCATATACCCCCTCTCTTTCTCTCTTTCTCTCTGTTTGTTTTTCTTTTTCCATTTTAATCCGTGAATGTTATATATTGTTGAGTGCTCTTTTTATCTTGTCCCAACACACTGTGCTCACCCTCTTTTCCCTTACTCGCTTTTACTTTCTATTGTTCCTTCTCTTTCTCTTTTTAACCCTCACTCTTTTTCTCTTTACTTTCTTTACAATATACGTGACCTCTTCCTTTGCTTACCAAAACCAATTTTTCCTAAATTCTCATGATGCCCAATTATCCGGTAATGATTTTGTTATTTTCTCTTAGTCGCCCTCTTTCGATCTTTCACTTTCACTTTCACTTTCTCTTACCATTTTCGATGACGCATTTCCATTACAGCTCAAGTAAATGCTATATATAAAGTGGTTTTCATTTTATCCGTCTTTATCTTGCCTTTTAACTGTTCAGATTCGAAGTAGTGTTTCTTTATTTTTCCACCAAAATAACGCTAAAAATATCAAGTAATCAAACAGGACGTTTCCTCAGAACCAAATTCTTCCCGCAGTCAAAATATTTTTTTCTCTATCGTTCGACTGATCCACTTACAACATCTGCACACATACTAGCGCTGTGTCTGTAGATATTTACAAAACAGTGTTCAATCTTATATAAAGTAACTATAGTGAGGATCGAACTACATACATTAGCGAATTGTCAGCAAGATGAGCGAGCCTGGGAGAAATCGCTCTCCGTTAGCCGGTTAACATTTACGTACGTACGTGTGTGTGTGTGTGTGTGTGTGTGTGTGTGTGTGCGTGCGTGCGTGTGTGGGGGTGAAGAGAGAGAACGGGGAGAGAAGTAGATAAATAATCTAACCTTCAATAAACGAAACTCAACAAAAACAGTAAATATTGCCAGTGCGGAGGCAGAAATAAAACTGTTATATAATAAATGATTTTAGCAAATTCATTCATAAAGATTGTTAAGTAGGCATAATTGAGTAGGAATGGTTATCCACTGGAGATGAAGAATAGATTTAGTTTGCAGAAAGACAAGATGTTTTGGATAGCAAATGTCACCGTTTCCACAGACCACAAAATGGACTGAAAAAGAGTGAAGAAAGTTTTTTAAAAAAAAATTTAGACCTTACCAGAAAATTAATTAAATTTGGAAATTGAAAACGACAATTACTCATTACTAAAGTACTTGAATTACTCATTACTCAAGTACTTGAATTACTCATTACTCAAGTACTTGAATTACTCATTACTCAAGGTCATTCCAAAAAGAATAGAATAATTGGAAATCTAAGGCAGATTTGAAGCCATCCAAACTGTATTATGTCAGGTCACTCTACCAGAGCTACTCGTACAACATAACTAAAAGACTTGGTTCTTGGGAATTCTAAAAAATCCCAAATAAAATTCTCAATAGAGACAAAGCGTCAATGACAGTGGATGATCGCCCTGAAGTTATTACATCCTCATATGACAAGGCAAGGTTCTTTGCTATGAACTTTACATCTAACTCTAATTCTTTTCACGGAGCACAAGCTTTGTAATATGTATATCACGAGAGTTTTCCAGATTTATCAAAAGCCTGGACTCTAAGATGGCCATCAGTTCGAATAAAATCCCAGTGTTTGTTCTTAAGAATATCAACCTAGTGTTACTTTCAATACTGGCAAAACCGTTTAACCGCTGCTTGAAGCAGAAATGGTTCCCAAGTCTATGGAAGGTGTCATCTGTGTTCCCTGTTTTTAAGAATGCAAGTGAGAGTTCGTGCCTGTTGCAATATCGACTCATGAGCCTCCTTAATGTCATCAGCAAAATCTCGAATCTATAATCAACAAGAACACTTCAAAAGGGACAACCTCCTGAGCGATAACCAGTATGGATTTTACTCTGCTCGCTGATGCCTTAACTGTCATTAATCACAGAATCAGTGAATCACTATATAATAAATTAATCACGAGGACCATTACCCTGGATCTATCAAAGGCCTTTGACAAAGTGTGACATCGGGGGCTGCTACATAAACCCTCCAGCTATAGAATCTCTGGCCTTCTTAAGTAAGTCCTTCCTAACAGGTTGGTCCCTGAAGGTCATTGTTAACGGCCAGTCATCGGAAGCTCATGTGATCAATACCGGCTTTCCACAGGTCTTTTTCCTCGGTCCGAACCCCTTTCTACTGCATATCAATGACCTGCCTAAGATCATACTCCGAACTTAGTGCATATCTATGCGGACCCAACAGTTTAAAGGTCCACCTGCCAAAATATAGATGATCAGAATCTAACAGTTGAGCACTTCACAGACCTAGCTCTGGTGGCTCAATGGGGAAGGACTGACTTGTAAAATTCAATACTTCCAGAGTCAAACTTGTAGTAACGTTCTACCATCACCGAGTAGTCACTGAACTTTAACCTATCATGATGGATGGGTGTTTTCTCTAGGAGGCATCTTGCATTGAAAATCTATTGAGATTCAATCTCATCCCAGACCTCAAGTTGAAATCATATACACGATCAACTGCTAAAGCTGCTGGGAAAAATGTTTGTTTGTTTGTAGCGTTCCAGTAAATATATGGCTCCCCTGCCATACTCTGTCTTTACAAAAGCAGCAATATTCAATTTTTACTCTGATCTGGAAAAATAGAGTATTGATGCCATATCTGTGCTTGAATTGTCCATTCCTCACTTGCCTGTGTTCATAGTGTTCAAAAGCGTCTACACGTCCTTGTGGGTGATGAATTATTTTCCACCCTACAACCCTTTTTCCACAGGAGAAACCTCACAGGCCCCTTGCTACTCTATTGCTATTTCCATGTCAGGTGTTCTAACGAACTACATTCCTTGGTCCCATAAGCCCTAACCCTTGCAGCAGGGGCCCGCCATGCCACGTCCACAAGGGTAAATCCTCTTCATTCCCTTCATATTCCATTAAATTCAACTCAGACAGCCTCTTTCGGAGGACTGCACCTTTGTGAAACATACTCTTAGTGGAATGTTTTCTTTTTCGATCGCTAAGATCCTGACCTCTTCAAGTCTAGGGTTAGCCATTATCATTCCTACAAACCTAATGAACTGTTTTTCTTGCCTTCAATCACGTTCATACAGTAACCCTCTACCTGGAGCCGCTCACGGGCCTTATATTGGGTGAACATTAGTTAAAATAAGTTAAAATTTAAAATTTATGGACTGATTAACGGCTACAGTGTGAATGAATTTGAATTAAGACACGGTTGGACTAGAAGCGTTGGTATGCCCTACAAGAGGATAAAAGAAAAAAAAAACAATAAAAAACAAAATCAAAAACAATGGCTGTCAGTGGTTCCAATGGCAACAAATTGAAATGTGGGGATATAGTGACCTATCTAATTCACTCGCTATTCTATCTGTAATTTTTCCTTTTGAAGATACACAGAAGAGGGATCCTCCAATCTTTTCTTTTGCCATCATGTTGGCACTCTCTTGGGTGTCGCCATAGTTCCATTCGCTGTTTGTTTGACCCTTTAAGAAGGATAAAAGGACGTTGTAACAAAGAGATATTTATCAAAGGTCCGGCATAGTTTATATTCTTTTATGTTTCTGTTCATGGACTTTAACTGTTGAGTGCAGATATTTACCAAGCTTCCAAGCAGAGCTTAAGGTTGTTATAGGATAAAGCGTCGGATTGAATGATAACGATGTAGACTGATTTCTAATCGTAGTCTCAGATCAATGGAAGCCAAAATTGAAACTGACATTGGAAGTGAGAGTGAGAAAGAGAAAAGAGAGAAAGAGAATACGAGGATATATACATACATATATATATATATATATATATATATATATATGTGTGTGTGTGTGTGTGTGTGTGTGTGTGTGTGTCTCTCTCTCTCTCTGTGTGTGTGTGTGTGTGTGTGTGTGTGTGTGTGTGTGTGTGTGTGTGTGTGTGTGTGTGTGTGTGTGTGTGTGTGTGTGTGTGTGTGTGTACTTTCACTCACTAGCTTTTTTGGTTGGTCTGTTCAAATAAATAAGTTTTTTTTTTATCTTTCTTTTCTCCCATTCGTCAGAGACAACGTTGAGAAGACAGTCTACATTGTTATTATTCCGTACGACGCTTTATTCTGTAACAGCCCTAAATTATGCGCACACAAGCACACACACACACACACACACATATATATATATATATATGCGGAGGAAGTCTGGGTTTGTAAACAATGACTGTTACGGCTAATAATGTAAGACTCTTCGGTAAACCGAATCGAGTTCTCTTAGTCACTGTGTGCTTATCTAAAAATAAATACGCTTAAATTCACCTTCATCCCTGCCGCGCGCCAACGGCTTAGTGGTAGAATCCCCGACTGACGCCAATTCAGTCGGGTTTTGATCCTAGCTAGAGGCAACCGGACGTCTAGCCACACTGATGAGCTGTGATGCAGCGAAACAGTCTGTCTGTGGATGACTATATATATATATATGTATATGATTAAAAATTAGTTTTAATATATGCTATATTTATGGATTAAAGAGACCAATATAAAGATAGAGCGTATGTAAATATAAAATTGGATGGATATGAGTTTGAGGACTCTGGGTTTCACGCTTTTGCAATCATCCGACAAACTGATTTATTCTTTTAAATTGGATCTATTTATGCTTCTTTGACTATGTTTGCCGCCAAACAGATTCAATTTTAAGAAATAAACCTGTTTGCCTGATGATCACTGCGTGAAACCCAGGCTCACAAACTCATATCCATACAATTTATTATGTTAGGTCTATCAATGATATTGAGCGCTTTCCACTAAGTACCGATCATATAAAAATTATATATATATATATATATATATATATATATATATATATATATATATATATATATATATATATATATAAAAGAGCTTACTAACCATTGTGCTCGCTTCAGATATGAAAATGTTGCACATTCTCAAATAATCGAAACAGTCTTCCTAATCAATTTTTCAGCTGTCCTTGTACCAGACTAAAGTATGTTCAGTAAATATTTGTATCAATGGTCAGTACGATGCATCTCCCTCTCTCTCTCTTTGTAGTAGAGCAGAGATAGAAGGAGAGAGAAAGAGAGAGAGAGAGAGTGAGTGAGGAAAAGATACTGAAAGTTGTCTTTCAAATACATACGTAAACAATACATGTCCTGCTAGTCACGAAAGCTATTGTTTGTGAATTCATTGAGTGCTCCATAAATCTAACCTTGTTCCAATATCCATATATTCGGTGTTAGAATAGATCGATGGGGCTCCAAGTGAGAAATTAACTTACTAGCAATAGCTTGGGATTCTAAGACCAGCACGAAAATTATCGTTCAAAGATTGGCTTTAGTTCTATAAATATCTATACACACACACACACACACACACACACACACACACACACACACACACACACACATACACATATCTCTGGGGAAAATCGATATTCACGTTAAGTGACTCGTGAAATTCATATGTAAACAACAAGAGGCAAGGTTAAATCTAAAAACGTCTCCTTGGCGTTTTGCGAAAGAAAGAACTTTCATTTACATGAAGACAAAATGATGACTATTATACATTGATTCATTCGAACAACTGTTCTCGTCTTTATTATAAGAATACCTATTGATATGTGGAAAATGGGCTAATTTAACGTCCACAGCTTCGAATACATTATTCAGGGCCTTATTTGAAAATTGGAAATATACAATAAAAAATTAAACACAGAACTTGTCAGTTCTTTTTAATCGAGACTGTTTGCATATATATATATATATATATATATATATATATATATATATATATATATATATATATATATTATAATGTTTTGCATACGGGCAAAAGCAACTTGCTCATTACAAAGATGTATTCTTGTTTCGATGCGGTTGCATTTCGACTGATGAGAACCACAAATGCATATTCCCAAATAATCGTAACACAGTCTTCCTAATCAGTTTTTTCAGCTGTCCCTGTGCCAGACTAAAGTATGTTTAGTAAATATTTGCATCAAGGGTCAGTCGAGATGCAGCCGCATCGAAACAAGAATACATATTTGTAGTGAGCAAGTTGTTTTTTTCCGTATGTAAAAATTATAATAAATAATTATTGCCCTGCTCTTGGTATTGAGCTCTCTTTTGGATTAATGCTGTGAAAGTTAGAATTTATATTATTTCCGTTCTTATTACATGTATATATATATATATATATATATATATATATATATATATATATATATATATATACCTGGTGTAACAGCAAAAAAAGTCCAAATCGTGTAATAGCAAAATTGTCCAATTGTTAGATTAAGCTTTGAACCGTTGTATCCTAGAAATGATTAAATATAACTTACTGGAATCCTCCGAGGTTTTTATAACATATATTGGCCTCTACTTTGAATAATAAGAATATATTTAGCTCTAAGTTGAAATGATGATTCTTCTTGCTGTTGTGACCTCCTGATCCAGTTTTCCTCTCTACTGTTCCTTCTTATTTAAACTTATTCCACGTTTTCTTGGTGGTTCTTGAATGAACTTTGAAGATGGAAGCCAGAGTATGAATGTTGGTACTAATAATGAGTAACCTTTTTCATCTCACCATTGTTCAGTTGAGAAGATATAGTGAGCCTGACACAAAACAATTTTGACTTGTTCTCTTTCTAGCTGAATAACTCAAAGTTTTTTTTCAGTGATTCTTACGACAAATCGTGTCAAGATAGCTAAACGTCTTATCTGAAAACCTGGAAAAAAGAAACTCAGTTAGTTTAGTGGAAAATTATCACATGCTGTTACACGATTTGGATAATTTTGCTGTTACATCCGGTATAACAGCATGCGATAATTGTCCACTAAACTAACTGAGTTGCTTTTTTCCAGGTTTTCAGATAAGACATTTAGCTATCTTGACACGATTTGTCGTATATATATATATATATATATATATATATATATATATATACACACACATATATATATATGAACACCTATTGATAAAATGAACGTTTCTCAAGTGACCAATAGGTATCTCGAGCAATAATTATATCACAAATATTAACGTTCACGATAGGTGCCTACAAAGAAAAGCGATACTTATGGTTTAAACTGAATTTCTAAAAATGAAAAATCTTTTTTAAGCTTTTATTTTAGTTTTAATTTAAAACTGCTAGATTAAATTTAATATTTCCAATAAGCAAAATACTTTGCTGTATTTCAAAACGAATTTATATTGATTGGAACGATTTTCTTGAAATCGCTAAAAATGCCTGATTTTAGAATTTTTACAAGTCTGTCAGCACAGTATAATTCTCTTTATTAAAAATCTTTCAAAAATAAAATATATTTTTGTGAAACTTTACTTGAGTAAGATTAGCTGATTTAAAGTTTAATTAATTTTATTTTAAACAAATACTATTTAATTTTAGTTTAAAATATCGTAGAAAAGCATTTTTAACACGGGTGTGGGTGTTTTTATGAGGTATTGACAACGATCTCGATACACTGGTGTTTGTAATATTTTTCAAATGGCGACAATTGCTATAACAATTACTTTTAATTAATCTTTAAATTTTAGGGAAATACTCTAAGTAATCTAATATTTTATTGAATTTGGCTTTAATGTTTTACTTATGAAGACGCTTGTTGAGGAAATGTAAGAAATTATTAATAAATTTTAAATTTACTATAGTTACCACTTATTTTCTAATAATATCGTATATGGAGTTCCGTATTTATAAAAATTGGCACGTTTATATACATACACGAAAAATTCGAAATTCTTTTTAAAATACTGAAGTCGCTGAATTGTTGTAAACTTACATAAACCGAAAAAATTAATACAGAATTTTAAAAGATTTAAATCTTTATAAATTATTATATTTCAATTTAAAAAAAAAAGTGGAAACAATTCTTGCAAAAAAAGCTAATTTATTCATTTTTTTCTTAAGACAATACAGTAAATGTCTCCACTTTTTCCCTAAAAAGCAACATAGCATGATGAAAAAAGGTCCCAAACTTAATATAAACAAAGTTTTATCCTCAAAATGTTTATGTTATTATTAAGAGAAATGGCCAAAGTATATTTTAATTATTTAAAAAAAAATTTACACCTTTCTAACATGATCGATATTTGGGTTAAAAATCTTTTTTATGTGTCAAGGGTGTAACAGAGCTAGTAATGGATATTTTCAAGTTTGTTTTCCAGAAAAAATAATACATTAATTTGGAAAATCTTGCAAAAATCAAATAATTGTCGGATTTTAATGAAACTTTCAGATTTATTCACAAATGAATTAATTTATTTTTGAAAATATTATTTTTAGAATATCCTGGTATTTTATTTTATTTTGTTTTTTTATTTTTTTTTTTTTAGATCTGTTAACCCCTCTTACTTAATTTCATGAAGTTTTCTATCATTTAAAATCGTCAACGATTCTCCCTGGAGAATGTAAATCATCATTTTTTTTAAATTCTCAAAAATCTGCCCCAAATCTTAAAATAAAAACTGCAATAAAACTATCTAATTATTTAATTAGATAAGCTTTTAATTGCTTTTATAAATAATATATATTAAGGACCTTATATTCTAAAGAAAAAAAATTCGATGATAATGAATTTTTACAAGAAACTTCAGGAAAATTTTTAATTTATGAAAATTCATTTAAACTTAGGTATACCGAATTATTGGTGATACCTAGACAATACTGTCCATAATACATTTTATTCATAAAAGCAAATACAATCTTTTCTAGTTAAATGTCTTAGTTTTACTGTATTTTTTATTTTACGTTTCAGAGTAGATTTTCGTTAACTGGATATCCTGTTTTACAAAAAAGAATGATGATTTAAATTCTCCAAGTACTTGTGCTTATAACTAATATAAACATTAAGCGCTACAAAATTGAATTTCTTGAAATTTCATAAAATGAAATAAGTGGGGATAACATGTAAAAAAATTAGCGAGATTTTCTAAAAAAGAAATGCTTCTATAATAATTTAATTCATTTATGAATAAGTCTTGAAAGTTTTATTAAAATCCGACAATTATCTGATTTTTGCAAGTATTTCCAAATCAATCTGTTTTTCACGGAAAATGACACTAAAATTTCACATATTTATGGTCAACCGGTGAAGCAAGAAAAACAAAATTTTTGGTACTAAATAAGATTAAAAAAATACAATTTCATAATAAAAATCCTTTGGTCAATCCCCCTTCATAATAACAAAGATTTTGACAATAAAACTTTCTTTCCATTAAGTTTGGGGCATTTTTTTCCTCAAGTATGCTGATTTTTTAACGAATTTTTGGTGATACCTACTTATTGGAGATGGACTCGGAGTTATACGGTGCTTCGGTCTTCAGAAACTAGATAAGAATAATTGTATTAATTATTTCAGGATATATATTTTATTCCATATACGCTTATTATATATGCTAACTAAATTTTCAAATTAAAATTTTTCTACACTTTCAAGTCGATTACTAATCTTGTTAGTTCTGGAGAACAACTGAAAACTCAAATATTTGAGTTTTTTTTATATAGTAACACTTTCTTAATGAATGACAACAGACAAGGTCACTTATGTGTGTTTAGAGAAGATACCTGATATACATATTTAGAAAATTAGACTGCGACAATAGTATATTCAGACAGCAAAAGAGATATTAGCAGATATGAAAAAGAGAAGTGAATTAAGCATTTAGTTGATTGTTAATTTGTACGTCCATTACATCAGTGATGCTGCCTTTACATAAAAGCCAAGCGAAAATGTAAGCCTGGAAATAAATGTGCAGTTGTTCTCACGGATTCACTCCAGCTGAGATAATTAAGTTTTGTAACGCTAATAGGGAATAATAATGTTAAATGCGATATATCCATACAACGTCCTAAATTACTGTCAATAATAGACTGATCACCCTTGTTGATCACCTTTACATTTACAATATTACAAAACAATTTCTAGCCTGCACAGAGGTTGGCTCTTTCGATCATGCTCACGAAGTTAGAGTGACCCATGAGTAACCACTGATTATGCGGGACAATACGACTAAAGAAAATTTCTAGCGGAACCCTTTATCTAATCATACGCGCTGATTCAGGGTCATTACACGTGTTTCTTATCCTCCAGAGTCTATGATATGTCTCCTCCCAATCTATGATACGGAGCCCCCCCTACTCTACTACAGCTCAATTTCCATAAGGTAATATTCATATTGAATAAAAATTTTATGCTAACCTAATTATGTAAAATAATGGATCATATGTAATATAGGTGAACAATTCAACCAGAAAAACTGCAAATAAATACAATGCATCTAAATATAAATTAAAGACATGTCATAATAGATCGTTCCATCTTAAATAAATCAACAATGTTTTGAGGAAATTTTTAACATTAACTTGAGATTTTTTTGTTAAAAAGTTGAATAATTCAACACATTCAACATTATGGATAAAAATAGTGAATTTTATAAAAGTGTCTTTTCGAAACTTAGCATGAGCAAAACAAATTCACAGAATTAGACGAAAAAAACAAAAAACAAACCTGAGAATGACATCAAAATCCGCGAAAATTTATCATCCTTTTATAGTCAGTTGGGCTTAGTTTAATTTGTAATGTATATAAATGTAGATAGAAAAAAAAAGTAAATCTTGATAAGATAGCGAGGGTCAAAAAACACTTGTCGCCCCCCCAATCAGGCTTGCTATTATGGGAACTACTTAGACCGATTCCACAAAGTGTTCTAAATATATGACGAGGACTTCCCTGTTAATGGGTTGATTATATCCACCAGGAATCTGTTCAGCGGGTAGAATGTCGAATCTTTGCAGCCTACTATAGGTTTCAATGGAATATCAACAGTGATTTTGGGAGTCCAGACATATGTGGCCCATTAATGTAATTTTGAGTCAGCTTTCTATACTTATTCAATATGAAGAAGTTCTTGTTCTTATTTAGGATCTGTGATAGCGTCATCTTAGTTTTTAGGGTCAGATTCTTTTTCACCTTGCTATAGCTACCATCCCTAACTCGGCTTGCCAATTTCTCGATTTTTTTGTCAACCAGCAGTGTGATGATACTAGTGTCATTCTGTAAGGGCTCGATTGCCGACCTTTCTTTTTGGTATTTAATTTGTCCTTTTCTAATGCTTGTCTCATTTTCGACTTTAGCTCATCTGCCTGGACTTTAGATATCTTCAAGGCAGCCTCCTCAACTAGAGTTACCACGTCTAAGTATGGGACATGCCTGATAGTTGTGGCGAATTTGAGACCTTTGTTTAGCACCGATTCCTCAGAGGCACTCAACTGCCGATTACTGGTATTAACAGTTGCTCTTACCAAACAGTAGTGGGTTTTGTTGCTACTACTGCTCTGTTCTTTCATTTGTGCTAGTTTCCTTATTCGGCAAGACTTGACCCTTTGAAATTACTGATTGTATAATTTATCCATTTATCTGAGACAAGTTTTATTTTGCTATGTCCTGTTCTGTTCGGAGAGTTCATGATTCAACTAATGTTTCTTCCAGCAGTTGTAGAGAATCTTTTCCTTCACATGGGCGTGCCATGCTTCTTTTTTTTTTCCATTACTCTTTGTGCTCTCCTGCAACTGAACGATGTCTTGATTGATAGACCTGGTGGAACTAGCTTTAAGTCTCTGTATCTATATAGGAATATCAGATAGTTTAACATCCGTGCCATTTTTATGGAGTCTTTTTGATCGCCTCCGTTAGTTTTTCGCATCACGTCTCTACCAGTTCGATTATTTTTCTAAATTATTGGGATGAGAAGTTGCCCTTATTTGCATGCTGACTATTGTCCTCGTCTTTGTTTTTGTTATGGGGTTGAGAGTGAAGGCTCCAAATTTTCTTTAGAATTGTCCCACGGGGTAATAATCTAGTGGATCAAAGCATTGGTTCGTTTGGTCTGGTTAATTTTGTTTGGCGGCATATAAACATTTCTATGGGTTATTTAATACCGAACGTAAATATTTTGAACACAGTTTTATGGCTTCAACTAAATATATTTTGAACACAGCTGCATGATAAAATTACAGATAAATGTATTATTGGTCATTCTACTATAAAATGTATTGCTGGTCATTTTGCAATAAGCAGGTAATGTTGGTAATTTTACTATAAAAATATTTTTTATGCATTCATAAGGTTTTTTTTTTGGCGGGAGGTTCACTATTTACACATAGCTGGGACCCTAACAGGTGCTACCACCCCGGGTCAGGGTGGACATGGGAACAACAGCAGTTAAGAATCAATGGAAATGGGGCGAACAATAACTGAGCAATATTAAAAAAGGAACAAGAAGAGATATCCCTAAACATGATCCACGGAATGAGAACAATCTACCCTCATAGGTTAGATAAAGAGTTCAGTTCAAAATTCCCTGAAGATGATATTGTTAATTCCTGGAGATCACAACGGCCGAAGCGTTGTGGTAACATCAAAGGTGAAGACAATAGTCCGCATGTCAAGAATGATAACTCCTCAAACCAGAAATTCAGACAGAAAATATCACTAAAATTGAATCATATCAGGTAATTTTGTCAACACAAATATTAGGTAGAGTCTAATTTGAGAAATTTCAAGAGTGAATGATTTGAACTTTATCTTTGGCTTACCAAGTGTAAAACTTTGTGTTAATCCTATACAGTGTTTATGCATAGTAACATTTTTATTTTTGAAAACTGGAAAAAGAAAAACCGGTTCACAGTTTCAAGGTAATAATCAAGACATACATTTTGGACTTGGCTATATCGCCTGGAAAGAGATGGGCTCCACCAGGTTAAAACACCCAAGACACGCCACATGACGAGCACACCAAGAAACCATTCTAGAAGACCCAGTCTCTAGCATACGACCGCGAAAGATGGAGGAGAATGGTAGACAGCTCAGCACATCCGAGAAGAAGGAGGGGAATAATAATAATAATAATAATAATTAATTAATTATTATTATTACTACTATCTCAAGGTGATTACGCAAACTTTTCATACACCATACACATTCATTATATTCAAAAGTTACTGTTCGATAAGAGCAGTCATCAATGTCAGCAACCGTTTACCAGAACAATATCCATAGCGAACTGCCAGCCTTCAAAATAGGAGTTGTAACGCCTCTTGATAATATCAACCTGGAGAAACGATCCCAACGTACGTAACGTTTGGGAAGCGCCTGAAAGCCATACCATGGGTGAACCAAGGCTTGTGGGTTATATTAGGATGACGAAACTGTTCGGAAGCCGACGACGGCTGTGCTCGCGCGAAGTCGCAAATAATCGTGACCGAAGGTTTCAGCGTGCTGGCCTTGTTCGACCACTGATAACATGAGATTATGCGTTCTCTCCCATAAACAATAACTTAGGTTTACAACAGGGATTAACTAGCCACACTAGCAAACGGGTACACATGGAAACGAGCATCCAGCCATTGCTTATTACAACGGGTCAGACACGATTAAACTGTCGGATGAGACTAAATATTAGGCGAAAGCAAGTTAATATATTTATTGAGAAAATGTTGACCAAATAATTGACATTTTTCCTGTTAAGAAAGGCAGATAATTTTTCTTTTGACTTGCATGTTGTATAACTCGTGTTGTGTGTCGTCATTTGAGAAAAAGATATTTTTTATTAAAAATCGGTATTTGTAGAAATCAAGTATAGAAAACATGATAATAGCGATCTAAGGAAAAGAAATAGGAATAGGAAAATCATTTGGTTTTCCCTAGAAATAATCCTCTCAGTAAAATATTTAGCAGAGACACACTAAAACTAAGTTATAGCTGCAGCGATAATCATGAGAAGATTATAAAGAAGCACAATAATACAATTTTAAACCAATTTAAAAAGCTAAATAATTCAAATTCCAAGGTAAATACTATTGATAATATTAAACAATGTAATTGCAGGAATTCTAACGAATGCCCATTGTAAAACCAATGTATGACCAACTCTCTTGTTTATCGAAGTACTATTTCTACAATAGAAAATCCGACTGTTGAAAAATTTTATATAGGGAGTATTAAGAATTCTTTTAAGACGAGGTGGTACCAGTATATCTTATCCTTCACCAATAGTACTTATAAAGATAGTACATCTCTTTCTAAATGTTTTTGGAATCTAAAAGAAGTTAATAAAACTCCTACAGTAAAACAGAAAGGACTTCTTCTACACACATTTTGTATACACAAACACATTCTTTAATCTTTAAATGTTTTCTTCATTCATATTCATTGTTTTGCCACAAGCAATAATCTTTAATTGTCTATGTATACCTTTGTTTTGTTAATACATACATTATCGTTTGTTTATATATATATATATATATATATATATATATATATATATATATAGTTTTGTTGTTAATTTGTTTATTTATTACCCGGACTCACATTTGAGACTGCCATTTTTGTTACGGGATAAATATACCAGGAGACACGTGTTTTCTGACCCAAACACAACCAGCATCACGCCCGCAACAGTACAAATAAATCTTCTCTCAAAATTACCCTACATTTTATCCCGATGGTTGGATGTCCTTCACTAGACTAGTAATACCTAAAGAAAGTTTACGTACAGAGGTGTTTAGGTCCTCAACACCTCTGTTTGACAGTGAGACACAATCACAATATAGTCCCTCACCTGGGCGCCCTTGATGAACCCAGAATGAAATGATTAAATTGTGATTTGAAATCAAACAAAAGTGTTTGAAAATGCTATACAATTATGGTGAATAATCAATTTTCAATATATATTCCTTACTAGATTATATAGGTGTGTGTTATATATCGAGGCATATTATATGGCAGGAAATACGTTGCGTGTGTTTGTGCACGTGCGTGCGCTCGCATTTTATCTTATGCATAAAATTTGAAAAAAATACTGTAAAAATATGTTTGTATGCAATAAAGAAATATTGACATTTTTACAAACTATCTTCATCTCTTATGTCTAAAGAACAAATTAAAATTGCAAGTGTCTAGTTGCACGGATTCAGTTGACAAATTAGGTTTCAAAATGAATTAGGTGAAGAATGTATTTTTGAAAAAAAAAAAGAAGTTCGTATTCTTTTTTAATACATATACTTTCAGAACGTAGGTGATCAATACTTTCCACACATTGCTTTTTTTTTTCTTTTTTTTTTCCTTTATTAACTGGGTGTTCCCATTTATTTCTTAGGAAAGACAGTGGAGAGATCTTCCGTGATTATGAATTTTTTTATTCTTCTAGACTGGGTGCTATTCAAGACTAAAGTGTCCAGTTCACTATGTCCATAATTAGGTGAGTGGGCGTTTGCAAGAAGAGATGGATTTCTTAATGGCATTTGTGCCAAAAATTAACGTAATAGACGAAGTGGGGATTCGAACTCGGCAGGTCGATTCCGCCTTTCTGAGCCAAAAACCGTTGCTCTACCGAAATTGATATTTTTTAAATTTTCGTTTTTTATTCAATTATATGTGTATGTAAGAACGTATTAATACTCGTTATTAATAAATAACATGTTTAATCCAATTTTCTTTTAATTAAAATTATTTAGCTTTTATATGAAAACGTTTAGAAGTTAGAATGAAAGAATAGCAAAAATAAGTTATCGAACAAGAACGCGAATATCATTTACTGCGAAGCTGCAATCATGGCGGCAAGAAACGTGGTGAGGACATTTAAAACTTTTCCTAGAAAATTTTTACCGGCCAAATTTGATTCAACTAAAACATTTATTGTCACTCGAGCACAGAGAATTGGTGAGTGATCTCATGTCATGAAATGTGTAAATTAGATTTACGTTTGGTTTCTTTAAACCAGAACATGTGTTACATATGTCCATGAGACATTCCGATGGGAAGTGACTTCGGTCGGTTGTAAATATAACATTTTGAAGGTCGTTTAATGCTTATTACAATTTTTGTATTTCTTCTTTGTAGCATTCAAAATTTCTTCTACTAGTACGCACCATGCTTCCTGTGAGTTAGTTTGTGTGTACTAAGTTTTTTTTACTACAACTACAATACAGTAACTCACAGCAATTAATTGACCATTTTAATTAAAAATACATTTCCGACCCCTATGCAGCTTTGTTAATCGAAATAAAAAAAACAAAGGCGTGTTACTAAAAAACGTAATTATTTTGATTAAGTAATAATAGAAATAAAAATTTCTTTTGAAGTAGAAATAACTCTTACAAGAAACATATATTTCTGAAAAGATTGCTTGTATCAATTTTCTAACATGAATCGTGAGTGATTTTTGGTGTTTGTTGTTTCGTATCCCGACAGTAAATCTCATAACCTTTTAAACCTTTCTTTTTATTCGAATCGAGCACTACTTAAGTAGACTGGCCCGCTCATAAAAAAAATTAGAATCGAAAAAATATTGAATTTTTAAATCATTTTAAAAATGAGGTCCAGTGTGTATTCGTATTGTAAAATCGATCTCTGACTTTTTTTTACAGAGATATTGGACTTCACTATTATTTACAAATGTCAAGTTTGAAACTGCTTTACATCATTGATACCTGCATAGCATACATTTCTCAGTTTTTTACGAGTAGACCAGTCTATTTAAGTGGTACCTCGAGTTGTTTTTCATAAGGGTTGTAAGGAACCACACCACAGTAACTATATAAATTTAAAAAAATAATTGTTTTAAAACAGTTTAAAAACCTCACAAAAACTAAGAATATTCAATATTTGCATATTCAAATTTTTCTTAAAAACTGGAATTCAGGAACTAACTAAACAAACTTTAAATGTTACATTTGGAAACTTGTTAACTGAAAAATATCTTTCAGTTTAGCATCCGAAACAATTTCCACATATCGGATAATGAATTACTTCCTTAAGTCTGCTCTACTTCTCCTCATATTATTAGAAAACATTTTGTAACATAAAAAATGAGAAAACATTTTGTAACATAAAAAATACACAATTAAAATTTTCAGGCCTACCTCTTTTTGCATCCAAAATGTAATATAAATTTATTTCAATTGTGAATTTATATTATTAATCAGTTTAAATATTTAAAAGAAAATGTTGCTCAAATTTTACTTCATAAATATTTTATAATTGTTTTTTTTTTTTTTTTTTTTCAGGTAATTACTTTTACAATATTTACAATGACTACAAAGTTGTAGCTATGGAAACCTGGCAGGAAATGAAAGTGAAACCAATAAAAGCCTCAGCTTACATTACAGCAATTGGAACTGTTGGTGTTCTTATAAAGACAAATCCAAGTGAAAGAGACTTTAAAGTGAATTTAATGGAAAATGCCAATGACCTTTCTCTTGTTGGTCAACCAGTACGAAGCCCAAAATCTGAAAAATATATAAAATTTCTTCTTGACAACTTCAAAGACCGTAAACTCATCTATGTCAATCTGGGGGTCTGTTCACTGATCTATGAGGACAATTACACTCAAGACGTAGACCTCTATTTTGCTCGCTGTAGTAAATTGAAAGTGCGATGGTTGGATTTTTACAAAAGCATTGTGGATGTTGGTGTCATTGGTTACTGGCTAAATATGAGTAAATTGATGGTTGATTACGATGTTAATGAAGATGAATGGGATGAAAATGGACTGTCTAAAATAAAATGACACTATCTGACATATTAATCTCATTTCTGTTTCCCTTTTTTAAAATAAAGTGTAAATAAATTGTTAATTTTACTCAAGCCTGATTGATTGAGTGTCTGCTTGTACAGGTTGAGTATCCTTTATCCGAAAACCTCCAAAATCTAAAAGTTTTTCAGGTGCTGACATGACTTACCACAAATGGAAAATTTCAGAAAGCATTGGGAAGGTTCCTAGGTGATGTGCAGTTGTTGTAAGTGACCACATCTGTCCTGGGTGGGGGTTCCCCATCCCAGTTACATAGATGTTGGTACCAGTTTTTGTTAGTGAATGACTGATGATGATTCTAGTTGTAATCCAAAATTTATGAATGAAAAAAAAAATATGAGAAAGGTGATTAAGACAAATTGTGTATTTTTGTTGGAAAATATATTTTCCTTATTTATTTTTGTTCTTTTAATGAGTAAGATCTTCATTTCTTTGAGAAATTATTTTCTAAATAATTTGATTTACAATGTAAGTATAATGCTAATCTTGGCTTTTACTGTTTGTTTCAATTTTTTTTAGTCTATTATGAACACACTTGAAAGTCATCCAGCTTAAAATGATAAAGTTGAATTTATCATTTGTATTTTATTTTACTTTTTAGGCTTCTGTACTTTAAAATTATATAATATATATATATATATATATATATATATATATATATATATATAAAAAGATGGAAAAACCCATTTAGCCGTATTTTTTATAACAAATTGAACATTCAATGTCAGTATCTGACAAAATCATGATTAAGTTTGACATATGAATATTTTTTAATTGGATCTTTACTCTGAAGCCAATTCAATTCAACTTTAAAATTTAAACTTTCTCAAATAATAAATTTCTCAAGGCAATGAAGATGATTTCTATAAAGAGCAGAACAAATTGGAATATTCTTTTACAAAAATCATACATCCTAATTTTATTTAATTTGTATGTGCATATATATATATATATATATATATATATATATATATATGAATGACAGATTTAGAAAAAAATTACATTTGGATTTTTACAAACGTTCATTTTGTTTTTTAAAAAAACAAAAACTTAGAAATTAAAGCGTCTGAATTTTTTCACAATGAGTTTGCAAATGAAATAAGGGGAGACTATTCTTTTATTGACCAAAGTATATTTAAAATTTACTTATACTTCTGTTAATTTAAATGATTTTTGAACAGACATGCTTACAATTGAGAAAATATTTCTGATGAAAAGGGAAAAGCAGAAAAAAATTTGTATAAAATAATGATGCATTTATTTTTTGTTTTTAATGAATATTTTTATATAAAAGTAAGTATTGTATAAATCTTATTTTGTGGAGCAACTACTAACTTTGATATTTTATCTTTCAATGTTGAAGTGATTTACTTTTCATTTTTTGTGTAATAAACACAAACAAAAATCATGTTGTCATGGTAAATATTAACATAGATGCTACGCTAATATTATCAAGTTGCAAATTGTGGGATTAACTTTGTTCTGGATCATTTTAATATGGATATATTCTCTTTATATGAAGAGATTCTGGAAAGTTTACAAATTTCTACTTTTTGGTCATTTGATCAGATTCTTGAAATTGGGTCAGGCAGAGAACTTTTCAGCACTCCACTCTCTTATTTTTTAGACTGTGATTTTAAAAAAAAATTTTTTTTACAAGTATTATTCAAGTATTGCCCTAAGTAAAGAGATGTTGGTTGATAGGTCACATTTTTAAAACTAGTTAAATTGAATTTGCTTTTATTCTTATATTAAAACATTATAAATTATTTAAATTTCAATCCCAAAATATGGGTATATGTACTTGATACAAAATAAAAAAAATCATGAAATTGCTTATTTAATATGGGCTTTTAAAACAATGCATGTAATACTTTGATTACACTGTAGACATTAAGGAATTATTTGATCCTTACCTTTTAATGCAAGTGGGAGCTACTGTTTTAGGAATGAGTTCCCAGTGACAAACCAAACTGTATACATCGCTGTATGGTAGCTCGATAAATACTTATTGAAGTTCACTGCTTTGTCAAAAAATAAAATTCATGGAACATTCATAGAAAAAGAAAAATCCTAGATAACTACTATAGTGTGACGGTTAACAAACTCATCTTGTAAGCCGTTGTCTAGGATAATGAGTTCAATATGACTGGCCTACTAAGCTTAGTAAATATTTTTAATGGCTTTGTAGTGCATAGTAAATGGATTAGCACTTTAGCCTAAGAACAGAGTGTAACATTTTTGTGCTCTATTTAGGGTCAAAATGTCACTTGCCTAAACTCAGTGTTGTACCTCTTCTGATGGGTATGGCAAATATCCACACTCAGACTTAAATCTCCATCTTCCTTTTTTCTTCTCTTTATTGAATGTTGATGTTATATTTTAGCTATTATAAATTTCAAAATGTGGAAGACTAAGAATGTTTTATTGAAAGAGAAAATGGATTTAAAATTAATCTGTTAACTTTACTCATTAATTTACCAATTACCCTTTTATCTAAATATATTCTCATTTATTAACATGTCATTGAGAGTATTATCAATTCGATTTAAAAAATTATATAAAATTGTTATAAATTAATTTTTGTTATTGAATTTAATTTTTAAATATAATTTAAAGTAACTCTGCAATTTTGAAGTGTCATTATTATTGCAAGAAATTTTTTGTCTATTGATCTCATTCTTACTTATTTTTAAGAGAATAATTTGGTGTCAATTTATATCAGAGCCTCAGCCCTCTTTCCATGTAGAGTTTACATCCAAAAAAGGCTATATCAGCTAAAATGTGGTAACTACAAAACAACTGAAAAACTGATCAGTATTTAAAAAAAAAAAAGAAAAGTGAATTAGGATTTGAAATATACATGTTGAATTGAATAAAAGTGAAGCTTTAAAAAAATTAATTTCATATTTTAAATCTGTGCAATTGTTTTCTAAATGTTATACATTAACAGTTAAGAGTAATTCAAGGTTATTGTTTAGACATGTTAATGTTAAAATCCAGTTCTCAAACTGATTAATATGCTAATGTTTCACTGTTGCTATTTAATCTTTTATGAAATATAAATGATTCTTTTTCAATGTCAATAATCCCTCTGTTTATTTTGTGTTACTACAACACACATAATGCTTTCCTTATTGGTCCAAAATTTAGCAAATACTATTACAAGTTACCTTATTATTTACATATCTATTAATTATTTTTTTATCAATGAATATTTCTATGCTATTTAACAATCATAAATAAGTTCCAATGTCAATTTTTTGACAAAGTTGGACTGTACTTGAAGCTGAGCTTAGGCATTTAAAGATTTTGACTTTGTTTCTTTAAAACAGAAATATCACTTTCAAATTATTCAGGCCACATTTTCTATATATTTCTGTTAGAAGAATCTGGCTCCACTGTAAGCTAAATTGTTATTTGAGTTTTATATTTAGGCTTTTGTGATTCTGCATTTTACCAATTTTTGTATCAGGTCAGAACTATTTTTTTTTTTATATATATTAAGGAAAACAGAATTCTAATTTTGGACAGTTTACAAGAAATAAACCAACCTTATTACATTTCTTATTGGTTTGTACGTATTTTTAAAAATAAAATAGTTAACATAATTAAATTTATACTATAAATACATTTCTAGCTAGATGTCTCAGGCTAAGTTAGACCTTGAGGTGTAATACGTCAGTTTTACTTTACTCTATCCTTAGAAGGAAAAAAGAATAGATACAAATATAAGCGTTTATTTTTGTTTTATTATGCAAGTGTAATAAAGAATTTTGCTTAAAAAGAAAACACAATAAGGGAGGTAATTCATTATTCATTCAACAAGGGAAGTAACTCTCACAATACTTAACCATGTTATTGTATATTAATTTAAAGGATTTTACAATGCTAGTGTACTGTCTTCGAACGCAAAATTAAAACTATGTAAGTCGCTTTAATACTGGAAATTTATAAGTAGAAAATAGGTAAATTTATTTCCAAATTTCTTTCTATTTTCTGAAAAGATATCTTTAGATTACACGGAACAATCATTTCCATTGTTAACTTGGTTGAATTTCTCCTGTCAAATTATGTAGAATTTCTAAATCTATTTTTTAGTTAGTGAATTTTCAATATCAAGAAAAATTTTTTAAAGTTCATTTTGTAGGAATTTCCTTTTGGTTCTTGCTTTTAAGAAATTTCCTGCAAATTTATTAAGAATACAATACACATTCGGTAGGTACAAGGATGAAATAAAAATACATTTACATTCGGACTATATACTATTTTTAGTACTGCTCAGTTATTGCTTGCCTGTTTCCACTGAGCTCAAGTACACATTGCCCAACCCGGGGATTGAACTCACTTACTATGTTACCAAATTCAGGAACCAGCGCTAATTCACTAGGCTATTGTCCTGTAGAACTGGAAATTCACTAAATAAGAATAAGAACTAGACGAGATATCATTAGACATGGGCAGTGTAACTAGAAGCATCTACACCTGTAGATTAAATAACAGGTTTAGTTCAGAATTCCTTGTAGGTCACCTGGATTGATATGCCCCTGATGAAGGTTGGAGGTCACAATGACTGAAATGTACAACAAAGATGAGGTGTTTAGTCTGAATGTAATTAGTAATAACTCATCATTCCAGAAAATACAATTTAGTTGTTATAGGAAAAAATGTTTCTAATCATTATATTAGGAATTTTTATTTTTTATTTTTTATTTTTTTTTTGAAAAAAAAAAAATAAAAAAATTCTTAGGTACAAGGATGAAATGAAATTTGGAAATATTTTGAATTAATTTTTTTAAACTATCTTCTCAATTGAAAAACCTTTCTCATTTAATTGATGATAAAAATGGATGCAAATGATCTACATTTAATTCCAGTTCTGTACTATTAAATTAGAAATGTTCCTTCTCACTTGTATAAAATAGTATTATTACTTTATAGACTAACTGTTGTACATTTACCCAATTCACAGCACTGTAATTAAAAATTAGAAAACTCAAAACATTACCAAGGAGTCAGAACAAAAGAAAGAGGACAGTAGATAACAATTGACATTGCATTAAAATTTGTTTGATAATTGAAGTCGACTGGAAAGCATGGACCTGGAAGAGAATTCTACAAGCGAAAAGTGTGAGCAAAGAAACTGTTAGCATAGAACTTATGGCTAAATCTAACCAACTCAACTGTAAATTGGTGAGGCCCCATCAGTCTTGTACTGCACTCAAATTCAAAATGTCTAGGTACTGTGAAATAGAGCTCATCTGAATAGTTGGCATGAAAGTATTTATAGAAAAAGGCACAGGGAGGCAACTTTATGGCTAGGGGGGAAAGTGACTGAAGCCGAGATGTCAGATCATATTATCTAATTATGTATGTTTAATATCTGTTAGTGACTCCAGTTAAATAATTGATGTTTTTGAAAAGAAAAATATAAGAGTAAAAATATTTTGGTCATCAACTTTTCTAAATTAAAAATTAGTCTCATGCAATTCTTTTTAATGATTTGTTTAAAAAGAATTTGCTATTAAATTTTTGCTGAGAATTCAGAATGTTATGTCATTACAGATTGCCAGGATAAAGTATATTAAAACATTTTTTAAATGCAGATTTTTGGATTTATACTTATAGGATTTATTTCCAAATTTTGGAGACAAAATGACAATTTTGTACTTTTTTAATTTAATAGATTTTTTACAAAGGCTTTCATTGAAAACTTCTTCATTTTCTTTACTGATGAGACAACGTTTTGGCTTTTAATGTCTCAAGGTATTTCCTTTTTTAAAACGTATCTCTAATCTTGTTCTGCTATGATTTTCTCCCAAGGATTAATGTAGTATCTTTTTTACCTCCCCTCATTTTGAATTAATTATGCTTTCTGACCAAGAAATTTACATTATGTTCAAAGGAATTTAAAAAAGCAAAGGAGAAGAGAAGGGGTAGGGAAGAGGTAAGAAAACTTGAGAAAAAAAAAAAAGTAAGAAAGAACTAAGAGTTTAATTTCATGTTTGAATAAAGAGAGAGAAAAAAATTACACGCTTTATCATCACTTTAAACATTATTTTTCATGGATACTCATATTTGAGTAGAAATTCTATTTATTAAACATTATATTTATTTATTTTTGTCTACCAGTCCAAATGTTTGAGAAATCTTATTAAAGAAAAACTTGTGCTCTCCAGCAGAAATCAAACCTGTGTCCCTCAAGGCCAGAGGAAGCTACCATTTAGCCCACTATACCTTACCAACTTCGCCTCAAAATGCAATTGGTCAGGTGAGGCCAAATCTCTTACTTTGAAGCAAATTTTTTCCTGTCATAGATCTCTTGAAATTTTTCATATATGCAGTTTTGTATCAAAATGTAAACATAACTTTTTTTTTTCTTTTTGGCGAGGTGTGGGGTAAATACGCATTCATTATCCTCATTCTTTTCTTTTAAACTTCAAGTGGCAGGAAAATGGTTGTGCAAATGTGCATGCCAAATAGATAAAAAAAACATTTCTTGTATTTTAAGGAGAGATTTTATGCTTACTTTAATTATACAGAAAAACTATATGTTAACTCTCTTAGATTATGAAAGTAAAGAAGAAAAACAGATAACGCAAATGTCACGTTCATGAATTTAATATATTTTTTTTTTTTTAATAGGATATTCCTTGAAGCATTCCATGCTCAACTTCATTGTACATTCTTTGCATTAAGCTATCACTATTTTTCATCTCTTCTCTATACATGCAGACATAGAATTCTTTGGCTTGTTTTACCAGCTTTCTTTGCAAGCAAATACTCCAGGAAATGATATAACTTCATGAATCCTAGAGTTACATATTAGACTCAAATCATGAATGAATAAATGATGCCTATATTGTTGGAAAAAGTTTAAATCATTAATCCACTGATCTCCAATGCTACATCTGCAAAAAACTTCTTTATATTTACTTGGTTCAGTACAGGGTTGGAAGATCATGTTGCTCCAATTTTGTTTACTTTAAGATGCAACACAAACCATTTCTAGCTGCATGCAACTATAACTACTTTTTCATAAAATACACCTATTGGATGCTTTGGTATACATCATCAGTGATGTTTCTAGCTGAGGTTCACTAGGGGATTTGAGTCTTTCAGCATCATGCCTCCCTTCTTCACAGTGACGCTTTCCAATACGGAGCAAGTATAGACTTGTGTACCATCCGTCAGCTCAATAGACTATTAAAACCTTATTATTCTACCTGTCTAAAATTTTTCATTTGTACTGAAAGAAAATAAAATTTTACAATCATGCACTCAAGTAGATGTAAGGTAAACAAATCTTATGATTTTGTGATGTTATGTTAAAGTCATTGCTTTTACTCTGAGCCTGTATTTGA
The DNA here is from genome assembly GCA_903632075.3 of Acanthosepion pharaonis. Taxonomy (NCBI): domain Eukaryota; kingdom Metazoa; phylum Mollusca; class Cephalopoda; order Sepiida; family Sepiidae; genus Acanthosepion; species Acanthosepion pharaonis. The sequence continues at coordinate 529,930 of CAHIKZ030000019.1, forward strand.
TTTGTTCATTTAGGAACGTGAAAAATTTGTGAAACTTGAATTAAGTTTTTAAATGAGATACTCTCCTGCCTTCCCCAGGAAGGCACTGTATCTGTAATCTTTAAAAAAAATTAAAGAGATTACAACTTATGTTTCTAATATAACAATTCCAACTGAAAAAATATTGGATTCATTCTATTTATTTTTTTTTTTTTTTAATTTTAAATCAACTTTATTTAGTTTTGTTCTCCCAGCATTTGCCATATTTCAGGCAATTTCATAATTCCCTCAACCAAGAAATTTTTATTTTAGCATAAAAACTGCTCTCTATGGCTTTTGTAGTTTTCCAGAGAATTGAAACATTTTTGCATTTGGAGAATTTTGCAATGAATATGTCAGAATTTAGTGAATATGGTAAAAGAGTGAAAACATCACAGCCAAACTGTAACAATTTTTGCCTGGTCACCAAAGAAACATGTCAGTTTAGGATTATCCTGATGGAATATTATGGTCTTTCTTTTAACAAATTCAGAATACTTTTCATCAGTTGCTCTTTTCAAATTTGAATAAATGAGTCAATCAATTAGATTATTCTCTGGAAGGTGCACATAACAGAGGACTTTCTTCCATTTCAAACTTCTGGATGAAGTCTGACTGTTGAGTCATTTAAATGATGGTTTACAAGGCTAGAAGCTCTTCCTAACACCTAACTCAGATATGCACAGTAGTCTAAGTACACCAAATGTTTTTATTGAGATTCCCATCCTGGAATAGGCACCTACACAAAGCTCATCCATCCTTTGACATGTTAGTTAAAATAGAAATGCCACACAGGCCTAGTGGATTTATATACCAAAAAAGTCACACATTCAATTGATCATTCTCACTGAATGTCTTTATTTCATCACAACTTAAAAAAAAAAAAAAAAAATACCTTTAACCCTTCCAATGCCATGTTTTTCAGAAAAGAAAAGCTTATTTAAAAATATTTAAGTCTATAAATAAGAGCAGATTCTGTTTGCATGTATGTAATGCAATTGTCTGTTGTGCATAAGTCACTTGCTTGTGCTATTTGAATGTAGACACACAACTTGACAAGTTTGAACAAAGACAATGCAATAATACATTCCATTCACTCAGTTTGGACAACCCCCTAAAATGAGCTGAGCATTAAAATCATGAAACTATAAAAAAAACAAACAAAAAAACAATTTAAGACCCCCTAAAAATTTTCAAGTGTCATTAAATTAAAATAGAGATGCACATATACACATAATTTGAATAAAATTAAAATGAACCCCTGCTACAAGGGCAAATTTTTCTGTCTGGAAACAATAGAAAATAGCATGAGCTAAAATGTGTGGACCTTTAAAGTCAAATTTTATGATTTTCTGTATTTAAACAGAAAATATTTTTAATGAATCAAACAAGTTAAATTTGAAATTTGATCATCTTGCTGTCAAATGAAGCAATAAGTACCAAACTAGTCACCATAAAATCTCATGATAATCAATGTAAATGATTAACTGGTGTTAAATGAATAAAAATAATATCAAAGCAGTCTGGAGGACACAGAGGCAATGATTGCCCCCCCCCACCTCAATCCCTAAATAAGTTGTTTGCTTCCTACTCCAGACAGTCTGTCATTGCACATGATACAATTATATTTTCCGACTCTGAATACAAACCCGATTGAAGTGTTTGATGATCACAGAGAGAGTGAAACTCATATTAATCCAACTATATATATATATATATATATATATATATATATATATATAAATAAAGAAATATAGTCTTAAGGTGTGCTATATTTATGGGATAAAGTGCTCAATATCAGAGATAGAGCGTGTGAATATAAAAAAGTGAACATAGAAGTCAACACTTAGAGGCGACAGTCTGTTTCATGCTATATGCAATCGTCAGGCCACATATGCTGTTATTTTTCTCGGCTATTTATATATATATATATATATACGGGTTAGTGGTGCATTGTGGGTATTCTATTATGGCGGTTATTTTATATATATATATATATATATATATATATATATATATATATATGTATGTATTTATTACACATACAGGTTGGAAGGTACAATAAACAAAAACAACAATGGCATGAAGTGATTCAAAATTGAAAATATGTGGGAATCGAAATTTACTTGTTATGGCTATAGTGCATTGTAGGTTGAGATTCCTTCAAAGTTCAAAATGATTTTGTGTGTGAGAAAGACAAGTAAAGCTTTTCTATATAATTTCTTTTATTTGACAGAAGAGTTCAGCTTACACGTTCAAAGGCCTCTCACTTGACTACAATGATGCTGATCAAACATCTTCAGTGTTATTATTATTATGCAAACAATCAATGCAAGGTCCAAGGGACATTTTCAACATCGAGGTCGTTATGTCGTCATGGTTACAAAAGCAGCATATACAGAGCAAAAAAAAAAAAAAAAGAAAACAAAAAAGTCTTTTATTAAATAAAATAAATAAAAATAAGTAAAATGGAATGACCTCAGTTTATTTTAAATTTTTCTTTTTATTTTATTCATACAAAAAAAAAAAAAAAAACTAAGAGAAAAAAGTATTTTACAATTTATTAACATTGCTTTGGTGAAACTCATCATAAAAGATGATAAGGTTATTTTTTTTTTATTTTTTTAAATTAAGAAAAAAAAAGAAAAATGTACGTATGCTCCCACCCCCAGAAAAAAAAAATTTATAAGCCATTGTCTATTTCAAGCTATCTTTGGGATATTACTCTCCCAAAGTACACCCCTAGTGCAAAAAACAATTGTAGCCTACATAAATTTCATCTGAATTATATAAAGGTTTGTTTTTGTATCCAGGTTTTTTTGGGTTTTTTTTATATATTGTCACAATTATTAGTATTGTTATCCTTTCTTTTCATAATTATTGTATATTATTGATACAATATTGATGAAAGAGGTTCATACAAAAATAGCATTCTTGAATTCATCTCTGGAACGTCAGAATTGACTAATGAAGAGAAAGGGCGAACAGGGCTTTTTCTTTTTTGTTTTTTTACATTTAAGTAAAGACACAAATCGAAAGAAATTTATCTTGAAATATGACATGATTAAGTGTTGAGATTGATTTGGAAAATGATTCCAGAATGGCATCAGGAGGTAAGAATAAAGAAAAAAAAAAAAAAAAAAAAAAAAGCGGGGTGGGGGGATTCATGATTGTAATAAATGACCTTTGACATTATGAAGCTAGAGATAGGTGCAGCTGTAACAAACAGTGGGAAGAGATTCTGGTTTGTCAAATGGATGGCATCGTAATCTCTTCATATGAAAAAAAAAAAAAAAAATAAAAAAATAAAACAGTTTTTAGCAGCAGCATCAAAGAATGTTTAATTCTCATCTCCTATCACTTGAGAGTGTGTGTGTGTATATATATATATATATATATATATATATATATATATATATATATATATATATATATATATATATACACACATTTCTTTTTTTCATAAGTTCCTGTATGCCAAGTGTATGTATATCTATAGGAATAAATATGCACTCATACAATTGTAAACACAGACACACAAATGCTACCAAAGTTGAAAGGAAAATAAAAATGTGAGTGAAAGAAAATCTCGAAAAAAAAAAAAAAAAAAAAAAATTGAAAATTAAAAATCCAAAGGAAATAAAGTACAAAAAAAAGCCTCAATTTTGTTCCAGAGATGAAAAATCTGGATTTTTTTTTTTTTTTTTTACAGGACAATTTGCATAAGTACAATAACAAAGAAAAGGTGATCATTGCACGTGTGCATTGAATCTCCCACACCTTTCTCAACAGCATTCACTGTATGCAGAGAGAGACAGAGAGGCAAGGCAGGGAGAGAAAGAGAGAAAAAAATTTCTCCTTCTCTTTGTTTCTTTTATCTTTTTTTTTTTTTTTTTTTTTTTTAATTTATCACAGTTGTACATCATGTGGAAAAATATAGAAAAGCACTAAAATATTTTACACAATGCTACGGACGTTGATTAATTGTACCTGTAGGCACAGGTCTTTGCACTGCTAAGGCAAACATTCTTTTACTTTATTTTCAAGTAAAGGTGCTGCCAAAAGAGGAGAGAAAAACTATTGCCCCCCCAGTAGCAGCAGCAGCAGCATTTCACTCTCCATCTAGTGGAGACAGAGAGAGAGAGAGAGAAAGAAAGAGAGAGATAGAGAGACGGTATAATTTATATTACACCACTGGCTTTCCTTGGTTAGATCTTTTTTTCTTTTTCTTACCTACCCCACTTATCCAGCCGTTTAGCCCAGTCATGCTGGAACAGGGGGGAGGGGAAGAGAGAATTGAATACTTCAAGGAAACCAGTGAATTTTAGATATTTTATTTTTTTAAAAAGAAAAAAAAAAAAAAAAGTATTTTTTCTTTGATTGTATTCAGAGAGCAGATGGAAAAATCCAACATGTTGCTATGAAGCAGATCCAAATAGATTGATAGAGGATTAAATAGTTAATAAGTGTAAAGTTATTGTGGCTGTAAAAAGCACAAATCTGCCTAAATATTGTTTTTCCCACAGCAACCACAGCAGTAGGTCAAAAAGTCACAGTCAACCAGCGTTACAGCTTATCACAACTACACACACGCACACGCACGCACGCAAAGAGAAGGAAAAAAAAAAATCCTTTCCAGGAAATTTTTTACCAATTACCCCTCTGGTGACCAGACTCACAGATCAGAATGAACTTTTTTTTTCTTAGTTTTCTCCAACTTATTGGTTTTTTTTTCAGTGATTCTTACAGCATAAAGTCTTCAAAATCACAATGATAAAACTGGTAGCAGAATTTAGAAAGCAGTTCATTTCTTTCTAAGCTTAGGAATTTTGGAACCAAGTCGTGATGAGCTAGTTGATGGGGAACTCGAGTGAGCCGCATGTGAACCACTTCTTCCTTGGACCACGTGCGTCTGGTATGTCATTGTAGTCTGCTTGCGCCCGCCCAGATTCCGAGTTTCCGTCTGCACAGTCGTGTACACTTCAGGTTCACTTGTTTCAGAAATGTCACTACCTGTACGACTCGGTGGGCGGCTTCCTGTGCTGGAACAACGACTTGTGGTACTCACTGAAATAGAATGGTTCAAATAGTTAACACTGCAAGTCTTAATATTTGTCGGTAGCATAGGATGACAGAGTGATTTGCAAACAATTTCAATAAAAGATGAAAGAAAAATGTAGTTATTCAGAATTTTTTTAGAGAATTTTCCTATAAAAAAGGAAAAAAAAATAGATTTAAGGAAATAGAAATTAAATTCAGAAAAGCAGTTTATAAACAGTGTAGCAAAAAAACATTTGAAAATTTTTAAACATATCAGTCTTGCGATAAAATTTTAAATATATCAGTGTTTATGAAAAAAAAAAAAAAAAATTGTACAAGGTAAAATTCAAATATAAATATATAAAACATTGTTATCCTTTGACTTTAATATTGATTTTATGTTAGTCATATAATTCTACTTTGATTTTGTTTTAGTCTTACAATTTGGTTTTAAAATAAATTATTTGTATTCATTACAAATAGTGCATTATATAATTTAACATCCAAAGAGAAGTAATAATGTGTGGCTTTTTTCATCCTTTCTAGCCAAGTTTCCATTGGGAAATGACTATCAAAAACCACAGATACCATATGTAGTCTCCACATTTATCTGTGTATGTCATTATTATTATTAATAATAAATATCAAATTGATCCCCATCCTATCATTTATGTTATAACCTACAATCATATGATATTAATTACTATATATAAAGTATGTAGTGAATTTGGGAATAAACCAGTTGTTTTAATTGGTAGTTCAAGGTTTAAAAAAAAGTTGGGAAAGACTAAATCTTAACTATGTTTCATCGTTAGTTTGGAGTCGAATATTAAACATATTTGAGTAAAGGACTTCATTTAGTCAACGAGTAAAGGACTTCATTTAGTCAACGAGTAAAGGACTTCATTTAGTCAACGAGTAAAGGACTTCATTTAGTCAACGAGTAAAGGACTTCATTTAGTCAACGAGTAAAAGGACTTCATTTAGTCAACGAGTAAAGGACTTCATTTAGTCAACAGTAAAGGACTTCATTTAGTCAACGAGTAAAGGACTTCATTTAGTCAACGAGTAAAGGACTTCATTTAGTCAACGAGTAAAGGACTTCATTTAGTCAACGAGTAAAGGACTTCATTTAGTCAACGAGTAAAGGACTTCATTTAGTCAACGAGTAAAGGACTTCATTTAGTCAACGAGTAAAGGACTTCATTTAGTCAACGAGTAAAGGACTTCATTTAGTCAACGAGTAAAGGACTTCATTTAGTCAACGAGTAAAGGACTTCATTTAGTCAACGAGTAAAGGACTTCATTTAGTCAACGAGTAAAGGACTTCATTTAGTCAACGAAAGTAAAGGACTTCATTTAGTCCTAGTAAAGGACTTCATTTAGTCAACGAGTAAAGACTTCAAAGGACTTCATTTAGTCAACGAGTAAAGGACTTCATTTAGTCAACGAGTAAAGGACTTCATTTAGTCAAACGAGTAAAGGACTTCATTTAGTCAACGAGTAAAGGACTTCATTTAGTCAACGAGTAAAGGACTTCATTTAGTCAACGAGTAAAGGACTTCATTTAGTCAACGAGTAAAGGACTTCATTTAGTCAATGAGTAAAAGTCAGTAAATTTGAGAAAGCTTACTGGAATTAACTTGGCTACAGACTAATAAGCTGTGGTATCAATTCACTAGTTTAAAAATTCAAACCTTTGATATAGGAAGACTAAAAATGGCTATGATAAATCTTGATATTGAAAAATTGTTAAAAGAAGCCAATGGATTTACCTGGACTTCCTACACTAACTGGACTACGTATACTACTGCGTGGTGTGGCTGCTGATTTACCGTGACGAGGAGTTCGGCTGTTCGGGTCAGTTCGAGACATTATCTGTCTCACTTCAATATCTGGACTTGATCTCACACGTTGCCGATACTGATTTGGGTAATGAGCTCGGCACTGAAAGAAGGCAACAAAGTTTTGAGGTTGAAAGTAAAGAGTGGCATTACAAAGTGGATTTGTTTCAAAATAGTAAAAAACAAAAACATTTCTTGCTAAGAAGAGAAAAAGGATTATGCTGTCATATATCAAATAGATAACTTCTATTCTGAAAAAAGAAACTTAAAAAATTATCTGTTACAAAATACTGGTAATTTTGACAACAGAATGTAGAATAATATGTAATCGGTTATATAAATCTCATAATTGTTACAATCGTGAATTTAATCTTGACTGGATTCTCTGCAGATTTTGCTTTGTGTCAGACTAAGCCTAGTAAAGACAACACGCTTATAGTATAAGGATTAACATTCATTTTACAAACTTTTTTTTAATTAGTGGAGGGAAACTGTTTCTAACTAATATTATGGCTTTTGTAGCCAGACAAACTTAATAACTACTATAACCTGTGTTGTGACTAAAGTAGTTGCATATTTTTCACAAATGACAATGAATAATGTTTGAATTAAAGTAAAAAGTTGTGGTTTCAAATAAACTATTTTCAAAGCATGCCTTCTCCACAGAAAAAAAATTGGTGGAACACAATCTTCCTAACCACATCCCCCTACCAATTTGGCCTCAATGCAGTGGTACTTCGTTTAATAAATATCAATCATTTAAATGTGTTTCAAATAATGAGTAAATTTATTTTTGGTTAGTTTCAAACAAATTAAAATTCTTTTAAAAGAAAAATCCCTTCCCTAAAAGAGAAAAACTGTTTTTTTAAGAATTTGTTATATAACTACAAATATCTTGTGACAAAAAAAAAAACAACACTTAACATTCAGAATATCTCAGATTTAAGAAGGTTAGATGATTGTTACCTAGTAGGGACTCTGTAACTAACATTTTTTTTTAGTCCCTGCAGTTATTTTTCAAAAAGTAGACTAGAGGTACTAATTAGTAAGTTCGCTGAGAGAACTTGTGTGGTGTTGGCCAAGATAAGGTTGCTTTGAATGATTAGGCAGAATACACTGGAAATAAGTTTTGAGGCATAGGTTAAACAAGTACCATATATGACCTCTTGTATAAAAATGACATCCATAGAAAGAATGTTTAGTTTTCAGATGACAGATAGTGTACTTGTATTATTATTATTGTTAGAAGAGAGGAAATATAAAAGTCAGAGACAAAAATTATAAAAAAAAAAAAAAAAAAAAAAAAAAAAAAGAGAAAAATGGTCAGTAGACAATCTTACCTTTCCAACATGTCCACTGGCTGAACTTGCCGACCGTCCACTTAATGATGCGGTGCCTGAGTAAGTAGAACTGCCAGAATAAACACTGCCGGACGGGCTCTTGGCAATAAAGCCCGTCAAGGACTGACTAATGCCCTGGGCCAATATGAACTGCTCCCGAAGTTCCACATTAGTCCTTCCTTTTGCTGCAAAGAGGAAGAGATATAAATGAGGCATCAAGACAGGAAGTTGGCTTTAATTGTAACCAATCTTTAAAAAACAACAGAAGAGAAGCAAATATAAAAAAAAAAAAAAATCAATGAGAAATTCCTGAGTATTATTGGCTGGTCACACACATGCTTGATGTAGAATTTGTGGAGGGTTTTTTTTTTTTTTTTGCTATCCTGTTTCAATCAAAATAATCAGGGTCTTATTTTGGCATCTAGTGCTGAAGGCAGAAAACGTCAGTTTAGTCTTCAATTGCAGTCAGAAAGACCTTCTTCCATTGCAGAAAGAAAAGAAAGCAATTTGTTATGAGAAAAGAAAAAGTTGCTACATTTATAAAATTTAGAGAGTGGCAAATGCTGACAAATTACAAATGAAAAAAAAATTGTATTTATTCATTTAGCAGAGGATAAATGAAGACAAAAGATACAAATTAAAAATTTACAAGTTTCTTAGAAGAGAAAAGAAAAAATTTAAGGGAAAAAAAAAAATTGACAACTAAAACTATAATATATAATTACTGAATAAATTGCAAAGAAAAAATATAGGAGACATCTGTAAAAAGCAATGTACAAAGAGCAAGCGGTCACAAAATTGTAACACTTTCTATAATGGCTAATGTATGTTAACATTGGATACCTAACAATAAATGTGGAAATGATGTCTGTGAAATGAATTGAAAATTAAAGATTGAATAAATCTAAGAGAATTTTGTTTAATCTGGTCTAGACAAGGTTAGAGTAAATTCCTAACAAAAAATATTTTACATACCTTTGTCCTTTGTAGCAAGAGAAATAAATGCAGTGTGGTGATAGATGTGATTAATAAGAGCAGACAATCATGAGATCTCGAAAAGAGATTGATGTTATTTGATGATAGTTTCAGAGAATTTGTTTTGGTAAGGAAAGAGTACACAAGGAAAAAAAAATAATAATAAAGTCACTTGTACAAGATTGTGTGATCAAAATAGCAAATTGATTTGTTATTTGATGGGAATGACAGTTTCTCAATGCAAAATATGGTTTCAGTGTTCATAATGTGAATATCTTAAACAGTTTTTTTGTCAAGACCCAATTTGTTAGGAAAACATTACAAATTTTGTATTGTATTTAGCATTTTACACGAATTCTGCAAAATTGAATCTAAAAAGGTTTGTCTCAATTGGTCATTGTTGGCAATTTGGAAGTTAAAAATTCAAGAAAAAATATTTTCTTACTTCAGTGAAGTGGCCATGTTCTGAAAGGGACATGATCAATTATGGCTCTCTACAGATTCCTTTTTAATATCTGAACTGGTATAAATGTTCTTGCAAAAGAAGGTGGAATAATTTTCTGTTGTCTTTTCCACAGTTTTGAATTCAAAATTGTCCTTCTGAGACTGGTTGTTTTACCAAGGCTATAGAAAACCCAGTCTGCTGTTATTTTACCCATAACTGGGGAAAGTAGTAATGATTTCATGCTCCCCAAGGCATTAATGTAAAATGAATGCAATAGCTTAATTGGAATTTGAACATCATTCAGATTCCATGTTTTGTATGCCACAGACACAGACATCAATTTGTAATTTTGGCCTCAAATTTTGAGATAGGGAATTATTATTATACACCAATTTACTTGAACTAGTATTCTCATGTTGGCCACAATAGTTACAACATTTTGGCCATTGTATTCATTAGCATTCTTCAGATTTTTGTTTCTAGTTTGTAATAAATTCCAACTTTAACCTGCAAATTGTGTTTATATAGTTAATATAAGCAATTTAATAGACAGTAAGTATCTTCTAAGCTGAAGAATGTAATATTAAATTTTAATTGTATTACTTTAAAGAGAAAAGATCTACATTAACAAATAAATAAAAGCAGAATAAATCTAAAAAAAATGTTCTATGAATAGGAATTAACTTTTATCTACAATGGATTGATTTATTTTTTAGTTTATGGAAATGAACAGTGAGAAATGAAACCCTTTAAAAGGAATAAAAAAAAGAATTGTAGTAAAAATAGTCACAATTTCACACAGGCATATGTCAAAAATCCAATCTTCCCCCATATTCAGCTTTTATTCACACCCCTACTTGTTTATTGCCCCTGACTTTATATGCATTTGAAAGTAGGTACACTAATCCATAGGCAACACATCTGGTCTATTCCATCAACTGCTTTCAGTTATAACTAGCTGAATGGACCTTCTATGGATTTTCTTTGCATCATGGTATTAATGACATTGGCAGATACATGCTTGCAGACTTTTTGAAGGTAGTTAAATTTCTTCCACACACTAATCTCTATAAGAGTCACAGGGTGCAAGTCATCTAACAGTGGCAACACCAGGAAGTAGTTTATAATAATATGTCATGGTAAGTACTTTAAAATATTTATGTATACTCCATTAATCAGTTCCATCCTCTTAAAATAGGAACTAATATTCTGTGGAAAGAGAATGTCTCTTTACTTTAAAGGCATTACATATTGCAATTATGCAAATGGAAGAAATCGATTAAAGTTTTCTATAAGAACATTTAAGTTTTGGAGCTGCAATTACTTTTTTTGAATAAGCTCTTATTTCAGTACCAAATTAAATAGTATGCATATGGCAAGAAGATATATTGATTTATTGATAAAATAAATAATGGATGTTGGACAATACTGTAGTATTATTAATCTGTTGTCAAATAAAGTTGACCAAGTAGTACACCAATTGGCAAATCTATCAGTGATAATGATGAACAAAGTGGTAGTAATCAGTTAATGTCAGTTGATATAACAAAAAAGTAGTAGGAAAAAAAAAAAAAGAAAAAGAATTACATATATATATATATATATATATATATATATATATATATATATATATATATATATATATGTATGTATGTAGATGTGATTGAAAAGAAGATTTATATGAAATTCAACTGAAGTGAAGTACGGAAATGGGAAGTTCTGCATTGAATGTTTTGACATGAATGAAATTGGCATTTTCTCCGAGGCAGGGCAATGATATTGCTCCATTTAAGATGTTAACAAGCCCCAGTCATAGGAAAGCATTAACATTGTTTTCTCATTAGACAGGAATCTAGGGGGGGGGGGCGTAAAAAATTCCCAGCCTGACCTACTTCAAAAAATATGACCAAACTATATATATTTTTTTTAATTTCTACCAAGTCTGGCTGAGAGCATTTCAGTACTCTCTTGTGTCTATATAGAAGGGTTGGCTGAAATGTTCAGAAGCTGACCAATATATAAATGTAAATAGACACACCAGTTGGTAGACTAAAAGATATGCAAATATATCAGAATACAACAGAACAGTAGGTAGAGCATCTGTTGTATTCTGGTATACTTGCATGTCCTTTACTCTACCAACTGGCATGTCTACTTATACTTGTGTCTTGGTCTGCCTATGAACTTTTCAGATAACTCTTGTTTGTGTATGTGTGTGTGTATATATATATATATATATATATATATATATATATATATATATCTCAGACTAAGTCAAATCTGCTTTCTTATAAAATGTTTTAAATCCATAATAATGTTAAATGAAAATTTTTTTTCTGAGAGAAAGTTTTAAATTTATAGGCTTAATGAAGAGAAAAGATAAAGACAGAATTGTTGTTATAGTAAAGAGAAACAAATGTAATAATGATATCAGACATTGCTAGTCCACTAGAGGAGAAAGGCCATTGTGAAATCCTTCTATGACAAAAGACTATTCTACTGTCATGTCATACACCTTTCTATCTTCATCTATCTGGATTTTTCCTCTTCCTACTTTTATATCTAATCGCAGTCTGTTCTATGATCCAATGTAGCCACTTTCTGCCTCTTAGTGTTTCCCTAGCATTGTTCTTTCCATTTAAAAATTTGTGCATTTTTTTAGTGTTTTCAAATGATTTTGTGAATTTCCAGGTTTTTTTGTTTTTTTTTAATGCATATTGGCAAGATGGTTTTCATATATATTTTTGTTAAATGCTTTCAACCCTATTTTTAGATGTCATTTTATTTAATCTGTGGTCTTCTATAATGTTATCACCTAAGTACATGTTTGATTTCTTCCTGTTCTACATCTGTCTTTATGTTCTTTTTCAGATTGTTTTTGTTCAATTTCTGTTCATTTTTAAACCTACATGGAGACCTTTTACCTTTTAAGTTATCTAGGGTCACTTGTAATTCATCCTCTTATTCTGATATTACAAAGACGTGGTCCAAAAATGGTTTAAATATTCTGTTTACATTAACTCCCATCCTTTCCCAATTCATTTTCTGTAAGATACTGCCATGGTTTACCATAAATAGTTCAGATGAAATTGTATCCACTTACCTCACTCATTGCCTAATCATTATTCTATCAGTCTATTTGTGTAGTCAAATTAATCTTGTACTCTTGTCATATATTGTGTATTCTACCAAGTCAAATGCTTTTTCAGGGTCAAACAAAAGTAAACAAAATAGTTTCTTATACTCTGTTACTTTTTGATTAGTTGATCATACTTTTTGATCAGCTGAGTAGCCACTACTTGCTTGAGTGACCGAGTTTCATCTACAGTATTTGTTAGTTGGATGTAAGTACATTTAAAAATATATTTTCAATAATAATTTGATAGAGTGAAAGTTGTTAACATCTTTATTACATATTTATTTGCTTATAAAATAGGATTATTATTCTTAAATTGGAGTTTTGAGGTACTTTTCCGTATGCACTGGGTAAATTGCCATATCAACCCTGTGGAGTTATTCTCCTGTTTCTTTTAAAAGTTTTATTCCCATGCCATCTTCACATGGTTCTTTTCATTATTTTTAAGTGCAAATCTTATATCATTTGCTATTATTACAAAAACAACCCTCCTATCTTCCTTTTGAAGTGACTGTTGGTGGTATTTTCATTTTGGAAGCATACACATTTGCATAGTACTCCATGGTTATTCTTAATTTCTTGTCCCTTCATTTGCTAACTTCCCAATTTCTCGCTTTTAAATGCAAGCAACTGCATTGAGAGCAGGTTTCAAGCTCTTACGTTTTCTGATGGCTGCTTATTTCAAAGTACATCTTCATTTCTTTTTGTTGAGTAGTCTATTTAATTTTGCATCTTCAATTTTCTCTTCATATTTCTTCATTTCATTAGTTCTTGTGTTGACCGAGTTATTTCCCTTTGTTATTGCTATCTTTGTATTCATTTTCCTTATTGTATCTGATGATTCATTAATCAGAGATTCCAATTTATATTTTCTATATTATTTTAATTATTAACCAACAAAACATGAAATTTTTTTCTTGAGTTTTACTAGAAATTCATTTATGTTTTCTAAGATTTTAAGATATCTTTCTGAGAATCATCTTGTTTCTTTTAACTTTAAATTTGATTCTGCAAGTTATTATTCTAGGATTGCTTACATTATTTTTGATAATTACAGTTATATCTTTAAAGACCCTGGCTTTGTAAGCAGTTATGAAGTCACTTTCCCAATCCCAATAATTTAAATACTAATTTATACACACACACAAACACACATACATATATATTAGATAAAAAAAAAAAAAAAAAAAAATCACCTGCTCACTTTCGTTTATTAGACATTGAATTGTATCACTTCATGATCTTGCCTGACTTTTCTATTACCTTGATGAATATTCTTAAGCACTCCTATACCTAAAAATTTTGAAAAATCATAACATTTTTGCTCTTACATATAAATAATTGTCTCAAAATGAAATCCTTACATGTGTCAGAGGACGAAATGCTTCAGCTAAGTTTTCCTTTTGTCATTCACATACACAAATATATATATATATATATATATATATATATATATATAAGGAATATTTTTACCATTATAATTTGTTTGAATCTACAAATTAAACTGATAAAAAACTGGAAAACTTAATTCTCAAAGTATATTCTGTGAGCTATAAATTCATGATTTCCCTTATAGTTTTATATTTTGGTATGTCATTTTACACACACAATATATTCTTTCCCAATTTGGAGTTCCTCCCCTAGTTGAAACTTCTCCCATAGATTTTGAGTTTTCTCCTTTGAATTGTTTGTGAATTACTAGTTTAAAATGTAAAGGCTATTTGGATTTTTTTATTGTAGCACAAAATAAAAATGTTTCATTTTATTTTGTTTGTGAGGCATATTGATTAAAATAACAGGAAACAAAATGTTTTTTTTTCATTTCCTGTTGAAAGTCATTGGTACTCTTTTATAAATTATGACTTTCAGAAAGACTCATTTTATTACAAATACTTGAATGTTATAATTGGTTATAAATCTTATTGCCTGGCAAATTGACAAGAAATAATTAGACAACATTAAGTTTTCATATCTATTCAAGTCAAATTTTATATCAAAGCTTATTTATAAAAGTAAAAGGGATTTTAAAGTTTAGTACAGAGCTGATTAAAATAATTAGTTTCATTTATTTCATGAAATAATAAACACAAAAGCATCTAATGAATTATTTTAAAGTAACAATTATGACTGAGGGATAAACAGATAATTTTAAAAACTACTGAGCAAAAAAGATCTATTAATATAGATGTTTTTCCTACTTAATAGTTTTGAAAATTACCTTTGATAAAAATCAATTATTGTAATTGACATAAATTAAATTTCACTTTTGTACATCAATTATTTTAGCTAGGTTTCAAAATAATGTCAAATTTTTAGCAGCGACTAAAGGAAAAGAAAAACTGAATTTAATACGAAAAAAAAAAAGCAGTTTAAATAGAGAAAGTTACAATAACAGATTTATAGGAATTAAATTATATTTAAGATAATGCCTTCAAGACAAATTAAAAATTACTTTATACCAAACTGCAAATTGTTTCTAACTTGTTACCACCACTTGAAGCTACTTTGAAGTTTTTGTAATTATCTATATTTATAAGGCTTTAAATATGACATTCTCATACTTTGACATCTGTGTGTGTAATTTCATTTAAATTGTTCAACAAAGTTTATCTTTTTTAAACAGAAAAATTTAATAGACAACATTGATTGGTTAATATTTCAATGTGAATAATATTTATTATTATTATTATTATAAAAACTAACATATTGAAATCGTACATGACTGTATGCAGTAATAAAACAAACTAAAAAGTAAGAAATGGGGGGGGGGAGAAGAGAAAGGATAAAATAAATCACCATAAAGTGGTAAATCACAACAAGCTAAAACACAAAAAAGAGGTTAACCAATTTTTAAACCTTACTCTTCAGAGCCAATCAATAACAAACATGTAAATTGTGTGTTTCCACTGCCGATTCCCTGGCTGTTCTCAATTTATTGTTTCTTAAATGTTGTGCAACAGTTTGTCCTAGATTGGCTACAAAGAGTTAGGATCAAAAATCAGTTAGCATCTTTGTTATTTTTTTATTCATTGTTGTTCTTTATGGCAATTTATTTTATTATCCTTGCTCTCCCTCCCTCTGTTTGTTTCTTTGATTTTATATATATATATAAGCTCTTTAATTTTTTAAAATAAAATCACACCAAATACATATTCATATATATCTGAATTTTCACGTTTTTAGCTTAATCCGAGATAAACTTAAAGCACATAAAATATAACCTTAAAATGGAAACCTGTCTCTTAAAGAGTTGACTATATTGATTGTCAAAGCATAGCTTAGATGTGGCACAAGGCCGAAGTTATGGGGCACCCAATGATGATCAAACTCACTACTCAGTCATAATTGTTCTAGCAAGACAAGCTTGCTAACCATTACAGCACCTCAAGGTGCCCAAAGAGTTGACAATAAGATGAGTGAATCTCCCAAAATAAAACTTCATACTCTTGAATACTATAAGCAGAAGATTTTTGCACTTTTTGTTTTTAAAAAGGAAAACAAATTTATACAATTCCTTCATTCTTTATGCTTCAACATTGGTAAACCATTTTGTAAATTAGATATATTAATTAGAGCATTAAGTAGACACAGTATGAATTTCTACAATCCTAATATTAGTATTACATTGATTCAGAAATATTATATGAAGAACTGAAGTTGAGGTTTGAGTGACAAAAATAGAAAAAGAAATGACAAATGAAAATGCCACTGCAATATTTGTTACTACTTTCTTTATTGAATATATATATATATATATATATATATATATATAAGTGAACATTGAAGTCAACAATCAGATCATCAGGTCGTGTGTGTGTGTGTGAGTGTGTGTATAAGCATGAAACAGACTGGGTGGTAACCTCAATGTCTATTTTTATATTTACATATGCTCTATCCCTAATGTCAATCACTTTAACTCATAAATTTAGCTTACCATAAAAGTATATTTTTATCAAATATATATAAGGTCTGTGTTAATAAAGCCAAATTTATATAAATCTTGTATCTTAACATATTTACTAATGTTTGTTACAATTGAATGGAACAGTTCATTGTTTTGCCTTCTCAAAAGAGAACACAATCTGTTTAGTCAGTACAAAAAATAAAAGGCGCTATATAAATTCTTTACAATATAAACACTAAATTGAACTTAATTTAAATCATTGATAGAAAGTTTTAGTATAATGCTTAACAAATCCTTTTTAAGTAATGGCTTAATGATTCAGGTATATACAGTTGAATGCTGAAATCTGTATATATGAAATTCTCTATATAATTGTAAAGTACAGATAAGTACAATTTAACTTGTAAGAGTTAGGATATCTATTTATGCAACCAAAATAATATCACTAAGTTATGTTATAATGTAAATTAAAAAAAAATGTTAACTTCAGTGAGTTACTTTGTTTGTATTCCATATATTAGATACTTGTTCTTTTCATAGTTACAATTATCCTTGACCGAGTTTGCAGTTCAACTCGGGTCAGATCAAATTTTATGTTGTATGGGGTGTGACAGAAATACCTCCCACATAATGGTAAGACATTAGCTGGATGAAGACATTACTGTCACTAATGTCTTACCATTATGTGGGTGGTACTTCTGCCATGCCTTTTATAATATATACAAATAAACATAAAGAACAAGAGTGGCTGGAAAAAAAATATTAAACACTAAAGCCCGTGAAAATAATAGCACAGATTGTTCTGTGCCTTCCTCTTTATCTCACTCTCACACACACAGTATGTGTAACAGACAAAATAGATAAACTTCCAACAATGATTATTCTATCATTTTTAAATATTGGATGGTTAATAAAATTAAAAAAAAAAAAAAAAAACATGCAAGATTATCTGCAATTGTTTTGGAATCTGTAAGCATTTTTATCTGATTCTGACAGAGAACATCAAAATATTCATTAGCAATGAAACCGTGTGGTACAGTCTCGATTCAGAAATGAAGAACACTTAAAAGTT
The DNA here is from genome assembly GCA_903632075.3 of Acanthosepion pharaonis. NCBI lineage: Eukaryota > Metazoa > Mollusca > Cephalopoda > Sepiida > Sepiidae > Acanthosepion > Acanthosepion pharaonis. Next base: position 547,704 of record CAHIKZ030000019.1, read on the forward strand.
AACTGCAAATGGTCATGCCAGGCACTACACAGTTGTAATAGTTGGTTTTCATACAATTTTCATTCAGAAAGATTCCTTTTAAAAATAAAACACATTTATATATATATATATATATATATATATATATATATATATATATATATATATAAAGAAAGAAAGAAGACTATATTTCTTTTTGGTATTGCTGGATTAAGTGACTGTTTGGACAGCAATTCTTGTCACATGCTTGTTGGTTGTTTTGAGCATAAGTTATTTCTGATCTGAAAAAGTGCAAGTTATGCTTCTATGTAAAAATCCTTGTGTTTTAACATAAATAATAATAATTATAATAATAATTAACATTAATACTAATTTTTATTGGTGGGACATCATATTAGTAAATTTTTTTTTCAGCTTCTTTTGAAGTTTTAGATTTGGTGAAGCAGTTAAAAATTCAAAGGAATTAACTCCTAGGGACTTAGGCCAAATTTTTTTCTATGAAAATACAAGTAGAAAATGCAGTAATAAATTAAAAAAAAGATTAAGATGATAGTTTTAGCTTAAAGAGAAAAAAATGGAATTGCAGAAAAAAGTGGTGGCTGGAATGAAGAGTTTGATATTATCTAATTTGGATTGTAAAATGACTTAAAAATTTGGCTAGGGGATCATAAACTTTGTAAACCTTTTAAAAATAACCAATAGTTTAACCACTTATTTGAATAGATTTAATTTCAAACCAATTCACTTTTGCTCTGTAGAATTATAATCTAATGTAATTCAATACCTAAATTTATACAGGGTTAACAGTGAATAGACAGATTTAGGTTCTTTTAAAAATATCAGGGCAAAAGTAACATGTTTAAAGTCTCAAATTTATTAACGTAATTCATCAAAATTTTTATATAGGAATGCACATGAGAAAAAGTATTTAAAATATTCAGTTAGCAATATTTAAAAATAAAAGAGAAAAAAGGCAGATTGTCTTAATATTTTCACAATTTTTATTTAGTATATTTGAATTATTTTAAATGCATTCAATATTCTTTGTTAAACTCAATCTAACCACATATTTAAATCAGGTATTTCTACACACTCGAAGACATTTCTTCTCAACATGACTATCAGCCAGTTTTAGCATCTGGCTGATAAAATTACCATGCTAGAACTTTAGAATGTATTGCTTTTATATAAACTGAAGTATCAAAAGACTGAAAACAGCAGTCTACAGATGTTTTTGTCAACTCCCCACCCTCGTAAAAGTGAACTCTAATGGATAGCACAACAGGTAAACAGTGGTGTAGCTGTAGCAGTTGTGAGAGATGGATAGAATTCAGTATTGATTGACCATGGCATTATTGTTGCAACCAAAAAGATTGATCATTAATCTAAGGTAGCAACTACTGTAAGTTTTTATTGGGCAACAGCAGCAAGGATATGCTAGTAAAACATCAATTGCAGTCAGACATTCTGTGAAAACTGACGTTGCATAGAGGTGTTAAAAGAACAGGACCACCAGTGACTGACAAGGATGGATACCACCCAACAAAGGGGAACATTGCATCGAATCACATCCTAATTCAATGCTGATGCTACTCAATACATCAGTCAACACCAGGACCAGATTATCCTATAGGCTAATATAGGCTGGAGCCTAAGGCCCCTCAAGCTCAGTTATAATGCTAGTTATGAAAAATCTCTTATTTTACTATGGTTGTGTTGAAATATGTGCTAATTTGATTTGCAATAAATAGTAAAATAGTGGTATTTCTTAAAGAATATTTTTATTGACAAACTAAAGATAGCTATTCTAGTTTATTTAAAGAATTTACAATAAGTTCACTTCAAGCTATGTAAATGCCATTTCACTAGTAAAAACTTCAAGACATGTGCGGGCGAGTCTAAGGCAGAGAGTGGGGTATAATTTCATTAGCTTATGGGCCCCAAAAGGTCATAATCTTGCCCTGGTCAACACACTATATTCCATGAAGCTTCATAGTTGTTGACCAATAAGAGTAACATTATTAACACCACACATCATTGGTTACTGCACCCTTCACCTGGATCAAAGAACATAGAAAATGGATTGTGGAAGACGATTCAGAAGAGTCATATTTTTAGCTCTTTGAGGCAGATAGTAAAGCTCATGTGCAGAGGAGTCTACACAAAGCTATAGATCTTGCCTCTCAGTACTGGCATTATAAAAGCTGATGATGGATCTGGTATGGTAGGGTTTGAGTATACAGAGACCATTATTAAAAATGGAATCTGTTTTGACTGGTATGACATACATAGATCTTGTTTCGGGCCATATTTTGTTTTGGCAAGATAACAATTCTTCCAACTATCATGCATAGAAAACCCAAAAATAATTCCAGGAACACGGACTTTCAGTTGCAAACTTCACTAATTTCCTTGCAGTCATATTTGACTCAATTATGGACAGTCCTACAATACAGTTGGATAGACATGCCTATGCATCATTTCCAATACCTTGTAAACTCCATGCCATATTGAATAGCTGCTGTTATTCAGGTAAAAGGAGAAGCTATATGTTATTAGGCAGTTGTCTCTAATTTTTAGGACTTCAATTTAAGTGTATACATATGATGCTAGCAGATCTTATATAATATAAATCCCTATCTAATCTCATCTGGAGCCTCTTTAAATTTATAAATTTCTATTTGATGCGAGAAAAAGAGAGTTGTTGAAAAATTTATATTTCAGTTGGTCACGTCATCACAAAAAGTTATGAATTTCTGTGTTTCATTATACCTTCATATTATACTAGGTGTAAAAGCAAAATTGTCCAAATTACATAACAGCATAATTGTCCATCCCACAAAATGTTTAATATATATATATAAAAAACTAATTGAGTTTCTTTTTTCCAGGTTTTCAGATAAGACACTTAGCCATCTTGACCCCATCTGGCATAAGAATCACTGACAAATCCTTTGAGTTATTCAGCTAGAAAGAGAACAGGATAAAATTGTTTTGTGTCAGCCCTACTGTCTTCCCAACTGAGCAATGGTGAGGAAAAAAAAGATCATTCAGACCTTCAGTAATGGTACCAGTATCCATACTCTGGCTTCAATTTTCAAAGTCCATTCAAAAACCATTAAGAGAATGGTGAATAAGTTTAAAAAAGAGGGAACAGTAGAGAGGAAAACTGTATCAGGAGATCACAACAGGAAGAGGGATCATCATTTCAACTTAGGGCTAAAGAAACCAATTAGAAAACATTCAAATAAATTCAGAAGACATTTGACACATGAGAGAGGAGTTTCAGTTATGACAGTCCAAAGAGCAGTAAAAAAAGACTTGAAAATGAAATCATACATGAAACCTGTGAAGCACCTTTTGTTACCCAGGACAAAAAGAAGCTTAGAGGGTGAAGATCAACTTGAATAAGTTGGAAAATGATCCTGAATAATATATATATATATATATATATATATATATATATATATATATATATTTGAACTTTATTTCAATCTTTCATGAGCTTCTGATCATTAGCTATGATTAATTATGTCATTCTCATTTATGATCAGTTTCATCACAATTCTTCTGTTAAGCTTGAAGAGTAATTATACATTCTTATTGCTCAAAGTAGAGTCCAATAATGTTATAAAAACTGTGGAGAATTCCAGTAAGATAACTTTAATCATTTCTAAGATACGATTCAAAGCTTAATCTAACAAATGGACAATTTTGCTTTTACATGTTTGGGACAATTTTGCTGTTATATCTGGTATATACATATAAGATTATTATGGTCTTCTTTTAAATCCACAGTCATAAATTTTGACTATAAATAATCAAATCTAGTAATTATTCAAGGAAAAATTTAATTTTATAAAAAGTTCATACTTACTATTAAATTTCAAACCCAGAAAATCTTTAAAAAATCTTTCATTTTTATGATATTAAAAAATGATTTACAATTTTGAGTATATCAATGAAAATATCTAAGATACTTTGTCTAATAGTTTTTGATTTTGTTAGTGTAGATACCAAAGTTAAAAATCTTAATATTGAAATATAAAAAAAGAAAAGAAAAAAAAAAGGGTACTACTAATTATTTTTTTTTCAAGTCATCCAGATAAATATGTTGAAAGCTAAAACAAGCAATGAAGTAGACACAGCCCAAACAGTCATATGTCAGAAGAATTATAATTCAGAAGTATATTAAGAAAATTATAAAGTTAAATGCACTGAAAATTTTAAATAGGTTACAAAGGTTTGATGATAAATACAAGTGCAATATTTTCTAAGTGTAAAAGTGTTTTATGCGAATTTAAAGATGGAAAATAAACTACAAGCAAAAATAATGCCAGCAATAATTAACTGATATTGTTTAAAAAAAATCTACAGAATTTGTGATTAATAAAAGTGAATTTAATTCATGCTTATATTTAGGATGGTAGCATGATAAATAAAACGAAGAGAGAAGCAAGGCTCCATCCATGCAATAACCAACAACTGGTATGACATGCCATAAATAAAAGAAAAATATCTTCAAAAGAACAAAGTTTAATAATTTGGTAGGAAAAAAAAAGTTTTCCATTAAAAATATCAGAGAAACCACAGATAAAAATGTTAAGAACCAGTAATAAAGCAATCATTTGTTTAAAAAAAAAAAAGAAAAACAAACACACACACACAAATCAAATGAAGTTCAGAAAGAAGAGTTAAAAAAAAAAAAAAACAACAACCCAACCAAATTTTGTCAATACCAGAAGTTGATTGAGTGCAACCGCAGCCTTAAGAGCAGTAAAAAGCCTTGTAAAATAGGCAGGGGGAAATTTTGTAACAATGAAAGCAAAAACAGAAGCAAGAATCACTGGATCAAATAAAAAGAAAGCAACATTAAAAAATGGAGAGAGGGACAGAGAAAAGGATTCAGAGAGGAAAAAAAAAAAAAAAAAAAAAATTCCAGGGAGAAGGTTTCATGTAATTTTTTTCTCCAAAAACATGCTTAAATAAAATAGAAATCCACAGCTCCCATAGGGTTCCTCAGCATTTTCTATGTATTTTTTTTCTGGTTAACACCAACTGGATGCTCAAAATCAGTTGCGTTATTAGTGAACACAAATTGAAATGTAATGAACATAGTAGAGGAAAAAAGAAAAGAACACAGAAAAAAAAAAAAAAAATTCCAAACTGGGCTAGTTAAGATATTAGTGGGATGGGGGTAGATTGAGATAGAAAAGAAACCTACACCCAATGTGTTCAGGAAACCATTGTTTGAAATGATGGCGACTGCGTCTCCACAGGCCAACTTCAAAGGCAAAACAGTAGAGAAAGAAAAAATATCAATATACCACTAACAAAATTAACAGAAAAAAAGAAAGAAAGAAAAAAAAAAAGAAAGAAAGAAAAAAAAAAAAAATCAAAAGAAAATGACAATAGATAGGAAAGTTTGTAACTTAAAAAAGAAAAAAAAAAGAAAAAAAAAAGAAGTGAAATTTAAATAAAATGCTCAATATGGAATTCCCCAAAATATCCACATCACCTGTACCATACTTACAATTAGTAAGTGAAAGTTTTCTCAACAGCTTTTTGTTGTCTTCTGGGGGTAATGTAAATAGACCTTTAAGAAAACAGGGGCAGACAAGCAAAGAAAAAAATATTATGAATTTCCACCACCCACATGATCTAAGTGAAAAACAAAAAGTCAGATAAAAAGAAAATTAAAAAGCTTTTAGGCCAACCATGCCACACTGAGGTACCTGTACATCAAGACAGAAGCCAGTAAAGACAACATTCAAGAGATAATTTTATTGTAATTTACACTTTATTAAGATTTTTGCTGTTTTACCCTGATTTGTTGGACATTTCAATAGCAATCTCAAGGTTGGCCTATCAAGCTCTGTAAAGATGAGAAATAAATATTCCAAAGAAAAATAAGTACTTTAATTTGAACCAAATCAGAATAATAAGACTTATTGAATACCACGCAAAGAGCAAGAGAGATCTAACTTGGAACAATAATATTATCCTTTGTGCGGTCTATTCTCATGTACAATAACATGAAGGATTGTATGTAATCATAGCTATTAGTTCCTAGTAGTCATTTATTAAAAGTAAATAAGCTTGTTATAAAAAGTTAATCAGGCACTCTAGCTGATTACCTTAATTATAACAGCATGTAAAATAAGGACAAAAAAGAAAAGCAAACAAGTTCTGCAGAAGAATAAAGAAAGCACTAAAAATAAACTTAAAAAAAAAAAAATCAAAGTCCCAAAAGTAAATAAATAATACTAAAAAAAAAAAAAAAAAGTGAAAAAGAGAAAATGTTACTAGTTTATTTTTTTTTATTGATTAAATTTCTAACTGGAGCCAAAAAAATTAAAAAGGCTATTAAAAACTATTAAAGCTCGCTTTAAAAAGAGCAAAAAAAATAAAAAGAGAGAAAAAGAAATGAATTTATTAAATAGAAAAAAAAATGGGTAAGTATTGTTAAAAAAGATTATTGGGCTTAATGACTATCTTTTTCTTTTTGGAAACAAACTGTAAGGTAAATAGGATAAAATATTTAGCAAACAGCGTAGCAAGTGACAGAAACAAAAATATCCTGAAGCAGCAACAGTTGTAGCAGCAACTGAAAATAATAAAATCAAGTTTTTTTTTTTTTTTTTAACTAGCTGTCCACAGAAAAAAAAACTACTGACGATAACCACGAGCTAGACTGGACAACAGAAAATTTTACCATGACTGGAGGGAATAGTCACTGAACAATACTACACAAGTAGTATGTTCCCACTTAGCACGGTAGTAAATTCTAGTAAGTTTGCAGCGAGCTGGACACCACTGCTTCATGTAGGGAAGTGAACAAGCTGTATAAACACAAATATAAAGCAACTGTGAACATTTCACAACTATAGCAAAGAATTGGGGGCATTGCTGGCTCTATTATGAAATGATAGGATTTCAAATTTTTCCAGTTATTTTATTAAGTTATTATCTCATCTTTTTACCCTTAGCTAATGTTTATTTGGGAAAGATATTTTAAACAGGACACTACAAGAACAAATCATAATATGAAAAAATACAAATTTTATAGAGAATATTGAAATCAATTTTGAATGAAACTTTTTTTCTGTGTATGTTTATATTAAATGAATTAATTCTTCTGTTTTAACTGAAATATCAAGTAGTGCCCTGTCATTAAAAAGAATGTGCAATTTGAAATGAAAAAAAAAAATATCAGTCATGCTGCAATTCGCTTAGTTTTATTGAGATATATCTGGTTAAAATACTAAATATTTTAGTCATCTCAGAGAGCATGTTGAAGTTTAAACAAATGAGATTTATTGATACATAATATCATATAGTTCTAAAGCATTCAATGTTAAAGATAACTTATTTAAAAGTCAAGTAAAGAGAACATCTTGAACAAGATTCAATGTCATATTCAGGCCTTAACATAAGTTGGAGGTTTGATTTAATAAGACACACACTCTTTTCTTCACTTTGAAAAATAATGTATTTTTCTGATTATATATATTAGTTTAATCATCAAATATAAAGAATTTCTGCAAGTTTTCTCATAAAAAGCTACTTTATTTTTGCCAAAAATCCTACATGTCATGTTTGCAGTCAAACAAAAAAAAAATGTTTTGTAACAAATATATTCCTGGAAACCATAACTGAATCATAATGACTCAAGAGATTTTAAAAAAATAATTCAGACAAATAGTCCCATATTAATATGGTATAAAGATTCCATTATGAGCGTTTTGGACAAATGGCAAGCAAGCTTGTTCCAAAATTTTATGGATACAATAAAGGAAGAAAAAGATGATTGAAGATTTATTTTGTAAATATAATTAAAAGTGAACTGAACTTCTGAATTGATCATGGTGATAATGGATGTGAATGAAAGTGATATGAAAATAGTAATTTCCAGGTGAATCAACAAATGGATAAAAATGTAAACAAAAAGATTCAAATTATTTTCACATCCGACAAAACATGATAAAAATCTATTAACTTGTTATAGCTGTATGCCATGAAAAAGTTGGAATTGTTATTTAATGAATACATTTAAATATTCCAGTTGTGTTTGACTGTATTTCCAATATGGAGAGGATTTTGTGTGTGATATTCGATGAATTCGGAACAACATGATGCTTCTTCTGAGAGACAAGTGAAAAAGATATTTCAAACAGAACAAGAAAGCCCCCAATGCATTGACTCTAATGGTGGATGAAAACAGATGATAAAGGTATGCATGTTTTAAAGATTAATATCTTTTTTATATTGTTTTAGAAAACATAACTTTAAAAACAGAAAAGGATAAATGGAATATTAAAGACTTATGAGAAGAAAAATCTACAAAATATATAGCATTTTAAAAGAGGTGGAGTTGTAAAACTGGATGAAAAACTCTTGAATTAAATAGTTTCTTTCCAACTGTAATCAGCAGTAAATACTTTATTGTATTTATGTTAAAATGACAACAGTGCGGATAGTATGAACTCATCCTTACATAAGGATGATATAAGAATCCTTTGTTTGTCTGATCTGTAATGACATGCAGTTCTTTATCATCTAGGTCAGACAAGATGAAACACAGACTCACAGCAAGGACAAACCGAAAAAATAAAAGCATATAATAAAAAGCAGATAAAACTTAAAAAAAAAAAAAAAAAAAAATTAAAAACAACATATATTTTACAAAACATCAAATAAATGACAACATTATGAACCAGCTAAAACAAAACAAAAAAAACTAAGACAATAAATGACTAATCTTTGATAGCAGATTTGGTAATAAGATGTGAAAAATTACAAAGAGTAAAAGATTATATCATCATGACTGGCAAATGACAGATGAAGAAATGTTATCTCCATTTTAAATTATAAAATGAACTCTAATACCAGTAGCCTAGGTATGAATGAAATAATTAAGAACAAAGGGAACAAAATCAACAAGCGAAGAGTCAATTGTATTTAACTTGATGTCTCAAGAACTTGACATTTTTAATCTACACAAAACACTCATTGTTATTCAATGAAAAATAATTTTTATCTAAAAAATTAATAAAAATTTGTGAATTACTGAAGACATGAAAAATACAAGAAATTTAGAAAAGTTATTTTCTGAAATTTAAAATGATTACCAACAACACTCAGATTGTATACATTTAAAAACATAAAACAAGCAAATATGATTTTATGAAAGTTAATGATTGAAGTTTTTATAAGTTAAGTCTCAGAATGATTGACATCTATTTTGTTAACAGAAAAGAAGTGCATTGTAAAAACTATAGATATGAATTAGGTCCTGTTATTTTATTTAACTAAATACTGCTAAATAACTTCTTGGTAATACAAAGAAACACCTCTGCACAAATCATTATGACAGCTATTCATACCTTCCAACAAATAGATTAAAAAACATTGTCTTAAGATCATAGCCCAAAACAGATTTTTATTGAGGGTTTACTTAAAGAACTTTGACCAGATTCAATCAGTTTACCATTATCACAGACCTGAACATCCTTTATACAAAAGCTAATCATGGAAAATGACAGAGTTATGCCTCATTGCAAAATTAAAAATTCAAGTCAAATAGAACAAATGAGAAAAGGCCATCTAGCCATATGGAATATGAATGATAAAAGTTATATCTGTTCTTCAGGGAATGGTGATGTTGAAAAGAATGGAAACAAAACCTATTTCACTACTCTAATAAAGAAATAAAGATAAGTGAATTGCAAATCCAAACCTCAGCTTCATTTCAACAGATTTACAATGAGGAGTTTTAAAATCATTACTAAAATTTGCCACCCCCCCCCCATTTTTTTTTAAATGTTTTGGAGATCAAGAGTTCTTTGATGTAAACAGGTGCTGAGAATACATTTTTAGGTCTATATAAGTAAAGAAGAAATGACAAAAATATTTGAAGTTGTTTTATCAAGACATCAGAGGTCAATATTTTGGGGAAACAGGAATATATTTGGAACAACTGTCTCCTGTTTGATTACAAACATGCAACTTTAAGATTGCAGCTTATATATAATAAAAATAATAATAAGGGTTGAACAATCAGCAATGTTCATTGCAAAGAATGATTGTTTTTAATCTCAGAAAATGCAGAAGGAGGTTTTAATGGGATAAGACTAAGGTTGAGATAACTACAACATGCAAACAAATAGAGGAAGTAAAATTGAAGGGAAATCTAGCAAGAGGATAACAAATAGATAAAGGAATTGTTCAACTGAGGAAGCACCTCATCATGACTAAATATTTCACATAGACCAAATGTTTAAGTTTCCCCAACCCATACACAATAAGTTAAATAAAATATGTATACATCAATAAAACATAGGATAGCTTAAAAGAAAAAGTCTTAGAAGGATTTGAATGCTGTATTTGTATTTTAAAAATTCACAAGAATACAGAGATGTTTCTGTTGCTTTTAATATTATGAAGACTTTATTACATAGTTGGCAATGTTAAAAGATCAAAATCATTTCACACCATCAGTGTATAATCAAGCCAAGATACTAAATTTTTAACCAAACAACCTAATTCCAGTGGTATTTATTATATGCCAACAATGGAAGCTAACCAGTTCTAAAAATAGAAACTTTATTTCACAAGTAAGCTTTTCTCAATAAAATAAAACAGTTTATATTTTTTAATCCTCCGAATCTCACTTCAAGCTGGTTTATCTGGCATTTGTTTAGATATAAAATTAAAGATTAAAATAGTCAATTACATAATGCCAAGATCATGATTTATAATGAAAATGATAGATATGTTCATTTTTTTTTTTTTTGGGGGAATTATTGAATTATGATAAAATTCAAAAATTAAATTATGGAATTAGTTATTTAATATTAAGAATGGCAGTAAATTAGTAAAATTAAATGAATTGATTGAGTATGGATAATGAATAGCTATTAAGAGAGAATTTTATTTTTCAATGATCTCAAATCATTCTAAGAGAATACTGTAAAGACAAGAGTGTTTTATTAAGAGAGTGCATATAAAGTGCAAAGAAGGATGGGAGTGAATCTTACCTCGGCATGGATCGTTTTTCACGAGGAATTCATCCAGGGCAACCCAGCCTCCACCGACACGCACCATTACTGTACTGCGTAAAATCCGAACAAGGCGCAGTTTTTGCGAATCACCAAACTATATAAAAAGAATAAATAAAAATGTTCAAAAAGTCCAATGATGCAAATTTTCAAGTGATGAAAAATTTTAAGTTTACCATAAAAATATTTAAATCAATATTGCCAATTAAAATTTATAGGTTGGCATTTTATTCATATTTCCAAGAGTTAAATAAAATAACTTTACATTTCTTAATTCTTTCTGTGGAATTTTTTTCTAGGTTGAATACAAGCACAGATGACTAGAAGTTATGAATTCAAAGAGGGGGGGGTTAGGGTTTGGCTCACAAATGAAAATCTTACCCTGTATTTTCCTTCGCCAATTTTATGAATCCTAAATTGGGTAACACATGTACACTTGGATACTTGTTTCTTGACTTCATCTTGGATTCTCTCTGAATCGGTTGCAGGTTTGCCAGTCTACAAATTCAAAAACATCATTTCTCTTGCATTAATAAACAGAAATATTTGAAAGATATGGCAGAAAGGAATATCTAAAATTTAAAACGAACATGCAAAATATTAAATAAAAAAAAATTTTCATAGCTTCAAAATAATTTATATTGACTATGACTTTATTTCTGAATTGAAAGATAAAAAAATGAAATTTTTCTGGTTTTTAAATTCCCAAAACCATTATATTTACAAAATATAGATTTTATCCAATGAATTCTTGTCCTAAATTTGTTCGTTAATGACCACAAGCTTTGTTAGATGGAATGTGTGTGCGTATATATGTATGTGTATTTGGTTGAATAATCTAGACATTATGTCTACTTATTTCTATTTTAATCATCTCAAATTCACAGATCAATTTCTTAGTGCTATTACAAAACTGATTAAGAAAGATGGCATAGTTTTGGCTATTTCTTTTGCTTTCCAAAGTACTTTCAATTTCATGCAAGATCATCTTCAGAGGTGAATTGCTAAGACAAAAAATTTAATGTAATTGATTGTTAAGTTTTTTGTAAATGTGTATGAAACATGCTCCACTATAGTCAATTTAAAATTAATGTTAAGAGAGGTAAATTTATATCTTTTTATTATTAATGTTTTTAAAGGCTCAACCTGCAATTTAAAAAAAAAAATTTTTTTTTTTTTTTACAATTTGAGCATAACCAAAACATTGCATTTATAGACATTTTAAAACATTGTTAATTTTATTTAGTGTTAGTTGCTTTTTTTTCATCTATGAATCTCTGGAGTTGGAATGATGAAAGCAACATGAATCAGCTAAGTGAGAATCCTTTTTTATATATATATATATATATATATATATATATATATATATAAGATTAATGCTATCTCTGAAAGAATAGAACATTAGTTTGGAATGATAAAATTTTTCATTAAAATGCTATAACATTTATTCTAAAAACATCTAATTTTTTAAAATAATAAAAGAATTATTATATCTCACCAATAGTAGCCGGCTTTTAATAAATGTAATACCTGTGTGCTCACACAAAATAAACAAAAGTCAAGTGCTTCTGAAGGTGGAAAAGCTTAAATTTAGATATCTTTATTATTTCTAAATGTGAAAAAAATTTAGCATCTAATAAGAACTAAACAAAGAAAATTATATTTTTTTCCTGTTAACTTTCAGTTAAAAAACTTTAATGAGCCATTAACAATCAACATGTTTTTTTGTTTATCATAAACTGAATTGGAAATACAATTGAAAATTTAAAAATGCTAAAACATGGAAACTATATTCATGATAATTTATTGAGAAAAACTTTTATTTTAAATAGCTGGAATACACTAGTACTCTTTATATGGAAAATGAATGCATAGAACACAATTCTTAAGGAGTATAAAGTTACCGAGTATGAAAATTAATAAGAACATTTTTGTGTATAATTATTCAAGGTGATTTAATGGAAATGATTAAATAAAGTTGTTATACCTATAAAAATTACTTGTAAAATTTAACTAATTTATTTTTATATTCATTTTTAAAACTTTAATATTTTAGCTTTTTTTGATTTTTTTCATGACTTGCATTAAGAACAAGTTACAAATAATGGCTGCAGGATATGGAGACCACAGCTTAAAGATCGAATGGATCACAACATTTATTTATTTCCTAAACATTTTCATGAAATTTTTTATGCTACTAACAACTATAAATGAGACCAAAAATGATTTAAGGGACTGTTTAAATTGGGGGGGGGGGCACAATTCTGGGATGATGATGATGAAAAAAGTTAGTCTAGAGCCCTTGCTCTTCTAGTCACTTTTACATTGTCCATACCAGTTTTCTTCATTTGGCATAATGAATAACCTTTTGTGAATTTCAAACTTATCCCTTTATTTAGTTATTCTATCTCTGTGGATTGAATAAAGGGTTAAATTTGAAATTCACAAAAGGTTACAATTTATATCAACTTTAAGAAGGTCAGTGGGTACAATGGCCCAAATAACACTAATCAAGAAAATGACACTACTACAAGTAAACCAATGTAACCTTAGAAATTTGTTGCTTATTTTATTACAAATAATCAAGTTATTTGAACACTAAATAAGGTCTATCCAATAAACAATCAGTAAAACTACTTCTTAGCCATAACCCAAATTATAGAATAGTTCAGATGTTTACAGCATTCAAATGAAATTCTTGTTGAAGAAAATGACAAAGTGAAATGAGTTTTTATTCTTTCATCTCTAAAACTAACTCTTGTTAAACATTGTTCATGCCACCTTTTCCGTGTTCTAATCAGTACATAAGAGTACAATTGTTATTGTCATTAATGACTTCAAACATACCAAGGTGGCATTGACACAGATCCATGTACAGTAGAAAAGAACTTGATTTAAATAGTCCGCACCAAGAAATGAAAATTACTTAATTGGTTTCAGTTAAAATGAAACAAAAGTAAAGGAAATAACAGAAATGACAGGATTTAAAGTTTATAGAATTTGTTAATAAAAAGTGAAGATCATTTTATCAAAAAGTTCAAATATTATCTTTCTGGAAACAATATTCAATGCTCACCAGAAAATGTCTACAAGAAGCAATTGTATTAAGTCAAATTTATGACAAAAATAATCCCAAAATAGAATCAAATTATACTTTTCATTTACAAGTTACCAATGACAAATGATATTAGGAAAAATATTTCAGATTATCAAAAATATTGGTTTGAAAATTTTACAACTTACCATTCTATTACTTTTCTTATTAGTCAAAGTTTGGAATGCTAATTGAAGTAACTTACCTTTAAGATACTAAACTTGCAGTTAGTATCATTTCAAATCTTCAATCAAAATAGCTGTGTGTAAATGTTCTTTGGTAAATTAAGCATACTTTTAATTCCTCACTTATAAAATTGTTTATTTACATACATATGTTCATCAATAAGTATGTAGACTAACAAAGAAAATATTTTTCAACATAATCTTTTTCTTTGTCAGTATACTTAATGCTTATCCATGGACCACAAATTGATTATTATACAGTGAAAATTTCAAACTAAAATTCAATTAAGAACTTTTAGTTTGCAGACTTAGTTATACACCAAAAGACATTGCTTAAACCAAGTTGAAAGCAAAAACAACTCAACTCTGAAAAGGCAATATTAACTCACATATACTTTTAGTGAATCCTATCAAATGTAACTGCAACCATTATCAGGCTACAATGAAATCTTTCCCACAAAAAAAGATATTTCTTAATGTGAGTAATGTCCAGTTTCTCAAAAATCTCTTGGTTAGGAAAGATATTGTTCAAAAGAAAAATATCCAAATGAAGCAAACTTGATATTGAAAGAATTAATAAATTTTATTGACATATGGAAAAGCTTAGTTGTTTTCTAACAATACATTCTTAGATTAATAATCATGAAAATGTTCTTTCAAAAACAAACACTTGATCTAAAACTACTAAAACTGTAAATCAAAAGAGTTTTTTGCTAATCATTCAAATATTTTCACTGTTTCCCTCAATTTAAATACAAATAGAACAATTTTGGATTAAATTAGTTATCAGATCAACTTTTATAGGAAACAAAATTCCCCAAAGCAATAAAGTTGAATTTATATCTATTTTAATTGATAACAGATATAAAAAAAATAAGAGAAACCTATTAAAAGAATATATAAATGTTAATTTTATAGACAAAATTTATCTTTAAAAATCCAATCAGTCAATTACTTACATCTCTGTCTGGTCTTAGAGCAGCAACAAATTCTTTATAATCAATATAACCATCGTTATCTCGATCAAATTTGTTTGCAACCGCTTCCATTTCTAGTTTTGTCGTGGGGAATTCTGAAAACAAGAGAAATTCAATTGAAAGACAATACATGAAATTTTTTTTTTTTTAAATAGCAATTATATATTCAATTAATGAAGGGAAATTTACAAAAGAAAATTTTTCTGTGAAACTACTAATTTTCTCATATACACTAGCATACAACATGCATTTATAATTTTGTAATGGATAATTAGGGGAGGAGGATTTTTCTTTTAAATTTGTAACTCCATTTTTCAAACTGAAATTTGGATTATAAACAGAAAATTGAACAGGTGCATTTGGGTATCAGTAACACCAGCTTACATTGAAACATGACTTTTTGGAGAATGAATTGGATGCTTTCTAAAGAAAATGCTTTTTGTGGAAATCTACATCACAGGGTGGGTGGGTTGGTTGGTTGGGTTTTATGGCAACCACTGTAGTCACAGGGTGGGATTAAATTGAATTTAAATTAGGAACAACAGCAACAACAAGATAATGTATAACTGGCAAAAGAACAACAACTGAAGTTGCTGGTTACTATTTATTGTAGACATTAGTCATAGAAAAATCTAGGAAAGCAAGTTTGTTATATTCATTTCCTCAATGATTTTCAAAATAAACCTAATGACTTGCACAGAATATAGATTTAATTGTTCTATATCTAGGAAACTAGCATATTCTGAATTATACTTAAATTCATTCGGCAAGAAGGAATAGTTCATTGCTTACAACATTAGGAAAAAAAATTGCAATTTTAAATTTATATACAATTTACAGTATAACTTGTCACTAATTTTATATATTTATTATCTTCTGTATTTCTTAAAGACCTTGGCTACTGATAGATAGTAAGTGTATCATATATAAGAAAGGTGGAATTCATATCTGCTTTGATATTAGAAATTTACTAGATGTATTGCATTTTTTGACAGTAGTGGGGGCAGGTCATAGTGTTACATTTTCTAATAATTTCAAAATGGATAGTCATTTCTGTTTAGAAAAAAAAATATTTCATTCTAAATTCAGAATATCACTACCCGTAAATATACACAATGTTTGCAAAAATCATATGATCAACTCTATATTTTATTATTACGGTATTTATGTATTTAGATGCTAGATGATCTCATAAAAAAAAAATTAGAAAAATGAAGAAAAGTTATGAAAAAACACTTATAAAATATATACTCATTTAAACTATAGTGAAAAAGAAAAAAGTAAAACTTACTTGAGGATATAATTCCATCAATAAATTCTTTTCTAGTCACTTTCCCGTCATGATCTCTATCCTGACGCCTAAAGAAATCCATTATTCTAGATTTGTTATGATGCATCCACTGCAAGTAGCGTGATCGCCAATCATCAAAGTCAAAATTTTTCATTTTCTCTACTTCATTCAAATACTCCAAGGCATCCTCCAGCTTCCTTTGCCTTTCCATTGCCAAAAGCCAAACTTGCCTCCATTTGTTAAATAAGGCTCCAACACGTGGATTTTTAAACTGTGGCTCTGGAGTACGTCGACCACTATCTCTGCAAACAGCAAAGGAATTATTATAAATAGTGAAAATATACAAAAACATAGCCAACAAAGCAATCAAAAGAAAATCAAATGAGTTTTTTTTTGTTTTGTAAAAAAAAAAAAACAAAAAAAAAAAAACAAACAAAACACAAGATTTATTTTTGCCGATTCTGAAAACTTTCAAATTAAATAAAATCCTTTAAATATTTTTTTAACCTTTTACCTTGTAAGAGATAAATACCTAACACTTAAAAAAGATTTAACTAAAGAAATATTCTAGATATAAAAAGAAACCAAAAAAGTTGCTTAGAGTTAGAATATTAATTAACAAAAACTAAGATGGAGCAATGAAAAAATTGCTTGTTACAAAAACTCAAAAGGTTTTAATGTTTTGCTGAAATTTAAAACATTTTTTAAATATTCTTTTTAAGATATTAAAACCAGTTAAAACAGTTTTTCATTGCAGCAAATACTGACTACACATTTTTAGCAAAAATATTAAAAATTAAAGCTAAAATTCCTGATTAAATAATCTATGAAAAAACAGGAAAATTATAATACTAAAAAAAAAATCTAAGAGTTAAAAGGAATTCAGCTTCTCAGGCATATGAAAAGGAAAGTGCTAGAGTATAAATAATATTTCATATAATCAATGAAAAATAAGAACAAGCTCTAAATTAGATCTGACAAAATCCACTTTTTATAGCTGCATTTTTTACTCTCCCCTCAACAGATTTGAGAGTTTGAGGACAAAATGAATCAGTCATATGAATCCTTTATGATTCGTTTTAAAGAAAATTTTACTCTTTATGTACTGAGCAAATGTTCAAAACTTACCAAACAATGTTACAAATATTTTCCACTTACTACACCTTAAGAAAATTGATAGAATAGAATTAATATAAAATTCTGCTTTCAGAAGAGACAAGCTTGAGTATTTTCAAGAGAAAAAAAAAAAAGACAATATTAAAAAGAAAATGTATGAAGACTCATAAGCCAAAGAGACAAAATTATATTTTTAATAATGCTTTCATGAAGAAGGCAAACTTTGGATTATGCACAGATATTTTGAACTGAAATAAGCTACAACAACAAAATGACAAAATTAATTAAAGTATTGAAAAATGGGAGTTTATCAATCATCAAATGAAAAGTAGACATTTGTGTAAAATAATTGGAGTAAAAAAAGCTTAAAAAAGAGACAAAAATTCTAAAGAAATGACAAAAAAGATTGAGAAAATAAACAAAACTTCTAATTACATAGAGACTATCATGCAGATAGTTTTAAAAAACAGTTCTGCCAAGAGGTGTGTGCAGTGTGTGTGTGTATTTATGACTGCTGAAAAATTCTCAGCCTAAGCCACCTCCCAAAATGATCAAACATTAGAAATATTTTTGTCTCTTCTTGTTCAAGCCAATAACTTTTCAGTACCCCTCATATATACACAGCAAAGCTAAGTTATACACCTTAAAAAACAGCCAAAGAAATAGTCACCATTAGCAGAATAGATTAATGTGTCAAGGCAGGAGGTAAAAAACATGTCTTTAAGTAGCTTATTTTAAATTGTAAATTTTATAGCTAGTGCATCACTTGATTTCCTTGGTTATATTATTTGACTAATTAGTAAGAGAAACTTTATGACCTCCTCCCCCAACCTCCTGCTTCCACATTTAACAGTGGATAAATCTTCAAATTCATCTGTATTTTTTTGGAGTTTTTATAAAATTTGATCAATATTTTGATATAACCATTACAACAAAGGTTAGCAAGATGTCCTTTCAAATGACTGTGGTTATAACAAAGTAACCAGCATTCTTACTTTGCCAGGATTTTCTAGGACAACTTATTGTATCATCAGAATTTTCTTCTCTGGCAAAAGTTTTGTAGTCTAATATTATGTTCAACTAATGCTTCCCTATTATACATTGATTTCTTTGGGTTAGTGTCTGGATCATAGTTGTTATTGTCATAATGTTTGTGCCTTCTGGTCTTCTTCAGATGTCCCATTTATTTGATCCAACTGGAATAAATTGTTCTCATTTTGTTGTGCATGCTAGAGGATATCTCATCTCATTTAATTCTATCTTATTAATTCATCCCTGTGATATCACTTGTCTCTTTGACTGAACAAGAGTAGAAAACATTTCTTTTTCATACTTGACCCAGAGATTGAAATCCTGATTGCTAGGCAACTTGAATCTCTTAACCAACACCTTTTATTCATCCAGGTGTTCCATAGAACAAATAATAAGTTGAGAACACTATTCTTATGGATTGAATAAAGGGTTTAGTTCAAAATTCCAAGGAGGTTATCAAGCATGACAGTCACCCAGGAAGGTCAGGTGCAACAGCTAAAACACTAAGTTTTTTTAGGAAAGTCTTCATTCAAAGCAGTTCAGCTGATATAAAAGCATTTCTAGAAAAACAAAATACAATTCTTTTAAGATTTATAAAGTGAAATTGTACCAATCCCTGTAATAAAATGTATATCAGTGAATCCAGTAACCTTTCTAGTGTTTTATACTAATAAATAAAATGTACAACATTGAACATTTACAACAAAATCATTAAATGAAATTCATGCATGCAATAAAATATCCTTTTGTGCAGGACAATATCCTCTTTACAACAATACATTCCAAGATGCATCTATGACTTTCATTCCTGTGCAAGCCAATGCTTTTTTATAAGGGGTGGTGGTGGTCAGCAATTGAAGGTGTTGACAACTTTAAACAATTGAAGTGGCAAGAAACATTGTTGTAGTGCTGATCAGGGCTTCATTTGTGTTTGGTTTAGGCATCGGTCTTCCCCTGATTTCACAAACTACAAGCACTGGAGGGAACGGAAACAGTGGGGAGAATTCATAAATGACTTACAACAATTTCCAAAGAAAAGGGAGTAATTCAACTGACCTCCTCCTCCTGGATCCCAATCTAAAAGTGGAAAATTTTGTTATGGACCAAAACTTTTACAAATAAAGTTAATATTCAGAAAGGGTATTTAGCCACTTTCTGAGAAGGTTTTGGTCAAACAATGATGCTAGATATATCAAAGAAGCTAAATGCATAAATATATGTTAAAACCTATCATATTCTAATAACATAAAATATTATACATATATTTTTCAAGAAACAGAAATTTCTTTATAAAGGCACTTTCCTATAATTCCACAATTGTTAATTATGGTAAGTTGTGGATGTAAAGGATAAACCATTTACTAATATCAATTAACACAATAACTTCAGTTAACATAAAAATAATGATCACATTATTTTGGAATTATTGTTGAAAATTTCTTTATTATGACTGTTTATACTATTTTCCCAGTGTACCAGAGTTAAAATACATCTTTATGTGATGTGTCTTGAAGCAATTTACCATCAAGAAAGAACATCTCTGGTTGAGGATGATCAATGACAACCAAGGAATATTTCCATAAAATGTATTCAGCAACTAATTAACACTATAAATGTCAAATATATAAATGTCATGAGGAAAATTACTTGACATTTCTTGTCCTTACAAATTTATAGAAATTTACATTTTCATTTTCTTTAAAGGTTGAATTGTAAATGTCTTGATAATGATTCCTCTATACTAAATAATCATTACTATATGTACAAATTAGTAAAAGTTATTTCTTGTAGAAAAGCAGACTGTAATAAAAACAATAAACAAATAATACCTTATATTGCTAATAGACTTCCTGGCTTTTCTGTAGACAGGAATGTGTGAGGCATCAGATGTGGTTGTAGATAATCTCCGCTTGTCCGTTTTAGTGAGTTTGTCAACTTCTGGCTGTTTGGAAGATATTTCTGTTTGAAGGTCCTGAAAATTAAGTTACCAAAGAGAAAAAATATTAGATATAATCCAAATATTTGCACACTTTAATGTATAAATCTGGCAAAAGATGGAAAAACAATCCAATCAGAAACATAACTGCTATGTCTAATTTCATAAATTAAGTTGATTTTTTCTTGCAATTGCAATTTCTTTTTAAATATTAAGATTTTGCTTATGAATAAAATGATTTTAAAACAATTATTGAAGCTACCAGTGATAAAACTAAACTAGAAATGATCCTTTTATTTTCACTTATAGTGAATAAGTAATTAGTCATTCTAATAATTACAATGCAATAAAAAAAGTTTAAATGCTTTTATAAGCATTAATAATATAAAACATGTTAGTGTTCTGAAGAAAAAACAAGAGTGCAAAAGACATTTATTGGACTAAATTTAAGCACAAGACCTAAGCACTTAAAGTGAGGCTGGTTTTTAAAACTAGCATGCCAATTAAAGTAGTTGAAAGACAAAGTGAAGACTAGAAGGAGAAATATTTGAGATTCTCAGTGAAAAAAGCTAAAAGCAAACCTGGTGTTGCTGAATCAGTTGTTGGACTATTGTGATATCCTCAGGTATCATAACTTGGTCTTGTTCGACTAACATGTTCTCTGTATTAGTGAGCCATTTCAGCAGTGATTCTAACAAAGCAGCATTCTGTCGTACTGCCTGCAGGCCATCATTCAAACGAGCTCCTCGCTGTTTGCACCAAGACGTAAGCTGCAAAGAGAATAGACAAGGCAATACCTTCCTTAAAATCAATGTTTTTTTATAGTATTAATAAAATTATTTTTTAAAACTCCAAAAGGAATCATAAATATGTAGGAATATATTTATGAAAACATTGCTTGAATTTGTCTCACTTAAAAGGATTGTAACAAATATAAAAAACAAAATATTTTCAAAAATTAAGACATTATTCCAGTTATAGGGTTTATTTAATCAATATTCTGAATAATATCTTCAAAGCATAGCTTTTTAAATAGCTCAATAGAAAAAGATTGAAATATGCTAGTGAATAATTCTAGACACTAAAGTAAACAAGCATCAAGAAACATTTTCTTTATATAATGCAAACAGAACAATTCTTTTGTTGTCAGTTACAACACAGTTATGAAGGTCCTCACTCCAAAGAACCACCTAAATTCTGGTGGTCTTTAGTGAGTAAAGTTGAGAATATGATGATGATGGTTATGGAAATCTTTTTGTAACCTTTTACATAAATGCTAACCAAAAAAGAAAAAAAATTTCTTGCATCTTCAAAGATAAAGAAGTGTAAAACTAGAAGTAATGTATGCATTTCAAAAACAAAAATGCAATCATTCAAAACATCTTAAAATTATTAGCAAATAAGTTTAAACAATTAAGTTCAATTTTCATAGTACACAACATAAATTCATATAGCTGATAGAAAATACTCAGAATCACATTTTTCATATTCTTAAAATTATTATATCATCAAGCAACTTGTAAAAATTTATAGATAATTATGTTGAAGCTAAAAACTTAAAATTTTGCGATTTGATTTATTCATTTATATAGTAGTGATCACAGGAGTAAACTACATATTAATGAAAGTACGGCATCCCATTCCCTGATTTACAAAACAACTTGAAGATGCTATGAAATTTATCATGATCAATAATAATTTTAAAAATCAAAAACTACCAAATCTAGCAACATTAAAGAGAAGTAAATATATATATTTCTTTCTTTCAAAATAATCATAGAAAATCTAGAAATACAAATGAAGTGACTTACTTCTTCCCAGCGAGCACGTAGGACGGACAACCATTGTTTGAGAGAAGACAAGGAATCAGGGTGACATCTTGTCACTATCTCTTGACCAATTGCTAAGGCTTCACGTAAGTGGGTTTCTTTTCGAAGGAGGTTTTCTTCAAATTTCTGAAAGGAAGATGTCATTTAAATAAAATTAACTTCAAGATAAAATAATAGCTACCATACATGCCATAGTTGCCAAGATAGACAAAATGTTACAGTTAGCAAAATAATCTCTTAAGTTTTAATATTAAAGCAAAGGTCATCAAGTATGACAGAAACAAAGATTTCTGAATGCAACTTTATCAAAATTTAGAATGGGTGAATAAGTGCATAATTATTACAAAATTTATGCATTTATATCAAATGAAATATACAGGAGTACTTATTAAATGTACTAAAATAGTACTAGAACTTTCAAACGAATACAAAACATTCCTAATTGTCAGAAACAAGAAAAATATTTTGTTGCATTTAGAAGAAAATGTAGAAGAAAATTACCTTGTGCTCTTCTTTCTGTTTAAGTAAGGAAGCTTCATCATCAGGGAATGAGCCTTGGTAACGTAATTGTCTTTCAGCTTCAGCAAGCCAATCCAATAAGCTCTGGGCTTTTTTATGGAAATCATCAGCCTTGGAAATAAAACATAGAATTTATTATAATTAAAAAAAAAAAAAAAAATTTAAAAAGAAAACATAATGCAATTCTACATACACAGTTCAAATGAAAAAGAATTATATAGATTTCTCCAAAGTTTGAAATGCATCTAAACCAGAGTTTATTTCCAAGTTATAAAAATTATCTTACAATAAAATTTGCCACAATGTAAAAAAAAAAAAAAAAAAAATGAAAACTTGGGAATCCAAAATTTAGGGATTGCAGTTCTCCAGTTCCCCAATCTGAGCCACTGTCCATTACTCTACTAAATACCAAGTTACAAAAGTACACAACTTATTCTGAATATATTTTTGTAAGAAAAAGGGAAATAAAGCAAAATAACACCTGTGCATATGAATGATTTACTGTATAATATCTGCACTGAACTTTGCACACATTTTTAACAAACAGTGGTTGCTCAGGAGGCAAAACATGATGTCCTATCACTAAAACTCATTACTGTACACCTGGACACCAACCCAGGTATTTCTATGTCCTTGCACATTTTATTTGCTAGATGGCTGTTTATACAGCAAGAAGATTAATCTGCCTTTTGACAGGTTTTGGCTTTTAGTCCTGCTGTGTCTCTAGCCTGGTGAGGGAACCAATTTAGTTATGTATGATCCAACCATGTAGCAAGTAGTGCTGGGTTATACAACACCAGTAGCACTCAGAGAATGACCAACTTTTGAATGTCAACCCCTTTTTTAGGCCATGTTAAATTTTATGAGGCATCCACTGAGGATTGAACCCACTACTTAATACTAATGGTCAATTAGACTAACCATTATGCCATGTCAAGGCACATTAAACCAACAAGTCATTTAATGATAATCAGTTGGTGATATGTTATAAAAGTAACTTAGCAGAAACAAAGCTGCATGCATTGAATATATTTAGATAACATCTTTCTTCTTATTAACATATAATGCAGGTAATATAAGAAAATTCATAAAAACTGAAAGGTAAAATTAATAAGCAGATAATCATCTTACAAGAGACCAATGGATCAGAATTTAACACTAAGTTGTATAAATTTAGATATAACTAAGTGTAACACGTTTCATCTATTAGGACTTCATCAGACTGGGTTTGTTTACCTTGTACACATGTACATGAATGAGGGATGCTGAGATATAATTTCTAAATAAATAATTTCTAAATACCTTCTGTTAAATGGAATTATTTATTATCAATAGCAAGAAATGTATTTAACATTATCTGAAATGTACATTAATTTTTCCCAAAGTGTTGGATGGGAATTACAGAGGCTTGGCAAGGGGTAGGAGAGAGAAATGCTACATTATAAATTTCTGGTATTTATAAGAATGTAAATGTGATATACTTGTTAATGTGTTTTTTTGTTTTTTTTTTTAAAACCTAAGATAAATCCACCAAAAGATTTATTTATTAACATATCTGAGAAATATTTTATAGTAGTATTTAAGCTAATCATTAAATTTCTCAGTAATAGAGCAATGGAAATGTGAATAAACCTAAAAACTTATCTTTTGGGGGTAATTTATATAAATAATTTTAGATACCCAACAAACATAGATATTTTTCACCTGTGATCTTTTTGGTCCTGAAAGTAAAGAATATTTTCTTGGAAGAGCAGTAACAAAATTTTTAAGCTTACCATTCTTTGAGCTTGTTCTAAGCGTTCTTGCTTATTAACACTGAGTGTACAAATGCGATCCCACAGTGTGGTCAGCTCTATAAGCTGGGCTTGTTGCTGAGTTGTATCTTCCTCAGATTTCTCTATAAGCTCTTTAGCAGCTTTTCGGACAAACTGGACAGTGTTGGATCTAGCACCCAGTTCTTGTTGGAAGGCCTATAAAATACAAAAAGGCAACCATATTGTCATTTAGTAACCCAAAATTCACTATTTTACAATCAACTCATAGAAAATTCACACATATACTAATTTGGAGCTGTTTATTTAAATAATTTTTTTAATTTCAAAGTTTTAATGATTTTCTGATATTTAAAAGTCATACTCTGAGATGAAACAATTTTATAACAATATTAACCTTTTGTTTGTTATCACATACAAAAGTACATTTTTACATCTCCATAGATTGTATACTTGTAAAAGAGAGCAGTAATAATATTAAAATAGTTTATGAAATTATTCAAACCAGAATATAGACTATATAACAATCAATTGCAGGTTTGGTGAGAAAAAGTAGTCCAAAATCCTTCAACTAATAAACAACATGACAAGCTAATCTTGCTTCCAGTGAAAAATCAATCAAGATTCTGTAATGTGAATGCAAGAATACCGTTAATAAAATACATTATCATTTTCACTTTTACTGCAGAAGCAATTTAAATTAAGTGTAGATGAGAATGTATAATTCAGTCAGATTTTCAGTCAGCAACAAAGGTAAAGTTGATTTATTTCACTAATATCATGTAAGAAATTTGCTACTTACTTTATGTGCTTCAATGAGATTGTTGACCGTTTCGATATCCCCATGAACAGGCTGTTCTTCAGACAATCCAGGCTCGGCTTTCGAGAGCCAGTCCAAGAGGGCTTGAAGTGCCTCATTAAACTGACCAGAAAACAACAGAGCTTCTTCCAAATTTCTTTGCCTGGAAATAACAACAATAAAAAAATACTTGTAAATCAGAAACAAAATCTTGTAAATACACTTAATAGAAAAAAAAAAAAAGAAAAAGATAAATTACAAGGAGCTACACATAAAAATGTTGAATGATAAACATTGTTGTCAAATTTGAAGCAAGCAATATACTGGTAAAATTTATTTCGATGATATTCATAGTAACCAAAATGACAGTTTAAGATGTTTAGTTAACAATTGATATAAAGCAGTGTGTGTGTGTGTGTGTGTGTGTGTGTGTGTTGTGATTCATTCATTCATTCGTTTTCTACAGCTTATCAACCTTTTGCAGGTTATTTAAAACCAGAAAATATTTTTTAGATCACAAGAATTTTTTTGAAGATAATAATGGTTTAATACTACAAGTCTTACTAATTAACCCATAGCTGGGAGGAGAAGAGATGGAATCATACCTTTCCCAAGGGTATTTGCATGTAAGTGAATATAACAAACTCAAATGGAATTGGAACTTGGCTCTCTGATTAACAATTCTGAGCCATTATCTATTACATCACTTGCACATCCAAACTTACAGCATCTGGTATTCCCAAGTAGTCACCCATCTAGGTACTAACCAAGCTCAATGTTGCTTAACTTCAGTGATCATACAGGAATTTGTGTTTCAACATGATGTGGCCATAAGCCATGTCTGTATGTGCATGTGTAGAATTAATGGATTTATTTTTAATTTAACATTTTTTATTACTTCAAACGTTATTTTTAGTGGATGTCCATATCTTATTTTAAACAGTGTTTATTACATTTATTGGTTTACACACTTGAAAAATCTAAGAAAATGTGCTTTCTGTCAGGGTTTGAACCTGCACCTCCCTTTGTAGGAGAAATCACCATTTGGTTTTAGACTGCTCGGCCACAGAGAGTGAACAGCCTAGAAAAGTTCTATTTCTCTTTTAAGGAAGTACATTTCGTTATTCAGATTTTTCTGAAAAGCCCATATCTACTCAGTTTCATATACAAAAATGTAAACAAAGCAATACTGAAAGCATGAATTAATGGATTTAATTTTAATTGGAAATATTTTTATTATTGCAAATGAAGTATATCCACTAAAAAATAAGGTTTGAAGTAATAGAATATATATATATATATATATATATATATATATATATATATATAAATAAAAACACAGATACTACACACTGACTCCAGACAAAAGTGATGAGAGCAATACTTTGATCATAGGGAAAGCATGGATCTATACATAAATAATTACACCATTGCTTGTATTTTTTTTATTAAAGAAAAAAAATTTCATTTTCATAGTGTTTTTTTTTTAATCATAATATAAAAACAAAATTATCTAACATCATATATAATGCTATTTTTTGATAACTTGAATATTAAAAATATGAGTCTTAATGAAATATTACTGGCTTTCAATGTATAAGGAGATTATGATGAGTATTTGTACACTTATATCATTAGTGAAACTCAGAATAATATTGGAATTATGTTTATTGTAGTCTGTTCAAGACTTTAATCAAATAAAAATAGCTAAAAATCACAAGGTTTTAATAGACTCAATTTCACAGTCATTAACAAATTTAATGTGATAATACAAAGCTAAAATAATCAAGTAACGACAACAATACATGATACATGTATCAATTTCTTGAAAATTTCACTAATAACCACTTGGTGTTTACAGTAGATAAAAGAATGAATATTAAAATTGGAGCAAAGAAAATAAAAATTATTTTTTTCATAAAGCAATGTGTAAGTTGTCAGTTCAGTTTAGGTATTTTTTTAAATTTAATTTTCTTTTAAATTTTAAAATGTAAACGGATAAACTTGAAATTTAAAAATAAATGTCTATAAAAAAAAATTCATTTTTAAAAACATTGAGCCTTGAAATAATTTAGCATTTCATTTGTAATAATGTTATTGTCAAAAATATTGTTTCAGCCTGAAAATGCAAAATAAAACCAAAAATAAACAAGAATAATTTATACAAAAGAAAGATCTTTGCACATACCTGGATACGGATTTTCCACAAACAACATTCCACCTGTTTTTGAGTTCACCCAACATCTGCTGTATAACAGGAACATCATCTTTTGGACAACGGTCTTTAAGGCAACGGGCTGTGCGATTAATTGTATCATATACTGGTTGCTTAGCACCCAAATTCCGTTGGAATTCCTAGAAAGTGAAAAAGAATGACATTCTTCTAATTTAGTCAAAGCAAATAAATTAAAAATGTCATTTCTTCCTATATTTAGAAAGAACAAAAAATAAAAAAAGCTTGAATATATTAATGGCTCAATAAAAGTTCATATATAAATATCAATATCTTCAAAGATAATTTTTATATAAATATCAGAGTTCATTCATTTTTTTTTTAAATGAAAAATCAGCATTTAATTCTGGCTTTTACCTAGATTTGAACACTATTATCCAAGGGAAATACTTAACTATTTCTAATAAAACTGGCCATAACTCAGTTATTTTAAATTTTATTTTAAGCCATGGTAGAAATGCACCTGGCAAAGGTCAAACATACTACATAAGTGGATTTGAATGAAATGATCTTGCTAACTATTATGTAACTTATCAAACACTTAAACATGCTATAATAAATTATCTAACAATTATTACTATTACAGGATATCAAATAGGAAAATGAAAAATTTTAATTTTGCATTAACTTTAATGGCTGATCATGCAGTAAGGCTAGTATTGAAGATTGTTTATTTCTTTTGAATTGAAGAAAATAAAAATTTTTAAAATTATGACATGAAGAATGCTTTTTCATCTGAATAGCAATTCTATTTAAGTAAATTACAAATATTAAGTTTTTTTAATGCTCAATAAGATGAAAGAAAATAAAACCTTCAAATTTTTAAAAAATTTGATGTTGCATAAATAGTCAATTTCTATCATTAACAAATTACCAGAATAATAAGTTTTCAATGATATTTCTTGGTATTTAAGAACATTAGAAAGCAAAATGATGAAACCAAATTATTAAAATGCAAAATTTAACAATTACCATGAAAACTTTTACTAATTGAAAAATAAGAAACAAGACAAAAAGGATTTTTTTTTAAAATTATATTTTTTTTTTTTTGTAAATGATAATTACCTTGTGTTTAGCAATTTGCACTTTGATTTTAGCGGGGTCATTGCTAGTAGACGTGTCTGCATCAAGAACTTTTTCAGCATCATTCAGCCAGTCAAGAAGATCTTTCCATAATGAATGGAACTGAAAAGACAAGACAGATAGTAAATCACCATAAATCTACATTACAACTAACTCTAATTTTACACACACACACACTCTCGAGATTATGTAATTCTTACAGAATTTGGTGAGAAGAATTTCAGTAGTTTGCTCTTGGTCAAAAACAAATGGGTCGACCAAAGCATCAAAGGAATCAACATGTTTTACTTTGTTTTCTAGCATCTAGAAATGGCAATCTGTTAGCTGTCCAGTTTTCAGCAAAAGCCAGGTGTGACATAGACAGGAAGTCAATAGTTATTTGTCAACAGGACAAATATAGTAGCAATTGTTCAAAATGTGCAAATGCATAGTTAGGTTACTACCCTCCCATCAGTCACACAATTTAGTCATGCCTTAACTTTGTTTACATATTGATAAAGCTATCAAGTTAATAATATATACTAAATGGAATCTGTTTTGTCTTAAATATATTATTAAAGAAAAAAAAAAGCAAGCAAAATAAAATAAGTTCTTTTTTTCTTCTTATTGGATATAGAAATTTTTGTTGTGTTCTTTTGCTTAGATAAGATGCCATTTACTTTGTCCTTCCATTAACAATTTCAGAGTACTGGTTGAACAACTCCTCAGTAATCAACCACAGTGGGTTAATTTTATCTCACATGACACACAAGGTGTTCATTGCTTCAACTGATTACTTGAACACTATCATTAACAGATATGTACACTGGACTTAATGACTGGGGCACAGACTAACCTACATACACATAAAAAAGCCATAAACAAACCTACTGGTTATCTATTGTCGGCAACTGGAAAGCTAAAATTTGAGACTATCATTATACTAATCTATATGCATTCCAAATGCAGATATCCCTATTGAAATGATTCAATAGATTTTTTGCAAGTGGCTATTGGAAGCTGTGAAAAGATCAGGTATTTAAATGTGACTTCTTGAAATAAAGAACTAAAACAGAAAAATATGAATATGATTTACTATTTGCACAAATCAATTTTACCTTCTAATTCTTTTATTTATGGGATCTAGAATGATAGTATCAACTAATTAAAAAGGTGACTATCCAATAATCTAATATTGAATCGTCACTTTTTAATCTGTTCATAACTAAACATGAACAAATATATTTATAGATAATTTGAATACATTAATTTTTCTTTAATCAGTTCTTATGAGATATATCAGTAAAATATTTTTGGATTTAAATATTTAAAATATTTGCATTGAAGTGCATGACTTGACTATCAAATATTTTGGTGAAGAATATTAAATTTATTCAATAAATAAAAGTTACTTATATTTAAACTTACATCTTTCAAGAAATTAGTTGAAAAAGGAAGTTGTTATAATTATTAAAAGTAGTAATATTAAGTGAATTAAGAAAAATTCAAGAAAAGTTTTTTTAATCAATAAGTCTCACAAATCTAAAATAATGTTGAGTAATTTGTTTTGGCATTATTGATTCATTTGTTTTTTTATGGCCCATTAACCTTTTGCAGGTTATTTAAATCCAGAAAATATTTCTAGATTTTAAGAGGTTTTTGGAGATAATAATTTACTGATAAAAGATCTACTAATTAACCTATAGCTGGAGAAGAAAATGTGGATTCATACTTTTCCCAAGGGTATTTGTACATAAGTGAATATAACAAACCCAACTGGAACTCGGCTCTCTGATTTCCAATTCTGAGCTGTTATCATTACACTGCTCATACATCCAAGCTTACAGCCACCTGGTATTCCCAAGTGGTCACTAATCTAGATAGTGACCAGGTTTGATGTTGCTTAACTTTGATGATTGTACAAGAACTGGTGTTTCAAGAAGATATGGCTGTAAGCCTGAGTATTTTGAAAGTAAGGCAATCATAAAATATAGTTTATGATAAATAGTGAATATTGTGCAAAATATTGGTTGGACCTCTTTAAACATGAATTCTTAGTTGTAGCTTTTAATTAAAAAAAAAAAAAAAAAAAACCCCGAAATTTCTCCAGCCGTGTGCGCGTGTGTGTATGTATGTGAGATGTAACATCACAAACATTAGTATTTTGTGTGATAACATTACTAAAGTTGAAGAATTTACAGAAAAAAAATGTCTTTTTGAAGCCTCTTATGAGAAAAGGTTAAAGATGAAAGTCTTATCAGCACCACAAAAGGCAGTGCTGAATATGAAACATATTAGTAATTATAATACAAAGGGAAAAATAAAGATACCTGTCTAGCCTCTTTGTAGCCACGTTCCAAATGGCGTGTTCTCTCTGCACTCCTTGATACAATTTTTTCCCATCTGTGCTGCACACTGGACAGGAGATTTTTTATGAGAATAACATCCTGTTTTTGGCTGAAATATTTTAGGTGGGTACCTCTCTTATCCAAAGCAATCATAGCATCCCGATTGCGGGCAATATCTTTTTGCAGGTTCTGTAAACAGTTTAAAAAAAAAATAAAATAAAATAAATAAATAAAATAAGGATTTTTTTATTTTCATAAGAAAATTATCACAGATCATAAATTGTAATAGCATAACATCAGTTACAGTAAGAAAAATAAAAAGAAAGTCAAAGAGAAAAACTGTTGTAAATAGTGTAATACAATTGACAGTGTGGGTGGCTTGCTCTCAGAAGTTTATGGTAGCACATTAATGTTAAATGTTATCCAATGAAAGCAAAGCATGTAATCAAGTTATGTTCTATGTATATAATTAAGTGTTTTTGATAACAAATATGTATAAAGATAAAAGAGTGACCATCTAGCCACAGTAATTAGCCAAAGGGGAAAAAGGAACTGTGCTAGAGAGTGATAGGTCAGTATCACTAGAAATGAGGAGAATCAGATTCATTTGGGCCCTGCCGTTCATCTGTATAAGTGGAGCTGGTCAAACAATTTGATAGAAAATTAATCTCATTCACTTTCCTACAAACATTTTAAATAAAGCAAGAACTTAAACTGAAAATGTATAAGTTGTATTTTCAGCAGTGCTACCACTGAAGCCACAATCACTGGCCTATTAATAACAACGAAGAATTTTACTGAAGTGGTGTGCTATCACATTGTTATTATAATAGTGTAAAAATAGATTTTAGAAATAGTCAAACATTTATAATTGTCATAATGAATAATGTTCTTTTGAATCAAATTAGACAAAGAAAGTATACACATTTGCATTCTTGAGAATCCTATTCCCTAAATGTACAAGCCGATAAAAAGCTTATCTTTTGATTTTTTTTTTAGAAATCTTATGATATAAACAATATAAAGCAAAGAAAAAGGAAAAAAAAAAGATTGTTTAAAATCTAATGCAAAATTTACTATTTAAGACTAATTGACAATATACTTTACACACCAATCACTTTTTGGATTATACAGCATTTAATTTTGTTGACAAAATCCTTTCATTTTTTCTTTTTTGTAATATTGAATGCAACTTTATTGTGAACAAGACTGTCTTTTGCAACCTACAGATCTGCAAACTTGTCAAAGATAAATTTTCAGTGAAATAATTATAAGTTGTAGTTGAAGTATATTCTAATAAAAAAATACTTGATTAATCACTTATGGTCATTGAAGACTTACCTTGTGATCTTCAATTTGTTGTGTAATTCTGTCTACAATCCGGCTAACTGGTTGCAGATTATTCAGTTCTTTTTCAGTCTCTGTTAACCAGCCAATAAATTTGTTCAGATCATCATGGAATGTGCTTGCCTGGCCAACAGCTTCTTCTAATTTGTTCTATAAGCAAAACAAAAACAAAAATTATTTCAATTCAAATGAGAAATTGAGAAATTGCAATGACAAATTCTGACACAGAATGTCCAATAATTTCAAATTGTTTTATTAAAGAAATCTAAAAATAATCCAAATTTCCAAATACAAATATTTAAACATGAAACATAAAATCAGACACCTCATATAAATTATTTTATATGCTCAAATATGACAAACATTTATGACTTGTGGGATACAAGATTATAGCAGCTGTAGAAATCATTCAAATGTTAATATGAAAATTATATCTAGAAAGAGTGTTAGATAATTTCCTCTTAACTAAGTTTTGTTTAGTTTGTTGGGTTTTACAGCATGTCAACCTCTGATGGGTCACCTGTTAACTAAATTATTACTAAAATAAAACTTACCTAAAAGGTTTTCTTTAATGTAGCCACAGAAAATTATTACTAATGATTAATACATTCTTCATAATGTTCTTTGAAATAAAAGATCTTGAAATGTCATAAAAACATGATTTGTAGAACAAGATTTTTACATTAGATAGTTTTGATTTTTTTTTAAATGATTTGATATTAGCATTAAAAAAAAAAAAAAAAAAAAAATTGAAAAATATAAAGATATGCGTGTGTATAATATATATTTATATATATATGTATGTATGTAAGAATATGATATGAAATTCTACATATCAAGACAATTGAATAACAAAGTGGAATGCTACTTTAGTAAAAAAGAAAAAGCAATTTACTAAAGTGAAAATGCCCAGAAAATACATTGATTGTTAAATCCTTCACCACAAATTTGCATCCAGGTTATTACAATATTTCATCTTCCTTAGCAGATTTTCTGAGATATTTAAAAATAAAAACAATAAAAACAAAAGCACAGGAAAAACTGAATGAGATTGGCTAGACTGTATTTGAACATATCTGATAAAAATGTAAAACTAAAAAATTTAAATTTCAGCATTTCCACACTCCACTCGTATACATATATAATTCCATAAAAAAAAAAAAAAAAAAAAAAAAAAAAAAAAAAAAAAAAAAAACACTACTTTAGTTCAATGAAGTCCTTGTAGAGGATGAAACATGTTGCACAGAATTTTTACACTTTGTCATTCAATTGTCTATATATATATATATATATATATATATATATCATGTATTTGTGTGTGTGTAAAAATTTCAGAGTGTATCTATAAAAGGACAGTATGAATAAAAGACAAAAGAAAAACTTATCTTAGCTGACAAGTTTCATCCTTTGAGGGACATTATCAAGGTAAATGGGATTTTTTTTTGTGACAAGTATTTACATACAAGAACAAAATTTTTGGTATACGAAAAGTTTTTTCTGATTTTTCCACTAACCTGCTGAATATTTTTGAGCACCCCTATACCAAAAAATTTTGAAAAATGAATAACATTTTTGCTCTTGTATATAAATACTTTTCACAAAATAAAATCCTTACATTTGCCTAGATAAAGTCCCTCAGAGGACAAAACATATCAGCTAAGATAAAGTTTCCCTGTCTTTATATATCTCCACAAATCTTATTGTTAGCTCTAGTATAATTTGGTGTTTTAAAAATATTCTCTCTCAGTTGACACAATTAACAAGATCATTTTTTTTTCTATACATCTAATATTACATTTTTTTTTTCAAGCGTTACACAGTTAAACAATTTTACAATATATTTTTTACTTGTCCACAGTCCTTTTCCCTGTTTAGAGCTGATATAAAGTTTAATGTTTAATATTTATTCTGCTTAAGAAAAAGCTCCACTATAGAAAAAATATTGAGTTTTTGTTGGTCATCGATATAAATAAATAATGAAAGAAAATTCCAAAGTTTGAAATAGTAAATAAACCTTTTGTTTATATTACAATATTTTGGGAATGTTTTTGATACATTATTTTAGTGAAACAACAGCAAAAGTGATTAAACTAAAATGTTAATTTGTTTACCTTTCTGTCTAGGGCTCTGGCTCTGATATGATCACATCTTTGCTGCACAGATTGAAGACTGAATGGATTTTGAAACGGATGGTTCACTGGCTTTTTTCAAGTATCTTTTCTCCATCATTTTCAGTTTATTTGCAATACCTTCAAGTCGTTCAAGCTCAGTATAAACATCCTACAATAAAAAAACAAGTAGATTAGCAGGAATAAAATCAACCACACACTCATATAAAAGAAACAGAAATGATTTTGCAGTAATCATTTGAAAGATAAAACTGATAAATTTTATATTAGACTAGTACATCAGTAAATGATGTAATCAAAATTACTTAGTAGCGTTGGTGCTGACTGCAAGCTGTTCAAAGTGGGCTTCTTGTTTTGTTTTGTTTTTTACATTGTAGATAAAACGTTTTTGCTGCTGATTAACCACTTTGAGTATAAGAATTTTTTTTATAACATTTAGTAAAGTAAAAAAAGATTATCAAACAATGAAAAATATTTCAAACAGGCAAAACACACTTTTAAAATATTGTTAACATTTGCTATGCTTATAGAGGAAGAATGCTTAATATCATCATAGTGTGAAGAACATAGGAATTAAACCAAATGCCACCATTACTCCATTAATGGCTTCTCTCTTATTACATATATGTCACTAAAATTAAAGGTAGTGGGGGAAAGGATGAAACTGACTCTTCTTAGTTCTTGTTTAGGGCTAATATTTTTGGTTATTTATGGTCATAACCTCTTGATTGCTTATTCACATGTGTGAGGAGAAAAAAAGGACTGGTCTGAAAAATTTTGGCTAAACCAACTAAAAAAAAAAAAAAAAAAAAAAAAAAAAAAAGAAAAAACAATTTGAAAAATCAGCATTCTGAAGAACCCATTTTTCAAATCAGTATTTCAATGACCAACATTGAAATACTGATTTTGAAAAGTGGGTTCAGCCAAGAATTTTTCAACACCTACCACATCTAAAGACAGGTTAAAAAAAACAACAACATGGTAGTAAATTTGTAAACAGGTTTCATGGGATTAATTTTATCTTATTTAATTTATTCCTTTTATTTTTCAATAAATGCTTTAATTCTCATTTGAATTGGGTATTTGATGTTTGCTTCCTATGTTGAAAAATATCTTTTTAAAACATTTTTATTTTCATTTAGTTTAAAAAAAGTATATTGTTTTTTCCTTTTTTGCTCAGTGCTATTCTTTGACTATAAAGATGATGGCTACTATTACAATTGTAACTTTACATTTTGGAGAAAATAATTTTCACTTTATGGATTTCTGCTTTAATAATTATTATATTAAACTACTAACAATTCTCCAATATTCTTCATGGAAGAACTACCGATTCAGATAGAAATTTATCCTTGAAAATGTTATGAATTAATAAGTAATAGAAATAAAAAAAAAAAAAATATCTTCCTCTATTTACCAGGCACATTTCAATCATATACATTGTTATAAGCAGATTAAAAACATCATCAATGAAAGGTGATCCGTAGTGTTCTTCTATGCATGTCCCACATCAGGATAGTTATATTTGTATTAAGGTTTGTCTTTTTGCTATCACTCCTAAGCAGTATTCTTCCATCTATTTACACAAAGCTTGTTAGATCATTCACTGCTTTCCTTCATCTCCCTTGCTTTCAATATATGCAGTGAGTATCAAATTCTCCAAGCTCTCTTTCAGTATGACTTAATTAATCTATTTCTTATATAATATTGTAGTTTGTAAAGGTGTTCAGTATCTTCCAATCCTCACTCTTTTGTCACTGAATTGTGGATTATCTCACTTGACTTTGCTTTAAAAAAAAAAAAAAAAAAAAACAAACACTCTTCCTCTCTCTAGGTGATGGTCCTTAAGCCTATAAAAAGGTGTGCATTTATTTCCATAGTCTCTTTTCTCTTTTACAGCTTTTTAACTCTGGCTATAAGATGTAGTTCATATGTGGGTAAAGCATCTCCCATCGGGGCACATTCATTTTCATGGGATTTTTCTCTCAACTTTTTCTACTCTCTTGCACACATAAACAAGTACATTCTTATTCTAGTTAGTTTCAGGTTTCTTTTTCCTTTTGTCACATGTAATTTCTTTTTATAAATACATTGTTGTTTGTCTTATATTGTTTTGTGTTGCTCATTTTTACTTGGGCTCACATAGAGTCAGCAATAATTGTTGTAATTGTTGCAGGGTAACTATTCCAGGAGACCTGTTTTCATCCAAACATACAAGCGATTATGCAGCAGATTCATAACCTCATGGTACCTATTTGAAATCTAAAATGTTGTTCACTTGATGCCAAGTGTTTTTATTAGGTGAAGATTTGCATATGAAGCAGGCTAACATATGCAAATCAACCATGCCACTTGTGCTCAAGTTTACTTTCTGCCAAAATTCTGCCTGGTAAAAAAAAAGAAGAAAAAAAAAAAATACAAGCCACATGTGGCTGCTTTTTTTTTTTTACTGACTGTAGATTACAATTATTCATCACTACAGAGAATCAATTACTTCTAAGATGGATTTTTTTCATTAAATGCTTAAAAAAAGAAAAAAATTTCCCATTAAAAATAATCTGCATAAAAAATCTACACAAATCTCCAAAAGAAAAGTCAAGACAATTAGTTACCATAAATTTGTCTAGTTGTTCTTTGGCAGTGTTTGGCAGGCCACCAACTGGACGTGACATAATTAACTGATTTTCAATCTCACCCAAATGCATCAGTAAATCTTGCATTTCTCCTGTGAAAGACTGAGCCTATAATAAAAAGTAAGATTTGATTTTAGTCAATGACAAAAACATGAACTTAATAATTACTAAATATATCAAAATTACTTCAGATTAAAAAGAAAGGTTTCTTTATAAATAAAACTTACTTCAGTGTAACTTGTTTAGGATTCAAAGTTTTGAAATCATTTGCAACTGAATTAGCATGTTTCTGGCTTGATTTACCAAGTCAAATTAAAAATATACAACATCCAGTATTTTACAGTGCAAAAAGCTTAGATATAATTTCAGACAAGTAAAATTAACATTTAACAAATTTATAGTGGTTGCAAGTAAAGTTGAACTTTAACCAAAAAAAAAAAGAAAAAAAAAACAAAAATAAAAAATTAAAAAAAAAGAATACTCATTGAAATATTTTTCTGGAATCCAGAACAAGCACAACCAATAATTTCACTTTTATTTGTATAATTAACATTAAACAAAAACAATACATATGTATATTTAATCCTTAATTTACATACAAATGAATGTATTTCTTTATCTAATAAAGGATGTCAACTACAATAATTATTTTCACCATCTTCAACATTTATAAAATTAATTTAATTCTATCAGCACAATGAAAAACTAAATCATTACTTACTTCTTTGAGAGCTTCCTCCAGACCATGCCTCTTGTTTCTGCTTTTATCCAACAATACTTCCCACTTAGCATTTAATTCCTCTAAGCGGCCTTTGATAACAGACACTTCCAAATTGCTTTCGGCAGCTGCCATCTTTTGACCAACATCGTTGAGTGAATCAACACTTGGGAGATGGGCTTGAATGTCATTCTGCAGAACCTGTTAAGAGTGTAAATTTAGACAGTATAAAGACTTAAGCAAGGTAAAATTTATGTAGGAAATATGATAGATACTTGCATTAAGATTAATATAGAATTGAAACCCTAATAAGACATTTAGATGCAACATTTACTATGTGGTGATGACTAGAAAGCATACTTAGGTACTGTAAAAATCCTAGGTAATTTATTAACATTAAGATGTTTACCAGAAAAGAAAGAAAGAGAAAAAATATATATACACCTTTAAATATACAATAAAAAATTTTAACATTTTTTCCAAAAGTAATTTTTTAATTTTATTTATTTTATATATATATATATATATATATATATATATATATATATATATATATAGCTATACTTAATGTATGTCTTTTAAAAAAAAAAAAAATGAAAGTACGCTACAAGATTACTGGATAACTACAGAGAAGCAATACATATCTAATGATTACCTTTAATTTGGCAAGTTCCATTTCAATAGCACGTGGATCTCCAAACAGTTGCTGGACATCATCCACTGCTTGGTCAGTTTTTGCCAACCAAGAAATGATTTCATTAAGAGCATGATCAAATTGTCCAACATTCAAAAGGGCTGTCTGAAGTTTTCGCTGAAGAAGAGAGAGAAAAAAAAAAATCTATTTTGAAAAATCTTACCCTTTTATATTTGAGTAACTGTTTCTAGTTTTTTTTTTTTATTCAACTCATACAAAATAAATAAAAAAAAAAAAAAAAAACAACAAATAAATGAGAAATACATTGGAATCATATTCAAAGGTCTATTTAAGACAAATATAATTTATACCTTTGTAGAGCTATGCTATGCAATTTGAAGCTTATTTCTTTCAAAAAGCTTTACATTTTGTCATAAAATGATAGCATTTAAATATTGAAAATTTTCAAATTAGTTAAATTAACTTTAAAATAAGTCTATGAAAAAGTATGTAGTGCATTAATTAAAATTTGACAATCCGATGTCTATCAAATTGCAAATGAGCAAAATCAATTAAAAGATCCATTCAACAACTAAACAATTATTTTCAAATTATTCAAAGTATCACTATATAAAATAGATTTAAAAATAGACAAAATGAAAGACGAAATTAAAAGACTGTACCTCTCTGTCTGCAATGTTTCCAATGAGCATATCCCAACGTAAGTTGACATTTGTCATTGGCTCCTTCACATAGGTGGCTTGTTCAGCAGAGCAGTCTTTGGAAAGTTCTGCAGCTTGTTGATTCAGAGTTTCTATTTCCACTTGCTTTGGCTCAACTTGACATTTGAATTCCTAGAAAAGTTTAAGAATAGTAAAGGTTCATTAAAGAAATCAACACATAAAAAAAATCAAAATAAAAAAATCAAAAAAAATCAGGTTTTACTTTAAGAAAATATGACAGCAATTATTTCAGTGAATTTAAAATTATTTTGTTGTTTAAACACTAATTTCTTTTAATTGAATCATAAAGATATGTATATTGATGGAATCTTGGATTTTACAAGCACTTGCATTTTATTTCTTGATGGCTTCAGCAATATAAAAAAAATACAAAATTTAAAAATTGTTCTATTCATAATTTAAAAGAGTAATAAAGTTTAACTTTTAATATTTAATTTTAAACAGATTAACATTGAAGAAAAGCATATCAAGTTTGAAATTTATGTGTTATTTAATGAATATAAAAAATGTTAAATCAAGGGAGACTGAGCTAAAATAATAATCATTGTTTGGGAACTAATTGTAGTATTTAACATTAATAAGATACTATCGCTTAGTGTGTAAATTGCTCTCTTGAGTAGTTTGTAACACATCTATTTATTATCTCTCATTTGTGTGTCTGTCTTTGGGCAGAGTGCGTTCAGGGGTGGCTCTGTCAAAGACAACTGAGGAAAATTATACTGTGAGGTGCCCAAGCCCTGGGGAAGAGCTGCCTGAGACTATGCCCTCTCATTACACCACAAAGAGAGATCGGTGCTCGCACCGAGGCCAGTGCAACCAACGGTAGTGGAGGCTGCAGGCAATTTTTGTTCCTAGCTCAGGCATATGCACTCAGGCTCCCCAACTTAAACCAACCTTGTGTCACAACCTGATGTTGTGGGGGGTTGAGAAAAAAAAAAAAAAAAAAAAAAGATACTATCTCATAGTATGGAGCAAAGTAATTAATTTAAATGAACTAGCATCTCAAACAAAGAATTATAGTGTCTTCTTTTAAAG
The DNA here is from genome assembly GCA_903632075.3 of Acanthosepion pharaonis. NCBI lineage: Eukaryota > Metazoa > Mollusca > Cephalopoda > Sepiida > Sepiidae > Acanthosepion > Acanthosepion pharaonis. The sequence goes on from CAHIKZ030000019.1 coordinate 588,175, forward strand.
CACATTGACATACCTTAAGTTCTTTTGTTTGTTCTTTAATGTCTTCAAAGTCAGTACCAACAGGTTTCATGGACTGAAACTTTTGTTCAGTGCCAGTTAACCAAACCAAAAGTTTCTGAAATAAAATGAAAACTTATGAATAACTGACAGAAAAAAAAAAAAAAAAAAAAAAAAAAAAAAAGAAAAAAGATTACCATTAATCAAATGAAATTGATACAAATTTGGCATAATGTAAAAAAGGAAAGTAGAAAATGACATTCAGATGAAAAAAATCTATATACTTTTAAACTAATTATGAAACAAATTTATATTATAATGCATAAAATGTTAGAAATAAAACTCACACATAGCTTATCAGTGCTAAACTGAGAGGTTTAAAACTAAGAATGTTGAAGGATAAAGCTTCAGAAAAATAAAAGATATTTTTTAATATAAATGTACAAAAGCTTTCTATATACTTTATTATTAATCTTATGTAATTACATTTATTTTCATTTTATTTAACTGGAATATCAAATGTGAACATTTTTTTTTTCAAGAGAAAACTCTTTGTCAGACCCCAAAATTTGTCATCTTACTTAAAAAAAATTGTTATTCATTAAATAACAAAAATTCTTTTTAATTTAATGGAAACAAAGACCTTTGTTTTTTTCAATTTGTCTAAAATTATACTATCGATGACAGCCTGTAAACTCATGCATAGACTTTCACATATCTTTAAATTAAAAATATTATTAAATATCGATTATCTATCAGTGTACTTTATAAAATAAATTCCTTTGAATACCTTGTATCTACTAATATGCCACAGTTTTATTAATAGAGTCAAAAACATTTTCTAAAAGTCAGCAAAGAAGGCATTCTACAACAATGATTAGAAGACAGCAAAACAAAAATAAGTGTACACTGAAAACAAATGTTTATTTTTGAAAAATTAGTAATTTTTTTCATTAATATAAGAGCTAAATAATAATCAGATTAATAATAATAATAATAAAAAAAAGAAAAAAAAAAGATCTTAAGACTCATCCAATGTATAATTACCTTTAGATATTTTTATTCAGATATTTTGCTTCTGTAATAATTTTAACATTATAATTATGTTCTTTCCTGTTGATGTAAATAAAATCTGAAAATGTCTCCCATACCAAAAGAAAATCTTGAGAGATAATTAATATCTAGGCACTGCACAAATGATAAAATTGTAGAGAATTTACCATGAGTTCATCCTGGAAATTAACGGCTTTATGGAGAGCATCTTCCAGTGTCCTTGATCTTTTCATGTATTCATTGTTTATGTTGGCCATACTTGTATCAAGATCATCAATATTCTTCTGAACTTCTGGCTTGTCTGGTTCCCCGCATAGATTGACCAATTGTTCACCTGTCTGGTGGACATCTTCCAAATCTGCTTGAGATGCTTGGATATCTTCTTTGATTGTCTAATTAAATGGCATAAAATAATTACAAACTAAACCCTTTCAAGACATCTTGGAAAAAAACAATTTCCAAAAGTAAGCTACATTCTTAGAAACAGTTTCGATATTAATAAATTCAAATAATGAGGAAGCAATGCAAAATTTGATTACAAAAATAATTGGCTTAAACATCCCGTTTAATAGGTGACAATAAATAATTGACAAATAATTTAAAAATGTTAACATAGAAGATAATTAAAAGATAAAAAATATAAAAATTGACATCTTAAAATCTTATGTTAAAAATATCTATTAAAAATCAATACAAAAAAAAAAAAAAAATTATCAATATCAAATCTATTGAAAATGGGGAGGGAGAAATACTTTTGGGATTTTTATTTCTAATATAATTTGTTAATTCAAGTAAATTAAATATATACCTCAAGCTCTTCCTGTTGTTCACGAATAATGGAAGGTTCTAGAGCTGGGGGTTCTTGATTAGATATGCTGTCTTGGAGATCTTTTAGTGTGGTCATCAAACTATTTAGATCTTCCCAGAATTTTTCAGACACTTCAACTGTTTCAGTGAGAGCCTTGCTTCGTTCTTCTGTCATACACTTAATGTTGTCATATAGATGAATGAGTTCATCTAACTTTTGTTTCACATCTGTCAAATGAAAACAAAATTCAGTATGAAAAAGTTTTGGAGTGGAGGATTTTGAAGGAAATACCTATTATTTTTAAATAAGATAAACTAAACATGCTACTCAATAAATGTTACAAAGTAAATAATTATTTCAGTGAATTTAATATTATACTGGGAGAAATACACAAGAGTTGTTTTTTTTTTTTCAGTCAAAACAGAAATCCTATTCATATAAACACTTTAGTTTTTAAATATTTTTTCATACATTAAAGCCTAAAACATCTTGAAAATCAAGTAAAATTAAAAAGGTATAAAATGTACCAAACCAATTCTTTATTATTCCATTATCAACAGCCATGGTAAAATTTTCTGAAAATTGGTAGATACTTAAAATAAAATAAAAATAATTAAAAAGTAATCTACTTTTCACTTGAGCAAAACAGCAGACATGATTCTCTTTTAAAGGTGAGGGCAAAATTTGGGCAAGTAATTTATTAGAAAAGAATTACTCATTTTAAGTTGATAGGGGAAGATTAAAAATATAAATAGTAAGCCATTTTTTTTTCCTAAATGGAGGAGTCTAATTGGTGTTGGTAACAGTACATTTTTTTTTTCAAAGTATAAATATCAGTAAATAAAATACAAAGTGTTTAACATTCACCTTGCTGAGTTAATAAATTCATCAAGGCTTTGGATTTATAAGATAATACTTATTTAGTCTAATGTTATAATAGCTTGGGTCTGAATCTATATTATTTACCCCTTCTACTTTGAGATGATCATGGTCCAAGTTACAACTTCATTACATACATAATTCTTTTGACTAAAAAAGAATTAACAAAAACGAAATTTGATTTTTCCAAATTTTTTTTTCTAGATATGAATGTAATTTCTTTTAACTCTTAAACTTTCAGAAACATGTAAGAATTTACCAACCTCATTACAAATTTATGCTATTAACTGAATGAGATATGCAAAGAAAAAGCACTAAAAAAAAAAAAAAAAAAATTTAATTTACTTATATCATGAACAAGTAGAGACATGTTGAAATTACTGTAGTAAAAGAATGTTTTACTTTATTTTTATTTGTACTTTTGTCTTATTGTTTAATATTTTAAACCTTGAAACCCTGACAAGTATGGATCTCCCACCCTTGGCTGTTCACGACTCTGGGTAGTATACCACCTGCTAAGGTTCAAAGTGTTAACTTTATTTACAATTTTTTTGATTATGGTTGATTAAAAATGTTGTCTGCTTAAGAGGGTTTACCACTCCACACCTTTCTGTTTCTACAGTAATTTTTTGACATGTCTGGTTTATTTTGCACTATACTTAATTTTTGTATCACTAAGAAATAATTTACTTATTTCTCATTATCAGGAATTCTAGCAGCATTTCATTTGAAAGAATAGGCAAGTATTTCAGAGAAACACTATCGTACCAAAAGGATTCAACATCAGAGTGACATCATCTGTTTTGTTAACAATCTATGAAATAATGATTAATATTGACACCAACTTATTCCGATAATATGATATAGAGGAAGAAAAAAAAAATTCTAATTCCCCTTGGCCTGGAAGAGAGCTAGAAACTTATTCAGTAACCTCTCTAAAGATGATGTCTCAATAAAAGCACCCAGCATCCTGTGCTTTAAACAGGTTAGTTGGAGTACATAGGTTTGCCTATCACCTGGTCAGTACTCCTTCCATGCTTATTGAAAGAAGTAGAGGTTTATCCCTTGTTTCCTGTTTAGGAGATGGTTTACTGGTTCTTTTTATTATGGCCATAATGATTTAGTGGTCTTAACTTTTTAGGTGATCTGACTTATCAGTGGCTACAACTTTTCATTATGAGGGTATTGGGTTGGCAGTTTTCTGGTTGCTACTTCTAATTGGTAGTAAGGAACCCAAACTCTTTGGTAGTACTTAGAGAGACTGCTCTGGTCAAGTTACATATTATCAGAGTATTTGTAATGCCATGTTGTGCATGGCTATGTGTCCTTCCATGTATTTCTGTTGGGCAACACTAAGGCCACATTATACTTTAGTTTTCTGGCTAGCTTATATTGCCATAGATGATAGTGATAATTATTTTGGGTTTTTTCTTAAAAACAAACCTTATGACAAGATACAATGAAAAGAAATATATGTAAACCAGTAAATACCCGCAACCTTCCTTTCTCCAGTATTAGTGGCATTCATTCTAATTCCCATAGTGTTGAATCTTTTCTCTTGAAACAGTCTCCAGATGTCTTTGCACTTTGTGAAGCTAATTTAAATTCTTCTATTGCTACCAATGAATTTTCTATTCCAGGCTATCTTTTTTGACAAAAAGATTCTAGCATACATATGCATCGGTGTTTATATTCTGGATAATCTCCCAATTAGAAGGAAATTGTCTCTTGTGTCACCAGATGATTCTTTCATGTGCTCTCGACTTTTGTTATTGCACTATTAGCTATTTCATCTTCCTTTATTGCTCTCCTTCTCAGGACTGTAATATATTAAACAACATTTCTGATTATATAGAAATAGCTCTTTCTCAACATCCAATGGCAAATATTTTTGTGTTTGGTGATTTTAATGCTCATTACGTCAAGTGGCTTAAGCATTCTAATGTTATTAATATTGCTGGTATTCAAACTTTCAATTTTTCTATTGCCCAGTGTCTCAGTCAAATAGTCAATTTCCATACTTGTTTCCTGAATAAATCTGTTCAACATTCTTCTATACTTGATTTGTTCTTACCTCCTCACCTAGCTCTTGTAGAGCATCACAACTCTGTCCTCTTGACAATTCAGATCATGCTGTAGTATCTACTTAGATTTCTTTTGAGTTATCTATTGGAAACAAACCTATTCACAAGAATTCTTTCTGCTACCAGTGTACTGAGTGGGATTAATTTCATGACTTTATTCAAGACACCTCTTGGATTGATATTCTTAACTTTTCTATTGAGAATTCTTCTTGGATTAAAACTGGCATTGATAATTTTGTACCTTCTAGGAAATACCAGGTGAAACCACAATCGTCTTGGTTCACATCAGCCTGTTCAGCTGTTGTAGCCCATAGAAATCACTTTTCCTGGCTGTACCAGCGTAATAGTTCCGATAACGACAGGCGCCTATTTGTGACTGCTTGAAATAATTGTAAATGTGTCCTCAAAGAGGAAGAATCTTTGCTTGCTGATAGAGGTTATACAGTGCCTCATGCTAACAAGTTTGGTTCACATGACTACCAGACAGTGTTCAATAAGAGTAAGTATTCTATACTGTCTCTCTGCACTCAATTTGAGGTATTAACATCTGCTGATAAAGAAGAATGTTTTGCTTGTAAATTCTCTTAAAATTTGACTCTTGACTCATCTGGAGTACCTTTGCCTGACTTTCCACTTAGGCATCTAATTCAGTTCATGATTTCTAGTATCACTTCTAAACTGGATCTTCACAAAGCATGTCGACTTGATGGTATCCCTGAACTGTTTCCTATTCTCTCTCAACTCTACATCAAATACCTTTCTGCTTGTTGGAAATCCCCTTCCATAGTTCCAGTCTTTAAGAACTCAGGCAAACAATCTGATCCTTCTATCAGCCTATTACTCTTCTACCACTTTTTGGCAAAGTACTAGAGGATCTAATTAACTCTAAATAGGTTAAGAAACTCACATTGCAGGGTCTTCTTTCACATAAGCAATATGGCTTTCATTTCTCTAGGTTAACTGCTGATGTGTTAAGGATTATTGCTGAAAGAGTCAATCAAGTTTTAGATAAGAATGATGAAACTTGGGCTGGTGCTTTGGATATCTCAATGGCATTTGACATACTGGTCTTCTTAAATTAAAAGGTTATGGAATTTCTGGACAAATTTTTGAATTGATTCAATCTTTCTTATCAAAATCGCAAAATGAAAGTTGTCTTGAATGGCCACTCTTCTAGGTCTTTTTGCATAAATGCAGGCGTCCTCAACTTGATATCTATGCCAATGACAACTATTTTCTCCTGTCTTAATAGTAAGTCTGACTTGATAAATAACTTGTTAAATGGGGCAAGTAGTGGCTTGTTAATTTTAACATCCCCAAATGAAATTGTTCTTCTAAGAGAACCCTTTTTATTTTCCATCAGCAAGTTAACTTCCAGGCAAGTGATTTCTTGGACTAATGATTTCAGTCGACATTAAGTGGAAAGATTAATTCAATTGCTTAGTCTGCAGCTAAGAAAGTTGGTTCATTATGTCATGCTAGACAATTTTTCTTGCCAGAATTTATAACCTTATATGTTTATAAGTCTACGATTCATCCTTGCTTTGAATATTGCGGCCACATCTGGTCTGGTGCTCCTGATGTATATTTAGAGATTCTTGATAAAATGCAAAGAAGAATCTGCAATGTTATAATCCTGACCTAGCATCTCAGCTTCAGTCCTTTTCTCACCACCATAATATAGTTTTCCTGTGTCTTTAGTATAAATACATTCTTGGCAATTGTTCTGATGACCTTTTCTCTATGGTACCTAGACTTTATGAATTTTAGTGCAGTACTAGATTGGCAACAAGGTCTAATCAATTAACTCTTGAAATGGCTGGATGTAGCCATAAGTTCTATCCTAACAGTTTTTTCTAGCATACTTTTCATTTGTGGAACTCTTCCAGATTCTTGCTTTCCAGTCAACTTTGATTTTCAAAAATGCAATGTCAATTGTTATCTTCTGTCTTAATTCCTACTCTTTTATTGTCCTCTCTCCTTGATGATAGCTTTTCTCATATTTTCTAACACTCAGTAACCTCTTGCATTCTTACTTGGAGTGAAAGGAATAAAAAAGAAAAATAAAAAAAAAGCCACTAAATTTACCATTCACAGCTTCATCTTCAGCATCACCTGCTTGATTGATCAACTCCTGAGCTGTGAACTTTACAGAGTTCAAAGCTGTCAGTCTCAATTCCATATCTTCTATCAAGTGCTGCAAATAAAAATTAAAGCAATAATTAATAATTTGAAAGATTTAGATAAGAATAATCTCTTTAAGGTCAGTGATAGATTTTTTAAGTGGTTTATTTAACAAAAACTTGTTTGAACACCTTAATTTTTTTTTGCATAACAGTAAAATAGGTACTATCATATTGTAATTAATTTTATCACCAAAATTTATGAGGTTCACATATTGCATTATAATATAGAGGTATATCCCATAAGCTATTTTTTATAAAAAATTGTAACTAATTCATTGTAATTATAGTAAATGAATTGTTGCTTCAGGATGTGATTAATGTAGAAACCATGTAGAAAAAAATAGTAAGAGAAGGAAATAATTCAAGAAACATTAGAACTCAACTTCTTTTAATCACTTGCACCACACTTGAGAGATTATCAAAGAACCCCCCCAAGTGATTCAAACATTCAGCTTCTTTAATCCTTGGCTGAATTTTTCCTTTACAAACGGTTGGTTTTATTATTTGTGGTCACTTTCAAGTTATATATAAATTATATTTTAAATGCCATTCAATAAAGACAATATGACAGAATAAGAGTAAGTATGATGAAAATGCGTGTGTGTAGGAGAGAGGAAAAAAAAACATTATTCTAAATAAAGACATAGGATGATTTTTATGGTTAAAAAATTATGTGTATCCATTTTTTTTTTTTTAAAAAGAAACAAAAAAAAACTATAAAACTAGGATTCTTTTCTGCATCTTCACTAGCTGATAATTATAAAAAAAAATTTTTTACATTTCCATTAATTTCAAGTTCCTTAGCTTTGGTGGTGAGAAGGAATCTGCTGCATCACTGGTCTAGCAAGAAAATGTTTGCATTTTAAAGCAAAAAAATAAAAGCAATTTTTCTTTACCGTGTTTTCTGATATTTGCTCCTTCAGTTTGTCTGGATGGGCTGATATAGGTTCTACATGTTGAATCTGTTCGGCTGTTGTAGCTAAACAATCCAACATATCTTCTAACTTGTCTGTGAACTGAAAATAGGCAAAGGTTAATACATCATTGAATACAAACATTAAAAATGCCTGTCAAATGTGACAAGGAAAAGTAAAACAAAATTATTTAGGTTTTCATTTCAAGTTTAGACAGTCTGAACCAGAACAATTGTAGGTTCCCAATAAGTTTATGGCAATAAAGTGGCCATCAAATTTATTAATGTACAAGCTTTAATAAAAATTAGCAAAATAGTCCAAATAGAGATTTGGTTTGTAAAATATGACTGACAGTAATTGAATAGATGTTATATAATTATAGAACAGTATAAAAAAGTCAAATTATAGAAAAAATATTTCCAGAAACAAAACAGTGAAATGAAGAAAACAAAATATCAAACTGACTAATTCTATTTCAATTGAGATGATAATTACAATCTTGGTAATTTTACATATTTTTTATGGTAAAATTTAGTTTGAAAAAGCAAACCAACTAAAGAGTGAGAGAATTGATCTTTTCAACTTAATTTTTTTTACTCTGAAAAAAGAAAAAATACCACAAGTGAATCTAATATTTATTAACATGACAATTAAGAAAGGTTTGTTTCACCCAAAGCTATATCATTTGTGCACAACACATCTTAAAAGGTTAATAAGTAAAAACAATCACCTATTCATTGCTTCAAATGCTTTTCTTTAAGGAAAAAAAAAAGCTGATATTGGCAAGATTATTTTCAAGTGGAACTTATTAATAAAAAAAACAAAAAAAAATTATTTTTTTGTTTTTTTTATTAATAAGTTCCACTTGAAAATAATCTTGATTTTTAGTGAACCTTATTAAGCTCACAAGTAAAATCAATAATTGCACTTTTAATATAAAAAAAAATTAGTTCAAATTTTTAAACTTTAATTTTTATGGAACAAAATAATTTAAATTTACAGTACTACAAAATTATGAGTATAATCAATTTAACAGTAACAATTTCTTGTACAATAGATTTAAGATTTAAAACAAATATCGTATATGTGGATTGTAGAAACTAAAGCATTCAATAAAGCCTCAGAACCTAAAGAACAACAAAAAAAAAAATGATTTACAAATGAGCTAGTCTGACATTTGGGCTAAATTCCACTGAATAAAACACATACACACATAATTTTTTAATGAGTCAAACTTGTTAAAAAATGAATTCTTAAAATATGGACTCTTCCATTTTGAAGGAGATTCCATATATAAATGAAAATTCTTTCCAGTATTTACACACAAAAAAAAAAAAAAAAAAAAAAAAAAAAAGGAAAGTTAAAATGGTTTTATTAAAAACTGAAAATTTTGAATGCAATTTAAACAGTCCGAGCTTTGTTAGAAACAGATTTTTTTTTTTTTTTTACTTCAAAATTTTTGGATAATTTTTTTTTTAAGAAATTATCTGTTAAGAAATTAACTTGCACATAATCAGCCACTGTTTAGTATTTAATTCACAAATCCCACAAACCATTACTATTACATAATTACAATGAGTTCAAATTCACTAGCTGGGGATTGAACTCATTACAGTGGCACTTGTGACTACCACGCTCAGTGAAAATTAGTAAATATCAATATTATTATTTATTTGTTGATAAATACTGTAATGTAAATACAGATTTCAAATGAAGTGTAAACCCAAACATTTCTAGAACATCAATAGAATTACCATAGAAGCTATGTATTAAATTTGCTTTGACAAACAGTATTTTGCTTTAATAAAAGAAATAAAGTATATAAATTTATAATTGTTAATTTATTTTAAAAGGATATGTAACCATAGCTTTTAACTTAACAAAATATGTTCTGAATGTGTTTCTTCAAAGAAAATATTCATACCTTCCCTCCTTCAACTGAAACCCAAGCCATATGCCCCTTCAATCATGTAATTCAGGATAGTGTACAATAAGGACATAGAAGACAAGACCCACCCCGCCAAAAAAAATAGATAGTTTCTCAACATTTTGGCAGTGAGTATTAAAAGAAAAAATTATTAGGGTATTTATAAGCAGGCATAAATTTCAACTTTGTATACAAAACTCAAGGGATATTTTTTTTAGCCATTGTTTGTGAAAAAAGTGGGTCTTTTATACTGTTAATTACAATATCTATTGTACTGCTCAGAAACTATAAAATGAACCTGATTATAATTATTATGTAAATTAGAAAACTTACTTCAGCTGATTGCTGTAGAGCCTCTTCAATGGAATTGGACCGTTCTCTGACAGCATTACGGATTTCTTCAACATGTTTGTTATCTTCATCTAACATCTCTTGCATTCGCTCAGAATCATCGTCTCCACACAGACTAACCAAAGCAGCTCCAGTTTTGTTTAGTTTTTCAATCAATGGTTTATGATCAATCACATCTTGTCGAAGGACCTAGATAATGCATAAAGCAACAAGGCTTTTATAATGGAACCACAAATAATTCAATGTTTTGCCCACAGTACCTGAAAAACCATCACAGTTAAAAAAAAAAAAAAAGAAAAAAAAAGTTAAACATCCTAAGCTTTGACCTAAATATCTTAAAGATTCAATCTGTACACAGCAATTTTGTAGAGAGAAGACCAAGAAAATGAAATATTCAGTATGGATGGATGGATGTTGGATTTAACGGCATGTCAACTCCTATTTGAAATATTCAGTATGAATATAGATTTTATTAAATAGAAAAAAAAAAAAAAAAAGTCAGCATCCTAAAATATTAACGACAAAGAACAAAAACAACCAAACTTACTTTTGCTCTTTCCTGTTGCCGTTTCAATTGCTCTGCATTGATTGGAATGACTTCTAGTTCAGCCAAAGTGGGTTCAAGTTCTTCAAACCAAGTCTGCAGCTGATTGTGGGTGTCATGAAAATGTTTGGCTAGAGGCAGTGCTTGTTCAAGCTGACTCAGCCGGTCTGTACTGATTTTCATTACTGCATCCATTTGAAGCTTGAGAGTGTCCATCTTTTCTCTGATTACTGGTTCTTCATCAAGACTGTTTTCTCGTAAAAGCTTTTTGGCAGCAGCTAAAACATCACGCACCTTGTTTTTACGATTTCCAACTTCATTACTTAGAATCTAGACAAAAGAAAAATGAAAATTTTTGACTAAGTATTTAATAGGAGCAACAAGGGAATTTATACTTAAAATCTGAAAGAGTTGAAATTTCAGAGACACATAATGAGGAAAGAGTGCTTAGAGAATTTAATACTCACTGGACAAATTGAAAACAAGAGAAGCAGAGGGAAACAGCAAGTAACCTGTTTAACTAGTTTGTGTGAATGGATAGCAGAACAGAGACAAATGATGGATAGCAAAGAATAGAATGTTACTCTGAACTTAGAACAACAAAAGAATGGAATTTATGGAGAGCCATGACAGCCTGAAAGGACTTGGTATATAAAAGATTTGCTTGAAATAAATAGCTTTTTGTTATTCATTTAAATAGTTTATTAAGTACAAAATTGACAAGTCATATTGTAGGGTGAAAACAAAGAAAAATTCTTATACTTGTAATTTATCAAATGTATGACACAAGAGACCATTTCAAGATGAATATAAAATATTTTGTATTTTCAAATTTTGAGTTTATTAAATTAAATTTGAAATATTGTTTGTTGACCAGATTAAAAGAGAAAAACATTTCCAGTTTTATTTAAAACTTTCTAAGCTAATAGGATTTCTTTCTAAGTTAATTATCTTGGCAAAATATTCTTGTTGCAAAAAGCATTTTATCTAAAAAATTTAAGAACTTTCACATAAATGAAGTTAAATAAAAGTTAACCCTTTTTGTCAACATTTAATTAGATTTAGCAATCAAATATGGAAGTGACCACACAAATTTTGAAAGTAAGAAAATAAAATAATTCCTTTCATGTGTCTATTTTGAGCTTAAATAGAAATATTCAGAATCATTGTTTAATAGTATGCTTGGAAAAAACTCTTTTCTAAGAATGTTTTATTTATTTAAGTAAAATATTAGTTAGCTTTATATTTTTTTCTGAGATACTGGAAAGATTACAAAAATTTAAAATAAAATTTTAAATTTTAAAATTTTATTTATAAAAAAATTTTAATTTTAAATTTTAATTTAAAATTTTATTTATAAAACATAGAACTACATACAGACACATGCAAAAACAATAAAACACCAATGATAAAAGAGAGCAATTGTGCTTTATAGTACTATTATTTCCAAATCTAAGACAGCAATAAAAAAAGGAGATTCCAAACACATGTCGAAGAAAAGACAACGGCCACAAAAGGAAGCAGTAATATTAATTTAGGATACTTACCCTCTGTTCATCCAGTTGGCCCTGAATTTTTTCTGATTCACAGCTAACTGGATCAGCCCATGTCATTTGTTGTTCAGTATCACCAAACCATCCAAGTAATTCATCAATTTCGTTCAACACCTAAAAAGAAATTTAAAAATTGATTAATATGTTTTTTTATTAGTTTCGACCCTTTGTGGGTTATTTAAAGCCAAAATATTTTGGACTATAAATTTTTTTTTTTTTTTGTGTGAGTGAATATTGCAATAACAATTTTTTGAGGATAACAATGATTTCGTCCAAGTATTTAATATATAGCTGGGAGGGGGGAGTTGGATTTATACATTTCCCAAGGGTATTTGCACAAAAGTGAATGTAATGAAGCTGACTGGAAGTCAAACTCTGCTCTCAGATTTATTTTGAGCTGCTATCCATTAAGCCACCTGCACATCCTTAAAAGTTAAGATGAAACAATCTATTTCGTCTGAATTTACAAATATGCCCAATTGATCCAAACATGCAAAATAATAAAAAGCATACATTGAATATTTTGAAATCTGGATTAAATACTTCCATTCAGTACAAATTGTTATGAATTTAAAAGTAATTCAAAACAGCAGGAAGACAAGATGGTGATAACCTTAAAAAAGGCTTTATTCAACAAAAGAAACTGAAGAACACTATCAGTGTCTCTCCACATAATTCCCCTCCCCAAAATACAGCAGAATTTATAAAAGAAAAAGTATGTTCATTTGAATACAATAAATTTACATACAAAACATCAAAGAGTTCATTTCATAAGACAAATAACTTGCCAAATATCTTTATTTTTCAAAAGAATGTTTCATTTCTATAAAAAGTGTATCCATATATTAAAATTAAATCTTGATCTAAAAATAGCAATGTTGATAATCCAAATATTTATTGCTGGGAACTGGTAGGCTCCCCATAGACTAGAGACACAAAAATATGCTAAATGAAGCTGCTGCAGTTTCAACATCAAATAGGTTTTATGGGATGGAATTGTTAGACCCATCTCAAACCAGTCTGAATTCAGAGTTATTGTTCTCTTAGACAGGATGCCAATCAAGGCTAGAAAACCCGGTTTTCCACACTATTTTACCCATATCTTGGGGAACAGGAAGTCACGCTTTTCATAATTGTGAGAAGCGAATGCAAAAGACTCAGCTGGCATTTCAATTGAGCTCAAGTAGAATATGAAAAAAAAATTCTTTCAATATATGTAGTATATAAGCTAATTATTGTGGACCAAACTTTAACAGTTAATCAAAACAGATCCTATCAAATAAAGAAAAGAAAATACTTCCCTTGAGGCAATATTTACATTCTGGGAATGAGACACAGAATTAGTTATGCTTAATAATATTCAGTCTGAGTGACTGAAAATTGGCTGATGAGAACAAAGGAACTTTGAAATGAAATAGTTATCTTATATAGAGCTTTTTCAATATAAATCTCAGGTTTTCAAGTCTTCTAGTGTAAAGCCAATTGTTGATGCATTGTCCAAAGAATGGACAATCAATCAGCTTTCTTTTGCTGTTCAAATTTAATACCACAATAATTATGCAGACACATGAAAATCAAGGACTTTCCAAATAAAACAACTATTTATGAAATCTAAAAACAATCCAGTAAGTAATTACAAATTATTTAATATTGAAATATTTTGCAATTTTCAATGATCAGTCTAGTAATCAAGAGAAATGTTATGATCTTCAACACAATTTTATTCTTTAAAAAATAAAAAAATGTAAAATGTTGAAAAAGACAAGAGTATTTTTTTTTTTCAAAATACTCTTCACTTACCTCAAGTGATTTTTGCCGAGAAAGCCTGAATTTTTCTGCTCTTTGAATTATTTGGTCGCTAATCGCTTCAAAACGATTGTTGTCTTTACTGATGACTTCTTCAACACGTGGACGAGCATCTTCAGGAAGCAAATCACCAAGTTTGTTGCCTTGTGTACTGATCACATTAAGCAATGGTTGTGTTTCCGCCAGCTGCTGTTCAAGTTTCTGAAAAAAAAAAAAAAAAATGTTTTATATTATAATCATAATTTCTAACACAATTTGTGTTTATAATATAAACACACAAGTTATTTCTGAAATAAAAGTTTATACTTGTAATTGTACTGAAGCAACATTACATAAAATGGCCCATTTTCTATTTTAAGTTACCCTACTGCTGAATTTTTCATTTGGGGTCAAAATAGACCATGGGGAGACCTCAGCTACATTTATTAATTAAAGAGTTACTTCATTTTCTGGCTTCAATAAGCAATCTGTAAAAGAAATATAGGCCTACAGATACTAGCTGGTTCGATGGATTAATCAGAAGGCAAGTATGAAGCACAAACTCTTCAATTTTAATGGGATACACATTAAAAAAAAAAAAAATAGATGTTTTAACACTATTTTAATTCTTGGGGGAGTGATTTAGGAGAAATAACTTTTGGAAAATGTTACAAAGAGGTCATTTTTATTCAGTTTTGCAAGGCTTTTTTGTAACTATTTTAAATTATTTTGTGAAAGAGCTTCTAAGGATCCTATTAGAAAAAAATCTTATTGACTTAAATGTATTATTCTGAATGAACAAATAATTTTTCTTCCAAATTCTGCTATTATTATCTTCATACATCTAATCAAGGAAATGTAACTGTAAAGAGTGTTGATTAATTTAAATATTCAGAATCCCCAGACAACACTCAGAAGGATAGAAGCAACACAATATGAGAACCCTGTGACCCCAAGCAGCGAGATCAAAGTATGTCCTCAACTTACTGTATATACTCATGTATATGCTGCATGTATAGTGAAACTCCTGAATTTTTTTGTATGAATTTTAACTGCTCCTAAAAAAAATTACCTGTGTATAGTGCAACCAGTCACTGAAAATGCATGATTTTTAACCTCTTCAAAAAAAAAAAAAAAAATTAACCTGCATATAGTATGACCTGTTTTTCTTTTTTGCATAAAAAAAATGATCATAAAAACTTGCACTATACTCAAGTATATACAGTATGCTAATACTTCCAACCAATTCTGCTTCACCTGGAAGTCATATCCAAACCAAACACCAAGTATTTTGCACAGTCCATCTATTAAAACTCCAGGAGTCCAACTGCAAGCCAACAGACATATCAGTTAATTTGGGCTTATTCACTTTATGAGCAGTCATTTTATTTGTTTGTTTTTTTTTTCCTTCGGTTCTTCAACCACACCCCTTACATATGTAAGTACTTAAGTTAAATAGTGTACTCATAAGACTACATTTTCACAAGCTAATTTTAACACACATTAAAACTATTCAACTATTTTCCTTTGAAACTGATTCTAAAAATAACCTTTCACGGTTACAAAGAGAGCATTATAAAACATCCTGTAATGTTTGAACAGAAGAAATTTAACTGTTGCTGCCTATTACAAATGGATTTATTGAAGATGTTTATTGCTTACATTATTTTTAAGTTATAAAATTAATTGGAGGTTTTTTTTTTCTTTATGAGCAAGGATTTACTCCTATTTTAACTTTGTTGGTTACCTATCATTGGGTTTAAACAAACTAGAGCTCAGTAAAAAAATAACAATTTCTGTAACAAAGGTCAATTAAGAGGCAGAAGTGTACATTCATGCACTTCTGAACTTAATTATTTCCACAAAATCTTGTAACTATTGGACAGTGGCGTTTCTAGAATTGAGGACAAAAGGAGATATTAAATAAAAGATGAATTCATTGAAATGTTCTTAAAAGCAAGCAAAATAATAGCAGGAAATTCTAAAGTATTTAGTTTCAAATCTTGAGTTGGAAGATACCTTTATATGACTTTCTGCCTCTAAGCCAGCAAGTTCTTTGGGTCGTAATTCTGGTTCGACATTTGCCAACCACTCCATGAATTTGGTATGGGCTTCATTAAACTGTTTGGCCAGAGGAATGGCTTCTTCTAGCTGCTGGGTCATATTGGTTACAGATTTCTTTATATTGTTAAATTTTGATGCAGCTTCATCAACTCGTCTGTTTATATTTGCAGCTTCTTCTCCTACAAAAGACAGGAGAGAAAAAAAAAAAAAAAAAAAAAGTAGATTTTAATACTGATAATTTATTTGTACAGAGGAAATAATACTCATTTTTACGTTGCTTAAATAAGAATATGATAGTGAAGTAAGTAGCAGCTTAAAAAAAAAAAAACTTATACTGAGATTCTATAATAAAACCAACATAAAAATAAAATGAAAAAAATAAAAAACAAAACATGGAAAAATTTAGGGAAAACTATGTGACTTAAGGGAAAGAATGAAAAAAGTAAACATTTGTTAAAAACAAGAAATTATACCATTTATGTAAATAAATTACAAAAAAATTAGAGATTACTTTTCATATATTTGCATAAACAGACTTTCTAATGTTGGCTGTTGAAAAAGATTTATAGAAATTTGTTTTAATAACCTTCAGTTTTAATAAATGTACAACTGAAATTGTATAGATTATATCTACTTTTAATTATTGCTGTTTTATCCTATCTTTGCAGAAACCTTTAAGGCTTGGAGATATGTTTCTCCTATATAAGAGATGAGTTTTGTAAACTTGGAATTTGGTTGATTTTGTTTAGCAGCATATCAACCTCTATAATTTATTTAAGGCCAAAATCTAAATAATTTGTGCTCAATTTGTAATTATATATATATATATATATATATATATATATATATATATAAATAATGATGATTTTAGTGATACAAGTTTTACTAACAAACCCATAGCTCAGGGGGGGAGAAGAGGTGGATTCACAACTTTCCCAAGAGTATTTGCATATAAGTGAATATAACAAACCCAACTGGAATTGAAACTCTGCTCTCCGATTAACAATTCCAAGTCATTATCTATTACACCACCTGATATTCCTAAGCAGTCACCCATCTAAGTACTGACCAAGCTTGACATTGTTTAACTGGTGATCATATGGGAACAGCTGTTTTAATATGATATAGCTGTAAGCTTCAAGGTTATTCTGACAAGTAAGGTAAATTCCCAACATATACACATATAATTACCTGGACAATAAGATTCTAACTCTTTGGCCTTGTTCGAAAGTTCTTCAACATTTTTTTCTTGTTTTGTAATTTCTTCATTAAGTGCCTACAATGAAAAAATCAAATACAATTTCAATATTCAAACGAAAAAAAAAAACTATTACTCAACAGCACATTTATCGAATGTTTCCTTTCAAAATAATTGTTAAAATAAATTACCTTTAGAACAGCAGTAGATTTTTCCATGCTGTCCACATCTTGTGCATTGGTTTTGATGGAAGAAATTTTATTTTCCTCAGAATCTAACCATGCCAAGAGAGGATCATAATAATCCTGAAAATCTTTGGCCACACCAGTGAGTTTCTCTAGCAATTCCATCCGTTTGTTGCTTGAAGATACCAAGTTATCCCATCTAGCCTGCAACTCTGCAACCTGTTTTTCAATTTCCTTTTGTTCTTTGGGAATCAAAGAACTCTTTAGTTTCTTACCGGATTCTTCAACAGATTCAACTCCTGCTTTTCTATCATCCAAAAGTTTCTTAAGGAACTGAAAGTTTTTAATAAAATTTTTACTTCATTAGATAAATCAACTCTTGACATTAGTGTGAAGTGGTTAGCTCATATCTCAACATTAAATATTTATCATTAATTTTTTTTTTTTTTTTATTGGAGTTTTTATTTTCTTTTTAAATTAAACCAAAAGTTAAATCAAAAAACTTTCTATTTACTATTTATTTGTATTTCTATTAATTTATGGTACTTAAAAGACATAACAGGTGTAGAAAAAGTTGTTCAGAAGTGTTATTACTGCACAAACTCATAACTACCACAATTGAACATTCAACCTGGTTCAGGGGTCATAAAAGATGTATCTAAACATGCATATAATTTTAAATATACTCAGCATAATCAATTAATAACTTAACTTTTTAGCATTCAACCTGCCTAAAACCACTCCATAATTATCAGATCTCAATGTTCAACCAGCTGTAACTCACCCCATGTATACTCTGCCATAATATGTGATGACATATTCACAAATAACACAGGAAGTCACACAAACAGTGTGACTTTGAGAACCAATATTTACAGGGCAGATTTGAGTATGTTGAATGCTAA
This sequence comes from Acanthosepion pharaonis, assembly GCA_903632075.3. Taxonomy (NCBI): domain Eukaryota; kingdom Metazoa; phylum Mollusca; class Cephalopoda; order Sepiida; family Sepiidae; genus Acanthosepion; species Acanthosepion pharaonis. Next base: position 606,608 of record CAHIKZ030000019.1, read on the forward strand.
ATCGTTAAAGCAAGCTGTTAAAAATAATATAAATTTAAGTAAAATTTAATTTTTAAAAAAAATATCACAAATATCAGTTAAAGAATTACTTTGCATGTAATGACTGAATAAAATATAATTTCCTTGTACACAATTTATATAGGTTATATAGCAACATATATCATTTGCTTTTGAAGAGTCAAAAATTGAAAACTTAATCAAGCATCAGATACCACCTGCTACTTTAATTCTTACCTTTTGTTCTTGGAGCTGAGCTTTCACCACCTTATAATCAGCTGATGGTGCTTTTTGGTTAGCAACCATTTCTTCAGTCTCCTTAAGCCAGGTTAGCACAGATTCTAAGGCATCATTGAATTTGCCAGATTGTAATAAAGCATCATCTAAAGAGCGTTCTCTCACGTGAAGCTGAAATAGAAAAAAAAAAGAAAATTGATAATTTTCCAATTAACTTCTAATTGATAAAGATAATATAAAAATGAAATAAATGCTAGTTTATCATAAGAGGAACAACAATAGAAATTAATGACAATAACATTCCCCATTTTGTTTTCAATACAATTATGTGTCTAGTAGGAAAGTCAGAGGTTCAAAATCATAACTTTTCTCACTATTTTCTAGTGTGTATAAATTATAACCAAATCACAAAGGTTAAAAATGCCTGAATGTTTCTAAATAAAGACTGATCTGATTATTTAAGATCACATATTTCAACCATAAAATAATACATATCAGACTCATATGTGGAAATAGCAGATCTTAAATGGAGGTATAAACTATAATCTCAAATGCTTTGCTATTAAAAATACTTTTCTTCTGTTATGTGGTCAAAAATAATAAAATATTTAGAAATCTACAAGAGATAAATCTTATCATAAAATCAAAGTTTCATATAAAAAGTAAAAGTTTGATCTGAACATTGTCATTAAAGTCTAATTAACCTATATGGTTAAAATTCTTGTACTTATGGGTTTTTGCTATAATAAATTTATGCCAAATACATGATTAAACTAGTAAAAAGAATTATGGATGTAAAAGAGTAGGAATACATTAAACTTGAAATTGTAAAGAGAGTTGTTTTTTTTGTTTTTTTAAAGAAAATTCCTTTTTTTTTTTCTATCTTTTCATATTTAAATATATAGAGACAATTTAGCATATATCTGAGATAAGAAATGATTATAAAATAAATGATACAAGACTGACCTTTTCATTCAGTTCTGACCATTTGTCACCTAGAATTTCTAAGTCAGAATCTAAACCACTAGTACTGACTCCAGGAGGTGCAGATTGAATCAGTTGTTGTACTTCTTGATTTATATTTTCAACCTCTTTATGTAAAGGTTCAACTGAAGATTTTATAAACTCCTTCAAAAGAATAACAAAATAAAATTAAAAAAACATTTCATCAATACAGTGAATTATCAAATAAACTGCTTAAATTTATACTATAACTTGTTTCATATACAATTTTCATTATTTAAATATTTTATATAACTTTCAGGTGTTAAAGTTTATTATTTATTGTTTTGTTTATAGCAGACAAGTTCATTTTTCTCTCCAATAATATTTTAGGCACTTTTGGAAAAAGCTTCATATCATTTTCAAAATTATTTATCATGACAGCTTTCATAATCATAAGTTCTTGATCATGAGTAGCATAAATACTGAAAATTGTTCAGATGCCACAAAAGTATTAAACTTAATTTTTGCAATGACCGTGTCATTGGAAATATGTTCTAATTTTGATGCAAATTTATTTTGTTCATTTTTGGAAAAGAGAAAAGGTAAGCAAATAAGGTCACAGTTCTTCTTTGGTTAATTGGTTATTTATATTAATCCTTTTTTAACTTTTTGGATAATGTGCTAGGAAAAAAAAAGAAGAAATTCAATTGAAAATATCAATGATATCAATAATATTTCGTCTGAAAAATGTAACAAAACATGTTTGAGAATTATTTTGAAAAGCAAAAGTGAAAAGGCCCCTTTCTAATGCGGAGAAATATGTTAATTTGCATTAACATATTTGCAATATGTCAATCATTGATATTAATTCACTAAAAAGTAAATGTCAATGTTATTTTACTGCTTCTTAAATGAACTGAAACCAAGAATCCAAACAATTCCATCAAAATACCTCTATGATAGTCCACATGGTGTTTGTACAAAATGCCACTTGATCCCTGTGAAAATATTGCAGAATGTACAAATTGTATATGAACTAAAGCCACAAATCAGCTCTAACTCCATTAAATGTTGTGCTAACAAACCTAACTGACTAAGCACACTTTTCTGTTCTTATTCTCTTCTTTGCTACACAAGTGGACCTTATTAAAGTGAAGTGTTGTATTTTGTTATATTTGAATGAGAAAAAGTATCCAACTGGTTAACTTACCCTTAATTGTTCTTGTTGATCTTTGATAGCAGCCAAATTGCCACCAACTGGTTCTTGTGATTGGAGTTTTTCAGAAACAAAATCAATAGAGCCATGAACCTTTCTTAGTATTTCATTTATATTGTTTACTTTGTCTAACATGTTACCAGCTTCCTTTTCATAGCAATTAGATCTTTCCAGCAAATTGCCATAACGTTTCGAAAGGCCTTCAACCTAAAGAAAAGGAACAACATTCAAATTATGAATTTTCATTACTTCATCATTTCTGGATTAGGGTAAGAGACAAAAAGTATCTAGCATATTTTCATTTTAATTATGCATGTTATAATCACCTGTGGATTTATTTATTTCAATGAAATGCATAATTGACAAAAGTCTAAGAAAACATTAAAACAAGTTTGAGAAGAAAATTGTGTTCATAAAGATTTCTGGAAATGTAAGTTTTGTAAATCTGTTTAACACAATGAATGTTGCCTTCATTAAATTTGATTAGAGGATTGAACAAGCAGGTCTTATAAGTGATAGCAGATCTTCTACAAATCAGAGCCTATCAATATTCTAGTAAATTTTTAACTGTTGATTATTGGACATCAACAATCAATAGGTTTAAGGGATTACTGAGTGACATAAGAGTGAAGGACTTACTTGATTCATAAATGTTTTAGCATCAGATATATAACCTGAAGAAATCATTGACTGGCAATCAGTTTCCAATTTATTTAGCAATTCTTTCTTTGTTGCCAAATTGTCTTTGAATAACTGTAAAGAAAATAAATATAAAAAATTAAATGTTTTATAAAATCATTTGGTTTTATTTAGTGCTCAAAATTCACTTAAAATATCAACAAAGTGTTCAAATGTTTATGGTATCTATTAAAAAAAAGAAAAAGAGTATTTCTAAATGTATTCTTTGCTGTTGATTTCTTAGAATCTTGGCAAATACTAAAATAGTTACATAAATAAAAATTGAGATGAACTCCTTTAAAATATAGTTACATTTTATTGGAAAACATAATGCATAAAATATTTAAGCAAACATAGGAAATTATCAGCATAATTAAGAAAAGAAATATTTGAAGGATTAATAATAGGCATGTAGCAATATGAATTATCTTGTCTGCATTATTAACAATAGCTTTAGTGACAAGGATATAATATTTTATGATATTAAAAGGTGGAAGATTTTTATGGTGAAACAACTTTTTGGCTACAACCTTTCTAGTCAACTTTAATTTGCAAAAATTTAAATACAATATCAGTCACTATCTACTGTCTTCCCAATTACTCTTTTCTCTTTCGACTCATTACTAATATTTCTGTTCCTAATTCCTCCACACCCTGTAATCCCCTTGCCTCTTAGTGGCTGTACTGCCTTGCTTGGGGTGATACAGATTAAAAAAAAAATGTATGATAACTATGTTATAAACTAGATTATTTTATTTTTCTATTTTAGTAAATACTTTAATCAACTATCTAAAAAATACTATGCTTGGGAGTCTACAAAAATGAAACGCTAAAGAATAGCAGTGAAATCTTGTAATAGCCAAGAATTTCCTTATTCCCTACACTTTACAATGACTAGTCTTAGACTGTTAGAAAAAGAAACAGACATGCCAATTATATTTCATCATAATAAAAAAAAAAATAAAAACTTACTTTGATATCATTTAATTGTTGTTTCAACTGTGAGCTTTCTCTGGCAATCGGGAAATAGGAATTAAGTTGGGAGTCTGCAGTTGATAATTCTCTATCAACATCTTTCATTTGATTCTGAAATTAAATAAAAAGACAATAAAATGTCAATAATTTTAAAGAAGCTCAGATGACCATTGAGAGCTTATTTGAAAAGTTAAAATGTGTGCCAGTAGTTATATACATATGCTTACATGTACATACAAATATAAATGTTTATTCATTTATTTCCAATTGTGCAGGATTAAAAAGGCCCATAAATGATAATGCATGTCTTGCATTAATTTTCACACCACAAGGAATATAAAACAATACAACAAGTGAATATAAATTTTTCCAGTATAAGATTTTTAAATTCTAGGTTCATACAGATCTAAATCAATTGATGAATCCATAACAGAGAAACAATGCTGTAATCACAATCTTTGTAAACTTTGTTTAAATAAAAATTACCTTAAAATGATCAATGGCTTCTGATCCTGTTTCCATGTCTGCTAGCAAGTTAGACATATTAGCAGAAAGTTCTTTGTACGTTTTCTCTACATCAGATACTTTGTTATGTAAATCTTGCAGATTATCAACAACAGGATCATCTGTAGCATAACTATTGAGAATACCTTTGGTATAATCAATTTGATTTGGTATTGGGTAAATTTCTTGATTGATGGCCTGAAACATAGAAAGAGACATGAAACAACAACAACTCAAATATTTTTAGCCTATTCATTAATCACAAATTTAAATGACCCCCCACCTTTTTAAGATTATGCATATTTTTTAGGATACTTTTGGCCACTCCTTTTTATTTTACTCCTTTCTTGCAGTTTTTTTTTTAATTGAATGTTTAGTTTAGGTTAATAAAAACAGACAAATTACAATATATTGTGTGTGTGTATATATATATATATATATATATATCTCAAACAGCATTTTTGATGCTCTCTCAAAATTGTAAATACAAAAAGTGATATGCTTAGAATTCATGTCTAGCAAAGTAAAATTGGTAAAACTAATGAATGTCCTTTCATTTTTAGAGGATTGAACCAGGTAATTTCAGTTTTGGCTACAATCACTGTCTATATGTATGTTGTATATTTGAATAGAAAATTTTAAAGGCACATTAATATTTATGAATATGAACAGCAAAATATTTTTTGTGACTTAAAAGCTTTTATTATGGGTAAAAATGATTACTTTTTGCTTAAAGACTAGTAAAGTAATATAATTATTCAAATCATAAAAGAAGAAGCAGGAATCGGGTTAAATAATGTGTTTGAAAGTCTCATTTATTTACATATATATAATATAAATTAATGATTATTGCTGATAAATGATAAAGAAAATCATAATTCTAGTTAAACAAGATTTGAGAGAGGATACTAAAAATAACTATAGATTTACCTTTATTTTTTCAGCATAAATAGGATCTTTAGCAGCACTGCCATTATTATAATGAGCCTGGACTTTATCATCAGCCCTTTTCAAGCCATTTTGAATGTCTTTAATAACATCGTGAAATTCAGTCAGTCGTTGAGATAAGTCTTCCAAATCTTGAATCTTCACATCTACAGCTACAAAAGAAAAAATGGATTAATGAAAATTTTGAAAAGATATACAGTTTAAATAAACTTTTAACACTTTCAATAAAGAGAGATTTACATTCAAAGAGAGAAATGAAATTATTCAAACTTACCTGAAGAAAGGGAATTTTGCCTTTGACTTGTTTCATCCAATTGTTTTTGGATAATTTCCTTATTAGTGTCCACAGATTGGATAAATGACTGACCTTCACGGTTCAAGACATCAGAATCATGTGATAATTTAAGAATATCATTTTGCAATGCCTAAAGAGAAAAAAAAAAAAAAGAAAGAAAAAGTTTTGTAAATGAACAAAATTATTTTAATAATTATTAGCACATCAGCTATTTGTGTCTAGAATAATTATTTTCTTTTGATAAAAACCAAGATTTTTTCTTTATCACCCTCTCTGACACCTGCACATAATTACCAATACTGGAAAGAGTGATAACGGCTACTGGATTTACATGACTTGAAAAAACTATTTTTCTGAAAAATTGTTTTAAGAGAAAGATTTTATAAATTTCAAGCAACAGTAGTACTGGCTACTTGATCAATGAATGTTAAATGTTTTCTAATAAAGAAATGGCGGATATTACCATAATAAGGCACATAAAATTATTAAGGGAGACAACTCTTAAAAGCAAATTTTTATCAATTCTTTTAATTTAGACAAATATACTCAAATTTAAATGTTAAAATCTTTAATAACCAACATTAATTATAAACAATATTTTCTTTCCATATATGTTTTTATTACATATTTCTTATATAAGCAATCAAAATGAAAAGAGGCATGAGAAATTCTTACCCGAGCTTCTTTAAGTTTCTTTGAAACATCTTCGGTGTCTGCTTTGGGTTTAGTCATTTTCTCTAATTTTTCTTCATTAATCTTCAGAGCCAAGACTAAATTACTTAGAAGATCTTGGAATCTTTTGCCATGTTTCATGCTACTCACAATATTCTGATTTCTATTGTCAGATTTCTCTTTCACATCTGCAAGTCCACTGGACAGATTTTCTACCAATGAGCTTAAATCTTCCGTGCTACCACCATTGGACTCAACATCCTTTATCAATTTTTGTGCTTTGTCCATTAAGTCCTTTATGCTAACTTCATGGTCATTGAGTTCTTGTTGCAAAAGCTGTAATCAAAATAAATATAACTTGACTGATAGAATATGATTTCTCACACTTTATAGATTATATAACCAAAGCATTATATATTTTTCATATATCAACAATATAGAAAACAGAGAGGGATGTACTCTTCTTTTCAAACAGGCCATAATTGACAAGTGATAAATTTGAAACAGATTCAGAAATAATAGAATGCTAATCTTAAATCTTTCTGAAATATCTATGCTTTGGAATTTTCTGAACTTCTAAATTAAGAGTAAAAAACATTTTCAGCATAAAAGATGTAATAAACTGAACAAAACTGAGATGCAAGTCTTATCGTTAAGTCTTGTGGGAATTTGTGTTCATATTCAATGTAAAAACTTACTATTGAATAGAAATCATAGGAAATTTCATAATTAACCTCTAAGTAATTAGGCTGGGAAGGTGATAAAAATTAAAGTTGAATTCTAACCTGATCTTGGTGTAGTTGTTCCTTAAGGACATCCATGTTAGCAGAAAGTGGATCAAGATTTTGCAATTTCTCAGTAAATCCACTAACCCAGACAAGTTCGTCATTGCAGTTGGTTGTAAATTTCTGACCCTCTCTTTCTGCTATATCAAGGCTGTTTCGTCGTGAAACTGATGAAATACATTGTAAGCATTGAATTTATTAGAAGATTAAACAAAATAGAAATGGTGAAGCAACAATAGAAATTTTTTTTAATATTTTACAGAGTAATAATTAAAAGAAAGTGTTGAAATTTTTTTCATCAGTGGTTCAATTTCAGGTGAATAAAAACCAATATCCTTTAGATTAAAAAAAGGATATTTATTCAAAAGCATGTATTAAAAAATTGTCCTACCATCTGCATATCTTCTGTATATAAGTGTACCAGTTACTACTGTGGATTTAATTTATCTAAGTATTTAGTATCACTATCTAAAATTAGTGGTAAGCATATTCCTAACAGAAATAGTCTTCAACATACAAGCATATATAATATATTATAATGTATTTTGCATGTGTTTATATTTATCTATGTTTTAATTTGGTTGGCAAAGTTACAAAAAATGACAGCTTTGAAAAGTGGTTGGTTTAGAATTTAACTTTATGAAGGATTTAATAATTATTTTCATTTGTTTATTTGTGACTTTTTTTTTTTTTTAGTTCAAATTGTTTTTGTTTCTTTATTTCTAATTTTCTCAAGACATACTTATCTTTTAATTTTAAATATTTTTCCTTATTTTTTATTTATTTATTTTTTTAAAAACACACCATTCACTGTATGTATGCTTATGGATAACTAAACATTTTTTTTTTTTTACAACAGATGCTAAATATTTGCCTCTTATTTATTGAATAATTATATTTTCTATTTTTTTTCATTTTTTTTTAATCTTCTATAGAATTATGCACATGAAATTCCTTCCATTGGTGTTTGCTATTTTGTGATGTTAAGCTTATGGTTTTGTCTACTAATTACAGTAGAAAAATAATCACTAAGGTGATTTCATTCCAGACTGGTGATTTCATTCCAGACAAGGTAATGTTACAGTTTTCAAGCTAGTAATTGCTAAATCTGCAATAACCATAATATAACTATGTACATTGCTATGATTTATACTGTGTAAAAATGAGCAAATATGGGTCAGAATTCTAAACCTAATTTTTGTGAAAGTTATTTATACACTATAAATATAGTCAAATTGTCACCAATTAACAGTGTCAGTATTTAAAATACCCTTTCAGTGCAGATGCAAAATGTTTTTATATAAAATAATGCTTTCTATACTGCATAATGGACAAGTTTTCTCTTTTGAACATAAAAAATCTTCTATATTGAAAAAAAAAAAAAATCATTTTTGAGTTCTTTTTCAACATTGTATTAACTCACCAATTTTCTTCTCAGCTTCTTGGAATAACTTTTCAACACTTGAGAGTTTGTTTTTTAATTCAGTTCGAATTGTCATATCTTTAGTATTGTCACTCAATTTACGACCTGTTTCTCTTATCTTGTCAAGGTCTGTTTTCAGATCATTTAGTTCAGCCTCATAGCCCTGAAATAAACAAGAATTTAAACAAGAGTTTAGTACAGGTCTCAAAAGAAAAAGTTAAATGTTTTTGTTACTTTTTTTTTTTTAAATGTTTGATTTTCTATACAAAAGCAAAACAAAGGCTAAAATTACAACAGTTTATCTACAAATGCTATGAAGGACAATTTTTTTTTTTTTTTTTTAATCAACAACTTTCCATTTGTGAAAACAAATAACATGAACTTGAGATCTGAGACATTAAATTTAGTTGACAAAACTAAAAATTACAGCTTCTTGATCTATTTGAAGTTTTAAAACTCCATGCAGAAGTAATAAACCATTGCCTATGAGGAACAAATAATGCATTTTTATTAATTTTTTAAACTATTATACAGTTGGTTCTTTATTAAACACCCCCCCCCAAAAAAAAACAAACATACTTAACTTTATAAAATGAGTAAACAGTAAGAATTTTACCTTTAGTTCATCAAGAGATTCCTTCTGTTTGTTGGAACAAACAATCACTGGATTGAGAGCATCAATCTTTTCAACAAAGTTGGTCAGGTTTGGTTGGAGACGACCAAGTACATCCTGGAAACTGGCACTCAAATCAGTCATTGAGGAGAGATTTTCCTGCCTCTCTGTAAGACGGCTTTGTAGCCTCTCCCAAGCTTTACTGATAGTATCCATTCGTTGGCTGATATGTACTGAATCCTTGGAAGCTGGTTCACATTTATCAAGCACTGAGTGGCCAGCTTGAATAAATTGTTCATACACTGGCTGTTGGCCATGGAGTTCTTCCTGAAGCACCTGCAAAATTATGTTTAAGAAGTAAGATACCATGTCATTGTTCATCATTGTGTTTGCATTCAACTGAAGAGAATTTCAATTACGTAATAAATCTGAATAATTCTATTTGAATTTACCTCTATTTTTGTATTTGATTACAAAGAGAATATTGATATGAGTGAATAAAGACCTATGGAAACTAATTCTTCCAGTTTTAACATGGACATCAATGAAAATAGAGCTTCTCAGATACAATAAGCTATAAAAAAATCATTTGAAGAATGAGATATGTAAATTCAGGTGAAAATTTTCTAGAAACCTTTTGGAAATATTTAATAAAAAGTCAACAAAAATATAAGTTTCAAAAATTGGTTTGATGAACAGATGCTAATTGTTTGGAGGATAATTTAAGAGAAGTAAGTGTGGTATGGATTAATAAATGAACTTTAAAAAAGAAAATATGATATTAATTAAAGAAATAAAAAAGATCATGGAGACAAATATGTTTGTACTAAAAGCCATGACTTTAAAACAGGACAAAATCTTAAAGAAAAATAATAAAGGTAGACTTAACAAAAAGAAATATTTATAAGAACCAACTACAATTTTAACACTAACAGCAAGTGAGAGAATTTTTATACCTTAACTTGTTCCATTTGGTTTTGGATCATTGATGGGTCAATAGCCAGTGGCCCAAGAACAGCAATCATCTTTTCTTTCTGAGCCAACCAAGTGTCTAATTGATGACCAGATTCACGGAAGTCTCGTAAGTCTGCAATAACTTCTTCAAGAGCCTTTTGCTCATTTTCAGATTTAGTCTTCAAAGATGTCCAGTTTGTTTCTGAATAAAAACAATTTAAAAAAAAAAAAATCATTGAAACAGATTTTTGGCAAAATAAATTAAATATTCAAAATCTGCCGGCCAGTTGATTTTTTTGCCATGATGTATTCATTTGAATATTTTTCAAATTACCTTCAGATATCACATTATGGAATAATAGAGCTATTAATATTTATGAAACAATAGACTTTGACAAGATTGAAATTGATCTTGAAATTAAATTTGGTTTAAAAAAAAAAAAAAAAAAAAAAGGCTGAAGCACCAACATCGGATATGAAGTGTTCAGAATTGATTCAGAAAGTCAATACAATGCATACATTTTGCTGTTATTGCATAATTTTAATACTTTGGTTTTTACCAAACTTTAAAAGTTCAAAATGATCAGCAATTAATATTTGAATCTTTGTCATTTTCTCCAACCAGAAAAATGCAAAAGATTTTGCTTTTTTGGCTTCAATAAAATTCATTTTTAAACTAGTCACTTAGTTATGTTTTTAAAACCAAACTGTTTCTTTGAAAAATAAAATTTTGTTCAATATTGGGAAAAATAAAAAATTAAACTATACCTAAATTGGTTAATTGTTGTTGTACAGATTCTACACCAGCGACAGAATTTCGACTCTTTATTAGCTCATTGGCCTTCTTCCTTACATCTTCCATCATGTTCTCCTTTTGAAGCAATTCTTTATAGAAGACCTGAGAATAAGAAAAGATTATTGATATCAATACATTTTGAAATTCAAATGAATCTCATTAAAGAGAAAATTGTAAAAACAATTTAATATGATATTTCATGCTTTAGTTAATGACAAATTATCATGTGTTGTTATTATTCCATAAGTCTGTAGCCTAATAATGAAAAAAAAAAAAAAACATTTTGCATAAGTATTTTTCAACAATCTCCTTCAATTCAGTGGTGTATATTAACCATGTAGATTTAATTTTATGCAGTGAAAATAGCAGATAAACACTTAGCTAATAATTGTTATTAATCTTCCCTTGTCTGTAGACACCATTAAGTGGTAAAACATTCTATCAAAATTCACAATCAGAGAAATTTCATATTTTCCTTTAGGATAAATTATTCATAATCAAAATGTAATGATACTAGCTCACAGACTAAATTATGAATTTGCAAAATCCATAAACTCCAATATTTACAATGCAAGACTTTATATAGGTAAGTCAATGAAGGAGACTAAACAAAAATAAATAAAAGATAGTGAGTAGCAATGAGAAAGACTAAATAACTTTCCTTTTCCTTCAGCTATAAAAAAAGTTGTTATTCTTTAAGCATATACACTAATAAATAAATAATTAATTCTTCCTTACCCAAGTCTTTTGCATGTGATAAAAAGATAACCTACCTCAAATTCTGCTAAAGCAGCTTTAGCATCTTTTTCATTGGTTGGTACAGCTTTATCTTCATGTAAAAAGGATTCTTTCAGCTTCAACCAAGTCAAAATATCTTCAATATCCTGATGGAAACTCTGCACATTACCCATTGTTCTCTTTAGCTCATCTTGTCGATCACTAAGTCGTTCACCAAGAATTTCATATCTTTGATTGATGTCAAGAAGTTGTTGTTGAACATCAGTAAGGTCTAAAAAAGAAAAAGCATTTCATTCAGAATATGATCAATGCAATCAATTATAATTTCTTTCCTTTTTTAATTAAGTTTATAAAATATTGAAATTATATATTTTAAATTTTATTTAAAAAAAAAAAAAATGAAAGAGTGAAATTTTTGAAGAATTCTTTGATAACAAAATAATATATGATTTTACATTAAATACATTATTTAATTACCTCTTGTATAATCAGTTCATTGATCCTAAATTAGAGTTTATGTCCATAATATTTCTATAGGAAAAATCTTTGATGGAAAATCCATATAGATCAAGCCTTGCATATAGAATATTGTTACTAATCAAATATCTAAATGATTATTTCCTCAAAAGTGTAGAAACTCATCCCATAAATTCTATTAATAAATAACTAATGACATATAAACCTTAAAACTTTACAATAAAAAATTGAATTTGAAATAATGTAGTTTGATATTAAGTATACTTGTATGTCAAATACCAAAAATACAACTGACATTTACTTAAAAAATTATCATGTGCATGCATAGAAAAAGCACAAGTAAAACCTGAATATGCCTAACAAATTCATTTGAGTTTAAAAAAAAAAAAAAAAAAAAAACATACAGGGCCACAAAACCTCCTAGATTATCACGTTTGCAACATGCTGGCAAGGGATTTTGGTGGGAAATATGTAGAGGGAATGAACAGAAGGAAGAATTTGTTAGACAAAATAGATGAATATAGAAGAGAGTCAAATTGTGAATCATAGACAAAGTTATAACAAAATTAGGTCTCTAGTGATCAATATGAAAAATGATTTTAGCTTAGTGATGTAGAAGTTTCAGATACGAACTTTAAATTATATCAGTTAAGATGAAAGAAAACCAAGTTAAGTGACAAGCACAAGATTAAATCAGTCTTACTTTTGCTTTATTTTTGTTATGTTTTTTTTTCATTGCTATATTTAATTACTGGCAATAATACAGACAATACTAACTCACATACAGGTTACTATAACAATGCAAAAACTACACAGAATTATTAATTAATAGATAAATGATTAAGGTACTGAACATCTATACAGATATACCAATGAATACAGAGGCTAACAAAAAAAAAAAAAAAAAAGCTTTTATTTTACACAAATATTCTTCAACAATCTCCTTAACAATTTCGTGAGTGAAATAATTCAGTATTAAATATTATATACAGGTGGAATATTTAAAAATTTCGATACATACTGATCCACGTGCTATCAAATAAATTAAGATTATAGTTTAAAGGGGCATAACTCTTGACTGATGCTGATCTTAAGGAGTTTAGTGGGTTTTTTTCTTTTTGCTTTTTTTTTTTTAAACTAAAAATACTTGCACCATCATTGAGGCTTACAGCTATATCACATTAAAACACTGGTTCTCATATGATCACTGAAATCTCATCAAGCCTGGTCAGGAGATAGATGAGAGACCAATTGGGCATACCAGGTGCTGTGTAGGTGGTGTAATGGTTAACAGCTCAGAATAAGAAATCTGAAAGCCAAGTTCAAATTCCAGTCAGATTTGTTACATTTACTTATGAGCAAATATCCTTGGGCAATCATTAATTGTAAAGAGACATGATCGTTCAAGTGTTTTAGATTCACCCTGACCAGCATGTATTGGGCCATTGTGTCAGAAATAAGCTGGTCTTAAATAACTCAAATTTTTTACCTTTTTCATAAAATATGCTGATCAATACTTTATATCCCTTTCCAAAAGTTTAGATAGTGATAGACTAAAAGAAAAAAAAATTAATATTTCAAGATACAAGCTTTTATTTTTTCTTTTAGATAAATTATCTGTAAAATACATCTTAGTAAAAAAGAAATAACCTTAAAGCTTTAAAATTTTTTTTATAGAACTTTGATGAAAACTCAAATACCAATGAGTTTTCATATTGCGTTGGCATTTCTGATTTTTTCAGCCATTCCTTGAAAATGACACCAATTTTTGAAAACAAAGCAACTTAATATATTTTTTAAAGCCACTTTGAATCTTATTAAGTATGTCAGCCTTTTATAAAGATAATTTGGAATTTATGTTAAAGACTAGAATACCAGCACTGCAGACTCCATTGTCCAAAAAAGAAGGGGAGATAAACTATCATAGATTAAAATCATTTTAAAGTAATTATAGATGAACATGTTAAATTATTCAGTGACCTCCTAAAATAAGGTAATTTAAACTGGTTTCATACTTTAAACATTATACAACCCTATGGCATAAACTAGTCTTCAAAAGAGTTACTTTGCAAGATCTATGCTGCAGTTAATAATTCCCACAAAAATAAACTTAATATTAAAAGAACAACTTATTTTGTAATGTTTTATTAAGATATCTTTAAAAATCAGAAAAATTAATGCAAAAATATTTTCACATGTTTTTCAATTTCTAACTTATCCCACTTATTGATATCCTTTGTTTATTAAGAATAAAAAGTGATATACCAGTTATAGAATTTTGAAATCACAAGCTATTAATCAAGAATTCCAATAACATATCACAGAGTTGAAGCAATCATATGACAAAATTAGTATTGCTAGAAATAAATTTTGTTATGGTTTATAGTTTAAAAGAAATTATGTATTAGAAATTAATACAATATTGCTAATGAAGTTATGTTACCCATTTATGTAGACAAGCATCAAGCAATTTTGTTTGCAGTTTTTTGGGGTTTTTTTTTTCTTACCATTTATTGCTTGTTAGTTTTAATATACAATTTATCAACTATACTTATTAAAAGAAGAGACATTTGAAAAAGAGGTATGCCATTGGTTGACAAAGGATCTAGAATCCTCACTGATTATTTTTTTTTAGTGCTTATTAAGTCAAAATGCAAAAAAGATTTGTTTTTTTGTCATTTTTTTTAAAGCTAGTGTTATGCATTTTGTAATTATTTCAACCAAACAACATTAAGTAAAAATGCTTTACTTTTGCAAAACATTATATAGAAAATAACTACATTCAAAGTTTCGTCTGTTTTTGTGACTAATATTTTTATCTTTGTTTTTACTCTTATGTTGTAAGTAATGCACTCTTCATCCATCTTCAATTCTTATTGTGTTTCATATAAATGTAACAACTTGCTTTCATTTTGTGGGCTGATTATGATGACTGGAGAATATTGTGAGTGAAATATTGATGGGTCAGAGGGAAACAAAGCAACAAAGACTGCAGTTTTATTTTTGTTTAGATTATAGCATAATGCAAACAATCTTATTAATTTTAATATTAGCATTAGACTTTTTGACATTATAGTAAATTAATATAAAATAAAATTTCAATTTGGTCTGTGAATATCAAAACAAAATGCTTGAAAATTTCACACATGCTACAGCATTAATAATGCAAGTTTGTAAGTTTAGAGTAACACATGTTAAAAATAAAAAGACATCTGTTGAGTATAACAAACATGTCAACTGTTACCACTAGGTGCTTATCAGATGTTGCTGATGGTGAAAACTTGTGAAATTTTAAAACTTTAAAAAATATTTATACTGAATGCTAATCAATTTGTTTTTGTTTATTTTATATAATGTCAAAATGCCTGTCAGCATTGGAAAATACAGCTTTTTAAAACCTGGTACATTTGGGAAATGATGAAAGAAAAGTGAAATAAAAAAGACAAAACATTTAAGGCTGAAGTTTTGCTGTGAGTAAGCACCTCCATCACCAGTTGACACACTGAAAGCCTTGAGAGAGAGAGAGAGAGAGAAGAGCACAACTTGCAAGAAACAAAGCTGGGGTTATTATTGCTTAGTCTTTCACATCATGCATTTATTCATATTTTTGTTGAAGCAACAAAAAGAAACTCAAAGAAACCAATAACGAAAACATTAGCTCCTTTGCAGATTTGTTGTAGTGTGGCAAACTAATGAGAGACACGCAATACCTACCATCAAGTAATAAATTATCAGATGAACTTTTTCTGCTGCTCACACCACTGGACTCACTAGACATTGGGCTGACTCCAGCCATAGTAGTAGGAGAAGTAGGCAGAGTAGGGGATGGAGTTCGAAGATGTGGAGAATGTATTCCTGGAACTTTTCTGCTTCCTGCGTGAGCAATTTTTGTAGATCGAGTAAAATAGAAATTGAGAGTGCCAACTTGACTGGGAGGAAGGGAGAGAAAGAAGGTGAGAGAACTGAAGAGCTGTGCAGAATCACCCAACAGTGACAAGGAACTCATCACTTAGATCATGAAGAGAAAGAGTGCAACTTCAAAAGAACAAGATGGATACCATCAGTAAAACCCTAAAGAAAAATTTCAAGATGCTAAGGTACAAATGTCAATGATTCTTTTTCTGACAATATGCCTCTGCTTTTGGGAGCAGGAATTATAGTCAGTTCTTTATTCAATTAAATGTTATGTTAAAAGTTATAACAAGGAAAACTTTTTCTGATGAGATCATAAAGTAATGAAATGGAAATAGTTGATAATCTGTCTATACCAGAGACATATCGTGGACACACAAGTTATTGTCTTCATGAACAATTCAGATCAGTCATTCCTTTGTTTTATAATAAAATAACAGAAGCCCTTGTTTAATCCTTACTATTATATCATTTTCCAATTTCAATCATTAGTAGAAATAGAAAGAAGAACTTAATTACAGTCTGACATGAGTGACATAAAAATTGGTGTATATTTAGCTAAAGGTTAATACAATATTAAGTATTTATAGAGAATGAGCTAAGCAGGATTAACCAATTAGTTTGTGGATTTGACTACACAATGGTTACTGATATCAATATTTTATGCACACATTCATCAATGAAGTAATAGGTAAGATATTCTATTTTAAAAATTCAGACTTTTAGAACCTACTAACAGTAATTTCACATTTCTATTTTTCATGTAATAAAATATTTGAAAAATCATTTAATATAATCTTGGAACAAAATAGGTAAAGTCATTTTGACAAATACTTAGGTTCATTAAAATTTGCTTGGTACTAAAGCAACAAAATTTCATCCAAGTTCAACTTCCTAAATTAAGAATTCTTCAAAAAGGAATTTTGTAAAATTACACAGGTGTGTGTACGTACGTACATGTGTGTGCTTTCCAGTGGTTTTATATAAAGTGTTAAAGTTCATCTGGATTAAATATTTAAAATAGCTTTTAATTATTCAATTTCTTTGCAAGCAAAGTTTTCCAGAATAATTGTAATGCTAAATTACATTATATTAAGATGACTGTGAAAGTTTCATATATTATTTCTAAAATAAATTGGCTCAGAAACAATCCAAAAAGAGATTTCAAGGATAAAATGCTAATTAGTAAAATAAAGAGAATTCAATCAAAGCCAGTCAAAGATGTTTTTTTTAGGAAAGCTTAGCACTAAAGAAAAGAAGTTCATTAGAATATGGCAAGATGAAATAGTGATCATGATAGCATTATGAATGAATTCTTGAAGGGTGACACTGTCAGAATCTGAGGGAATAGAATTATTTCAAATTTGATGGTACATTATAATTTTAGGGATATAATATACACAAAAAGAACCAAATAGGAAAGATTATGATCGAGAAAAATCTTTACAAAGATAACAAAAGTCCTTCAAATGAATTTCACCTTTATGTTTCCTTCCCAGTGACTCTCACAATATTTATGTTAGATAATGATTGTATACTCAAAAAAGCATTTTTCAACAAAAGCACAAATGGTTTTTATTTGCAAAGCAAAACTTTGAACCAGGATTCAGTCTCAGTCGTCTTCCATCAAGCAAAACCACAAATGACAATTTTAAATACAGATGACAACAAAATACATAATAACAACATAAAAAAACATACAATGTGAATCTTTTTAACTATATGTGTCTTCATAGTCTTTTCAATATATAGAACTCTTAATATATCTTTAAATTTTCAATGAAAATAGCTACACAAACTTTAATGAAAATCTCATCATTTGTATACTGTCAATCCCAAATATCTCCTTTTTAATTAATTTCATTGTTATCTATTTTTAATTTTTTTTCTTATTCTTAAATTTATCTACATTTATATCTTTCTGGACAGTTCTAGAATTTAAAAGAACCTCATTTATTCTAAATTATTTTGATACTTAAATTTATATCTAGAAACAGATTTTTCTATTTTATGTATTTAAATAAGTGATATCTATCGACTTAAACATCTAAAAATTTCCAGTTATTATATAATCTATTGTACTTGAAAAAGTGATAATTTAAAAAATTTCTAAAAAGGGAATTTCCTCTAAGATTCATTTCTATATAATCGTAAAACCTAAATTTTTTTTTAAATTTCAATAGGTAAAATATAAATAATACGTGAAAAAAGCAACAAAGTTATTTTTTGAAATGAATTTGATAAAGTTAAAAAGAAAAAAAAAAAAACTAAGAGAGCAAGTAGGATACCCTGAAACAGTCAAGTTCTAAAATAACAAAATAACTTACTGCTTAGTCTCCTGGCGGGACTGGCTGGTTGGTCTGCAGTCTGAAGTGAATCTAAAATATTTCCAAGGTCGTTGACTTCATCAATCTTTGCATTCTGAGATGCATGTTCTTTTAAAATTGGCTGACAAAAAAAAAAAAATATAAAATAAATATATATATATATATATATATATATATATATATATATATATAAAAAATGTCAGAAAAAAAAATATTTTAGTGGGTATTACCTTGAAGTGCAGAAGCTTTTTTAATGCTAGTTATATTTTTTCATATATGGGCAAAGGTTTTAAAATGACAATGATTAAAAATTAAAGTCATATACTTACATGTAACAAGAAAAAGTTTTATAAAATTCAATATATAGTCATTGTTCAAATTTTGTAAAATCTTTTTTTGCATAAATTTAAAGGAAATTGTAAGATTTTATCCAATAATCTCGAATCATCAAATTCAAAAAATGTTCAAAGTAATTTACTGAAGCATTATATAGAGTATTAATTTCCCAATTCAACAATTGACTTAATATTCTGGCAGCAGTTGTAAGAATGCATAATAAATATAAAATTGTGTGGGTTTATTTCTCAGATTTAATATTAGTCTCTAGGTAATATAGTGATGTTTGATTTATGCAACATTTAAATAACCTCAAACAGGAATGCTTTTATAAACTGAATATTTATAGAAGAAAAAATTTTCTATTTACAGAAAAGAAAAATATCCTATGCATCTATTTATATTTTTCTTTTTCAAATTTAAATGTCTGCAATAAAAGAATGTTTATAATAAAACTTAAAAAACATGTAATGCTAAGATAGACGTGAATTATTAAAAAGCATCAAATTAATTTATTCTTTTAGTATACACAGCAATTTTAATATAATCAGAAAGAATTGAATTTAAGATCATTTTACCTGTAATTCATCAAGTTGTTTCTTAACAGCCTCAATGACAACAGCAATTGGTTCCAAATTGTCTGTTTGTGTTTCCATGTTGGTCAGCCAATCTAAGACGGCATTTTTCTTCTCCTCAAACTCATCACCTTTCTTTTCCCTGAAACTGACATCCTCTTCTTTCATGGCTAACAATAAATCGAAATTTGTCCACCTGCGTTCCAGGTCTGCAATAGCTTCTTTGAGAGAAGATGCTTCCCCAGTTTTGGGATTGGAAATCAGTTCGTTTCCAGAACTTATCAAATCCTTTATGGGCTGCATTCTGCTTTCACGCTCTTTTGATACAGTTTGAACACGCTGCTTGAATATTGCTGTTGGTAGCTGAGCCATTTCCTTTGATTCTAGCATGTCTATACAGCTAACCAACCAATCATTGCTAATTTGCAGATCTTGGTGGAATTTGCTTAGCTTGTCAGATATTTCTTGTAGACTGTTACTTCTCTGAATTGCTCTGCTTTCCACAGATGAAAACATAGTGCTGAGGTCACTGATTTTCTTTTCAACTTTCTTTGCCATTTCTAAATCACAAGTTTTCATGAGTTCATTAGCAGCCTGTTGCACTGAATCAATGCTGGGCTTGTGACTGTCAATATCATTTTTAATTGCTTTGATCTCATTCAATTGTTCAAGAAGGTTCTCACGATACAGGCTAATAGGTCTTTCATTAACCAGAGCCACTTCAACATCACGAAGCCATAACAAGAGACTATCAATGGCTTCCTTGACATCTTGAGACTTAGTGAGAGCCATTTGTAGGGTATTATATCGGGTATTGATCTCTTCATTCAGTGAATCACAGCGGAAGGAAATCTCTCTAATTATCTCATTAACTTTTTGTAGTTGTTCGGGGCTGGTGTCAAATTGCTTCAAGATCTGAGTAAGATCTTTTCCACAAGTTTCTAAGTCTGCAATCTGGGACTGTTGAGCAATTGTTTCATTGCTCATGGCTTTCAGTTGCTCAAGCTGGGCTCTAAGCTCTTCGGGGTCACTTGAAATCCCTTCCAACTTGTCTTCTACAGCAGTTATTGAAGTCAGCAGCTTGTTACTTTGATCATGGAATTCTCCCTGCTTATGAGAAAGGTCACTTAGTCTATCACCTAGGCTGCTACACTTGTTCTTTAGTTCTTGGTATCGGTCAGACGATTCTTTAAGTCTGTCTTTCACAAGTTCAGCTTCAATAGTATCCATAGACACACGACTCAGGCGAGTAGGTTTCTGTTTGTCAGCTTTGAAAGCATCTAATTCCAGTTTATGGAACTGAGAATAAAAATTTAATGATTAGTTTCAATATCTAGTTGAACTTCAATCAAAAAATCTTAAAGAATAAAATGTTATTCTCTCATCTCTAATATCCTTAGATTTCAAGAGCAATATCTATTTTTTTTTTTCAGTCATTAAATAGAAATTTATATGGTTTGATAATTGTGGCTAAAGATTATAGGCATTTATAAAACAATTGATATAAATATACACATCTTCATTCTGATCACAAAATGTTTTATTTTGATTATTTCTGGACAACTAAATTGAACAAAGTTATTTATCTATACTTTTTACCTGAAGATAACTGAAGAATAGCGAATTTTTGTTGAGTTACGTTACTGAAACAATTGTACTACAGAAAAATCAATTTCTTGGGTTTCTAAACTGGAAATATTTCCAAGTGGAAGAAAGATTGTAAATGATCTGTAATATTTTTTAAATAAACAAATACTTTTTAGTGTAAATAGTCTGATATGAAATTAATGATTACCTTGGCTTCTTCAATATATTTCTGCACAGCCATTGACATGAAACGAATATCAGCCTGATGTGCCATAACATCACTCATGAAGTCCTGAAATGACAAAGATATTTTAGAAAAAAGAAAATATCAATTTAAAGAATTATGATTTATTTAAAAAAAAAAAAAAAAAAAATTAAATCCAATTTTTTTGTAAAACATCTGCACCAGCAATAAATTCATCATAGTAATATTCATATGTATTTGCAGTAACTCATTTGATAGGAAATAAAATGGTTTTAGCTCTCTTGAAATAATTTGCTTTGCTTACATAGTATTTCTTCATTCAAACAAAATAAATTTGAGATTAATCCAATTCATTCTCAGATTTTTCTAGACCCCACTTATTGTAATCCAACACACTTATTAGATTTGAAAAATTCCACCCTGACAACTTTTATTCAAGACTTGAGAGTACATTGAATAATAATGTAATCAAATTTACTAAAAAAAAAAAAAAAGGAATTTGGTAATTATGCTTCAATAAACTACTTCTCTAAACTGTGTGTAAAAATTCAGATATAAATAAAATATCTGTAGAAAGAGAATATGAATACAGACAAGAGCAAATTATATATATTACTGATATCCCCCTGAAGAATGGATGGATGGAGTGATTGCTGGAGAGTTCATCTACAAAGGTCTAGAGTTGGGATGCTGAAGGTAACACCAATCAGCTAAGTGACAAATTTTATATGTGTATTAATTCTTACTCAGGATGGCTTGATGATTACATTTAAGCATGAAACAAACTGTTACCTCTGGGTGTTAACTTAAATCTCCACATTTATATATGTACATACACACTATCCCTGATATTGAGCACTTTAACCCATAATTATAGCATACCTTAAAACTGTATTTTATCATTATATATATATATATATATATATATATATATATATATATATATAGTGAATTAAATTTTAACTGTTTTAATCACAAAAGTTTTAGAAACTAATCTTCAGTTTTATTTTCATAGAGAGAATTCTTAATGAATTATTTGTGTTAATTTTTAAGAAATATCAGTATATAAGTTTGTAATATTCTAGGTTATTTGAGATTTAAAATATTTACCTTATGCTTGTCAACCACGGATTTCAGAGTATCCAGATCTTTGACAACAACATGAAGTTCTTTATCAGCGGTAGTCATCCATTTGTTGAAATTTTTCAGTTCATTTTCGAATTTACTCAGTTGCTCAGTGGCACTTTCCAAGTGTTTCATTCTGTTCTCTGATGTTTTGAGAATCTAAAATATAAATTCAAGAATAGCATTAACAGTAAAACATAAAATCTCTTTATTGAAAACCTAAATGTAAATTTTTTAAAATTTGTAATTTGTTTGAAGTAAACATAATATGAATTAAATACTGAATCATTCAGAAATAAATGTCTTGAAAAAGACAGAAAAGTGATGTAAAATCTATTAAAATCAAAAACACTACTTACAAAATACAGTACTACAAATGGGTAACAAAACTGTAGGTTGTTGTAGGTAACAGTTTCTATGGTCAAACATATTGTAAGCTTACATGTTATGGCAATAAATATAACTTTTGTTTCTAAGATAATTTATTTTGACTAACAATTTGTAGTGGTGTTACATTACAATAATTTTTTTTTTTAATAAAGATGACTAAAGAACATTTTCACAATAAATACAAGGAAATTAACCTGGAGAAATTCATAAATACACAATTTTTTTTATCAATAAATTTTAATGAAATTCTCTATACATCATTTTAATTTTTAACAAAATAAATGTTAATTTCTGATTTCATTAGGTTCCTTTTTGAAAGTGTGCAATTCAAAAATAGTTTGCAGATTAAAAAACAACAACTGTGGGTTACTATGTAAAATTAAAAATAAAAACATCTTTTTACACATTTGTACATACATAGATGTACACAACTGATTACTTCAACAAAATTACCTTCTCCAGAAGTTCCTTGACATTAGATGATACAGACTTCAGTTCTTCAACCTGTTCAGGTGTAATTTCTTCTTGATAGTGTTCCAATATTTGTTCAGCTTGGAAAATAAGGGATAGCACAGGTTGTTGATGACTAATAATATCTTCATGTTGCCTCTGGAAAAAAGAGAAAAATACAAGACAATACTTTAAAAAATTATATAATTATAAATTATCTCTTTCCTAAATGAATTACAGGCATGTAGAAAATTATGTTAGAAATTTTATCCTGATTAGAAATTCCGTGTAAAATAAGAGAGCTATAATGTGCATCTGTCAATGCATGATCATTAACAGAAGCTCTTTATATTTTAATCAGTTGATAATAATTGTTAATTCCAAATGAAAGTATTTTTTACTTTTTTTGAATAAATATATCCTTTTGATAATCATCATCAATGTTACTAAAGACAGTATATGATTTCAAGTTTTCCTAATCTAGTACAAATAATGTGGATAAAGAAATGTTATTAAAATAAAATGAAAGAAAAAAAAAAAAAAAGGCCACTAAAAAGTTCTATGTTCAATTACCGAGTTTTATTCCATTAACTATGAGAGATCATGATAATTTTTCTTTTATATATCAGAACAATGTCAGGCAAATTAATGACATGGTGGAAAAAAATTTTATCTGACACATTTCATCCTTTAGGATTCATATTAATTATCTAAAGATTTTTCTAAGAACAGAGACATATTTTCTCTATTAATTTTCAGCTATCATATTTCTTTCTTTCAGTGGATACATTAAAGAGACATGATCATTTAACCATATGGAATTAAGCTTAAGTTATCAACTTGTATAATGATTAAAAATGAGTTCTAAATGAAACAATTTAATATCAAGTTCTGTAATAATGCTCACCTTTTGAACATCTCGTTGGGCAACAAGTTCTTTCCAGACATGGCTGACAGTTGTGTCTTCTTTGAGTAATTGTTCAGTATCTATAAACCAGTTCAGTTCAGTGTTCAGCTCTTGCATGAGCCGATCATAGGAATCAGGTAAGCGACCCTAAAGACAGGAAGGTCACAGAGGAATTAGAGAAAGAAATACATTTTGCATATGAAATCTTTATTTAGATCTTGAAAAATTATACAACATTTACTTAACCTATAGCCCTGGATCAGTTTTTAATTAAATTACATTATTCAGACAAATCCTTACTTGGAGAGAGAGGGAGGGATCTGAAATCAAATGAATGGCAGTTAACCTGATCATTAGTGTTCTTGTCTCAATACAAACCCTTTCAGTACACAAAGCAAAAAAATGAGATCCACCAAATTGCAACAGAACATATCAAAAAAACAAAGGTGCATGAGTGCCACAAGAAATGTTCTTGTTCACAGTAAAGTCCCTGCAATACAAATAGAGGATCACTGTGGAGGAGTTGGCAGAGGTAGAGAACCTTGGTGTGAAGAAAGAGTTGGTTTGAGTGAAGACTGGTTATTTGCCATTTACACTAAGCAACTGAATGTGGATATTAAGCTATAGTAAAAGCCTTTTCAATAGAGTAAAGTCATAGAGAGTGAGATGCAGCTTTGCTTGGAGCTCTAATTATGTGCAGCAATAGTCTATTCTTATAAGCATAAGCATAAGAGGAAGACAGTAACAGAAGTGTTTATTATTTTTAAATTTGTGTTAAAAAAACGAGTAGACGACTTTGAGACTGTCAAAGTTCTACTTCCACCCCATACAGAAAAAAAAAATATTTGACATGCATTTTGAAGTTTTAACTTAAGGCTATTATAATTTTGAATTCATTTTATATCAAAATTTATCTTATATAGATAAATTATTTCTACTAACAAGTGTTATGTAATGGTTTGATTCATATCATAATGAATTGGGACAATCGGGCATAATTATTTGGATGCTGGTGTTTTGGCACTAGCTGATTTGGTGCCAGACTTTTTAGTATGGAGCTATGCTTGGCACAAATTTCTTTTGCTCACAATGCCAAAATTCCAACTTATTGCCAACAGTACTTGTTTTTGTCAAAGACATAGAAGAATCCATTATGTGTAAATTCTTCTTTACTACATTTTGTTTATACCTCCTTAGATATTATATTAAGAAAATGATGGCATTTAATTAAAAGAAATAAAGAAGATGGCAACAGAACAAAACACTTATGCAAAGCTGACAGCTCCATACTAAAAGGTCTGGTGTCAAATTAGCTATGCCAAAATGCCAGCACCCCTAAACGTAACGAACCACTTCATAAATAGTATAAAACAATGTTCAATAATGTTACCAATGTAACAGAAAACAAAAATTAAAAATATTCTATTAAAATCAAGATAATCACTTTTTAAAATAAAAATATTACTGCATAAAATAATGGAAATGGAAATACTTTTTATTTAAAATGTGATCTATTTTACATTAATTTTTATAAATAATTTTGTTTTAATTTTAATACTTTCCCACAACAAAATATCAAAATAACAATATAGTTTGATAATTATTTCTCTAGCATATACTGAAAGATGAAGTAAATATGTTCATTTATATAAAAAGTTTTTTTTTTCATTATAGAGTATTTAGTTTAATTATTTGAAAATTGATAGTAAACTTTTCAGTGTTTAACAGATTTGTAATGAAATATGTCCTCATCTAGTTGTCAGGTACAATGGGTAAAGACAATTTGCCCACTTATTGACCTGATAAAACTGAAATAATATTATAATATCTTGATACAATATAGAGTAATTCATTTAAAAGTAACAAATAAGTAGACAATTTTTTTTTTAACAGTTATAGAAATAATTTAAATGATTATAAAGAAAAAAAAAACAAAAACATTTATAAATGAGATATTGGGAAATCAAATCATTTCATGGTGTTTTTCTGTTTTAGTTACTATCATGAATTACATTATGATATATAAGATTAAATCAAAACAGTTTGAACTAGAATACAAAATTTTAATCTCTTTTGTAAATAGATAATCAAGATAATTTGTAAGTTATGATACTTTATGAGAAAATAATATATTTGAAGCTGAAAACTTTCTAGAATACTAGTACAGTAATCATAAAAATAACATGGGTCAGAAGTTTAATCTAGGATCAGAGCATCTGTGCTCTGTCTAGGAACAAAGTGTCACTCTCCAGCAATTCTATTTAGGATTTGTGCTATGCACAAAAAATATACATATATTGCAGCAACCTTTTCCTGAGATAGTAATAAGCTCATGGAACTCCCTGCCCTCAGTCAGTAGAAGGATGGACCAGTTCAAGGTGGGACTGGAGAAATGATTCATATAAGACTTAATCACCCTCAACAGTAAGTAATCCATGTCTTACAGATACAAGCTTTAGCTTCAATGTTGACCATTCTTTTTCACTTGTAAACACCAAAATTATATTATCTTTTATTAGGTGAGAGTAATTTTAATTTGACAGAATCCATGGCACTAAATTTGCCTGTTAGCTGACCATGTATAATTTACAAAGTTTATTTAGATTTAAAGTGAGCCATTGGTTTTTGTGATTTATAATTTACAAGAAAAAATATGTGTTGTACAAAAAGCATAAATAATTAAAATCTTGCAAAGAATATTAATTATTGGTTAAATGATTAAGAATCTAGAAAATTATTGAAATTCAGAGTATGAACAAAATATTCTGAACTTACATTATTTTATGAAAAAAATATAGACAGGAGAGTAATTTTTTTTCTAATTGACTTTCTCTGGTGAGTAAAAATAAAGTTCTCATTTTTAAGATTCTAATTTGAAATACAGATATTTTAATAGATACAGAGTTTTAATATTTCATTTTTGAATTAATTCTCACAAAACTAAGACCTTTAATAGTCCACTTATAAAATGTAATCATTTTGTAAGTAAAACTATCCCCCCACCTTTTTTATTTGTTTTTAAGAGAATTTCTGATAAACATACGGAATGGGTAAAGACCCAGAATGCAAATTTTACAGCTAAATTTTGATAACGGAATTGTTGAGATAGGTGTCAGTGAAAGAGAGTAGTGCAAAATTGATACACAATCCAGTTTTCCAAAAGAAAGCCATTTGCTTTTCACTCCAACAAAATAATCTTAATATCTTCTATAATTTTACAATATTTTCTGCAGCTTTTAATCATTATATTCAGTAAATGCTTAAAAGATATTTTTATACAATATTTTCATGAAAACTTATATTTTAGGCAATCAACAGAAAGAAAAGTAAGGCAAATATGAAAAAGCTAATGGCAATTTCTGTTCCCATTTTTATGTACATTATTGTTTGCCACAACCTGATTTTTATTCATCCTACAATTATACATCAAGTACATAAACTGTTTAGATACATTAGTACTAAAACTTAAGCTAAATGACAGCATATAGCTATGAGAAGGTGATGAAAAGTTGTTAGTCTGACCAAGAAAGGATGCACAGAAAAGAAAAAAAAAATCTGATGTTTGGTCAGATTTGGAGAAGTGATTCAGCCAAACAACTATTCAACACCTTCTTGTATAATAATCACCCTAAAATTCAGCAATGAAGTTCAAATCAAAATAATATAATTATAAAATTTATTGAAAAGTGATAATCATATTTTTATTGTTTCATCTTTTTTGTAATTGCTGATATTTTGCTGCCATTACTATGCAATGCCCACTCTTAAAAATTATGGAATAAGAGCAAAGTGATGTTTCTAGATTTTGCTATGATAAATTCTTCAGGCACAATGGCCAAAGCATGTGATTTGCTGTTCTAACTCAATTCTAAGAAAATTTAAAAATTCATATTTCATTCAAATTTAATTCATCATTGCTTGTATAAGGAGAGTTATAATTTGGGACTGTCATCTAAAACTGATTTTTATACAATAATTTTATAAAATCAAAGCACTAAAGGGGACTGATGTTGGCTATTATGTATTCTATTTTGGTTGTATTAAAAGATTTCTGAAATAAAATGCTTTTTAAATTTTAGGTTTCAAGTAGATATTTAAACAAATGACTAACTTACTTTAAAACAAAAGAAGCCAATATCTTTTAGTGTTCATTATTTTTTTCATAAGAGGGACAGATATTTGATGTATAAAAGTGTCCAAAAATCATGTTGTGGTATGAGAAAGATATGTGCATATCACTCTAGAATATGCATCATTTTATCTTTGTAAAATATTGTAAATAATTAAAAAAAAAAAAGGCGTATATGCAATAGGAGTTAAGTTCATGCATGAAGTAATTGGACATGCTAAAAGAAAAACATTTTTTGTTTGCTTTAATGAGAAAATGATCACAGCAGCTCAAACCTACAATACAAAGCAAAATAAATTAGAACATAACCTAATTGTTATAATTAAATGGACAGAAAAATGCATACATGACCATAACGAAAATAATTCATTATATAATTATAATATTAATAATTTAGTGATTAGTGAAAAAGAAAGTTCCAATTTCTTCATTGCTATTACTAATCACAGAATAATAATAAAAAAAAAAAAAAATTACAGAAGCCAAAAATGAAAGAAAAAACATTGCAAATTAAACAAACAGCTTATAATTAAATTAAAAAATAACCCTCTGACTACCAAGATGAGAGTCGGTTATCACAGGCAGGAAATATTTATTAAATTATATATCACTTGATAATTTCAATCTTCTGAGGGTTTATATTTTTCTCATTAAATTATAAAAAAAAATTTAAAAATAAAAAAATGTTATAGAAAGGTAGGCAATAGAAATTTAGATGCACACTGTATAACATACACAGAATCAAATCCTTATAACATATCACTTTATTGTAGTTAGGATATAAAATTATAAAGTTGACTATATATATATTATATAAATAAACTTCTGTCCACTTAAAGAATGTGATGGGGGGGAAAATGAATAAGAAAAATGAAGAAAAAGGAAAAAATAAGGGAGGTAATCAATGGCAATTCACAAAATCTCAAGGACACACTTTCATGCAAAAAACACAAACAAAAGCAACCACAAAATGACCCTTTCATAATTTTACTTAAATTGATCAATCTACTTCAGACATATTTTATTATAACCCCAAACCTACAGTTAACTATTATAGCCAAATAAAACTACAGATTAAATAGAACAATTAAGTATTGAATGATTGGCTCAGTCGGTTTTAGTTATCACTTAAATATTGCTAACCGTATGAGAATATTTTAATACACAAATTCCCCATTCAATAAGGAATTCAATTTAAGATGGTCTATTTTATAAGTTTAAATAGTGTTTATTTGTAACAAACAATTTAAAAAGCAATCATTTTATAAACTGATAGTCCTGTCCTATTTACTTGATATCAACAGTATTTTTTTTTTTAATAGATGAAAAGAAAAAAGCTCAAATATTCCTTTGTAAATGAACATATCACTTGCTCCATCCCTAAATCCTAATGGAAGAATTGTTGAGATTTTATTGATGATTTATGTCATGATCAAATGAATGAATAAATGAGTGATTAATGGAGAAAACATTCTCCTAAGTGGAGTGATATTTTGTACTGAAGGAAATCAAGAAGAGAAGTTTCCCATAGCTAAAAAGACACCTTGATATTGATGGAATAGTTCTTTGGGGAAAATAGGGTAAGATATTTGATGTGCCTATTATGGTTAGCATTTGGGTGTATATGCCAATGAGCTGATAAATGTATACGTAAATGAGCTAATCCAGACAGAGAAGTGTACCATTATTAAGCAAAATACAGTATTGCACAACCCTTCACTATTATTCTTAGTATCTAAGGCAGTGGTTTCCAAACTTTTGTTTTCTCTGGGCCACATTTTCAGAATGAACATTTGCTCGTGCCTCACCAAATTCTATATGATAAAAAGGACATTTAAAAATTAAAAATAGAGAGAAGGTTAAAGGGAGATAACTACGGATTCAAAGTCAGAACATTATCATTGATAACTCTTCCAATTTGTGCACCCTAGTTACTATATTCTTAATACGTGATATAATGCAAAAATATCACAATGATAAAATCGGTCAGTAATTATTTATAACTATTTATACTGGGACTCATGCATGCAATTACAAGTAATCCATAATATTTTAAATTTTGAAATTATATTTTTGGCATATGAATTTTTTAAAAACTGTTTCTAAATCTTTGTCTTTCAATCGTTCTGCTTCATCTGCTATCCTTTTCTACCACACCTATGAGGTGTGCTGCATCATTTGGGAACCACTGATCTAAGGTTATAACATTGATAAAATATTTCAAATTTCATGATGCCTTGTGGCAGCGAGAATTGTTTAGAATATGAATTTGTTTGTTCTTGTTTGTAAATATCTAAACAAAAAATTATGTATGAAAAATAAGTGATTATTTGATCCATTATACTTAAGATATATTGAAAATTAAATATAGTTAATTATTTTTCAAAATGTGAGCTAACAAAATTGTTTCAGACTTGTAGATTTTCCTTTTAAAAAGATTACATCATATGGGAACATAGTTTAAAACAAAAACTAACAGGTTCAAAATATTTTTTTACCATCTTTACTATTATTTGCCAATTTATGTCTATAATTCATTTTTACTTGTGCAAAAGAAGTTTGCATACATAATAAGCTTTACTAAATTATTACTTTTGTTTAAAACTCATTAAGAGGACAATGGTGTTTATAAACAAACACGATGCACATATGCTTGAATAAATCCAGTTATCCATTTTATAGCACTTACATACATGAAGAGAAGAAAATGACAAGTTATCATGCAACACATACTGAAAAAAAAAAAAATGTTTCTTGAGTAAGAAAAAAAAAAAATCTAAAAAGCTGTTACTTGATAAAATTATTGGAAAACTATATGTAGTCGCTTTCTAATCATTAGTAAAAATGACAATGAATCATTAAAATCCATCAGAGATAAAAAAAAAAAATAAATAAATAAATAAAGGAATAAGATTAATGCAATGAATAAAGAGATAAGGAAAAACAAATCACTCAGCAGTTGACAAAATTGTCAGCCAACTCTTGTTTGGCAGAACAAGTTGGTCAGTTTGTCAATCCATGCCTATACATATTAAGACATGGTTAAGACAGGACTCTCCAGTCTAATGAGTTTATTGGTTAGTTGACAAACATGAAGCAAAGCCAAATCATCAAACTCCGTAAGAACTCCATTCCAACGTCAAGCCTACCTTACGGCTAGTCTGGTCCAAAAACTGAGTCCAAGATTTGGGGCGAATTGACACGTCTGCTTTTGAAGAAACTTGCCTTAGAAGCACTTCACTTTCAAGTGGTTTTGTCGGTGAAGGGATGGTTTCTCCAGTAACAGAGTTATCTTTATCTTCAATCAGGATTTCATTGCTGTCTGGTTTCATGATACTTGGCTTGCTTTGCATTTCATCAGATAAAACAGCTGACTGACATTTTTCAGGTAATTCAGTGAGATTTAGAAGTTCTTTCTTGGCTGGTGGAAATTGTTGGTCTACAGCAGGATTTGTATCCTTGAGATCTTCAGAATTTGAAATTGCTTTAAGAGCAGCAAAGTCTTGAGTAGAAGCTGCTTGATGTTCCAATTTTTCCATACCAGAAACCGAAGATTTCTTTGCAAGATTATCTTTATAATGGATAGAATTGTCAGCATTGTGAGAAGGATTTTTCTGGACTGGTTCTTTTTCAGATTTGTCCAAGGCATTTATTGGATTATTTACAATATTTGGTAATGGCATCTTTGGACCAGGCTGGAATTTGGGATTTTCACCATCTTTATTCAAGTCAATTACATTTTTCTGAGATTCTGGTAATGGTGACAGAGGTTGAGCAGAGATGTTACTTTCATTATCAGTAAAATTAGCATTACTTAGAGGACTAGATCCTGGATTTTTGTCAACTGGATTCTTAAAATCATTCTGAGATTGATTAATATCTGTCAAGTCTACATTACTAGAACTTGTATCTTTCAGTCCCTCCCTTGCACTATTACTGACTATCAATCCAGCAGCTATTGCCTCTACAAAATTCAAACGCTTCTTATCACCTGGTGTGATGTAAGTCCCTTCATGAGAATCTATGATTCCACGGTTGATCGCTTCATGCAAACTGATTATTGAATCTTGATTTAAGTCTCGAATTTCTGTGCAACTTGTTGAAACCAAACCATGCTCAATAACAGCTACCAGATCTTTATTCTTCCCAGATGAAGGATCAATGAACAAACCTGTCCTGACATTATAAAGACCTTGATCCACAGTGCTGTATAAAGTAAGACCACTTGGACTTATGATAAATCCTCGCTGCAGAGCCTCAGCTAGAGTCATACACTCGCCTGTTTGGGGATTGCGGAAATCACCAGTCTTGATATCAATCAATCCTAGACTTGCAGCTCTTCTCAATGTAATTGGCTGAACCGTATCAGGATCTATAACCTGGGAATTGGAGCGACTCAACATACCAGAAGCAAAAGCCTCTTCCAAGCGAATGTGCCCTTTGGCAGGATCATTCAGTGCAGAAAACTGAACAGTGTTCACTTGTTCCATTGGGCATGAAACTGACTCAGTATCTTCATTGCTGTTGACCAGGATATTTTTTATTTGATCTCCTTCTTCTTTAACTATCCATCCTTCCTTTTTGGCATCATATAAGTTCATGATGGTATTAGACACTGGGTGTTTGAAAGTTCCTTTCTCTAAAGACAACAGTCCAATTGAACTTGCTACAAGAATATTCATAGATTCTTGAGTTTGAGGACAAACAATTTCATCAACCACAGGGTTCAAGAGGCCCATCTTAAGAGCATTTAGTATAGTCATCGATTTATCACGGTCTGGATCTTTCAAGTGACCTGTAGTTGGATCATAGAAGCCTTTTTCTAGAAAATCATTCAAAGTAGTGTCTGGTTTTGAATGTTTCAAAGACAGGGGCAGCATAAGTTCTGAGAGTTCAGAATTGTGTAATATAAGCGGACTCCGAAGGGATTCCTGTAGCTTCGGGTTATCTGAATTTGAACACGTGCTAGTAATTGATATATCTTGTACTACTATTTTTGATTTCTCAGTTACCAAAATCTCTTCAGAATTCTGAGGATTTTTAATCAAAGACAGTCTACGTCTCTCTATTCCTACATTAGTGTTTGGCTGCAAAATTATCGAAGCAGCAGTGTTTGACCCTTCAGCAGAAACTAATTCCATTTCCTGAAAACTAATAGGGTTCATGGAGGTTAATTCAGAATCCCTAAACTCTGGAGAATCAAATAAAATTCTTTCAGCCACAGCCCTCGTTAATGATAATTTTAAAGTTGGATTGCAAACTGTGCCTACTTTTAAATCAAAAAGATTCCTTTTGACTGCTTCAGACAGAGGTAGATTTTTAGAATCATCTGTAGCTAATAGTGTGCAGTTGATGCTAATAAAACCAGATTCAATACTTTGCTCGAGTGTTTGCCTCTGTCCAGTCAGTGTATTCAATACTTTATGAGAATCCTCATCAAATAAACACCGACTAACAGCATCAGCAAGTTGTAATTGCTTATCATTGATGCTGAAAATGATGCCAGATTTTACAGCTTTCTCCAAAGGAATTGTAGTTTTCTTCTGCTTATTTAACACAGAAACAGTTTTACTACTTATAATACCTTTCTGCAAGGCTTCTTCCAAAGTTACAATCAATCCACTTTCAGGATGTTTCACCAGAGATTTCTTACTATCAATAAGATTACTTGCTAAGGAATCAATTAAATTTTTATAATCCTTTGTCCTTGGATCTAGAAACATTCGACGCTGATTATCAAATATGCCATGTTCACAAGCAGGTTTAAGTCCTAATTTGGGAGACTTGGCATCAACAAGCAAACAAGTCTCTAATGCTTCTTTGTAAGATAGAAGACAACCTCCAGGTAAAGTGAGTGTATAATTATCAGGATTCAGAATTCTTTTTCTAATGGCAGCTTTACAGGTAATATAAGATTTCAAATGTGCATCCCAAACCAAAGGTTCCTTGAGGTAATCTTGCATACAGATTCTATCAGTCTGTGTCAAAGCCAAGTCCTTGCTTTCTGACTTGTATAAACTATTGGATGGTAAAATGAATTGTGATTTTAGACTTTCTGTTATGGAGAGTTTTCCATCTTCACAGGTGAATCTGCCACTTGAATCTAAAATTTCTTTTTCTATTGCTTGCTTAAGTGTAAGTGGATGGGAATGGCCATGAAATATAAAATGTTCATCCGTTATAACAGCAGAGTTCACAGCATTGGTAAGTGACATACTTTCACCTGTATAGGGACTATAAACAGTATTTGAATTATCATCATAGAGTTTTAGCTGCACAGCTTCAATAATAGACATGCCATTAAAAGAAACATCTGTCATTAGATTCCTACTCAGAATGGAAGGGAGATCAATATTTGATTCTTCTGAATTATTAAGAGTTCCGTCTGTAGCATTGAACCAATCTTCACCAATTGCTTGCTCTAAAGATATGTAAGGTGCATTCAAAGACCTCTTAACCAAGGTTATCTTGGGATTGATTAAACCACTATCAATAGAATCCTGGATAGTAAGTTGTTTTCCTGATAGAGGATCTATGACATTTTGGCAAGTAGAATCAAATAGTCCTGCTTGAATAGCAGTAATCAGACTTACTGAAGATTGGTGAGTTGGAAGCCTGATGAAACCCTGATCAACAGCAATTTTTAAATCAACAACTTCTTTACCAGTATCAACTTCAGCTTCTGCAACATCTAAAATTCCTTCAGCAACAGCCTCATCAAAAGTTAGAAATTTGTCATGATGTAAGATTTTTGTAAGGTCTGGTTTTAACATGCCACTCTGTATAGCATCCTGCAAACCTTGAATACTACCCGTTTTAGGGTCCATGAATTGATGGGTTTTTGCATTATATATTCCTTGCTTTACAGCTTCAATAATACTAATCTCTGAGGCTCCTTTATCCTGAAGTACTAAACCTTTTCTCACAGCCTCCTCCAGTGGGAAGATTTTATGACCAGCATTATAAGAACCATCATTAGCATTCAAGATATTTTGATAGATGGCACCATCAACAGTGAGAAGAGTTTGGCTCCCAGGATCTCTTACAGTGATGGTATCTTTATCTAAAAGTCCTGATTCTAAAGCACTAGTGAAAGAGCATGAAAGTGCTGAAGAAGGATCAAGGAAAGTTCTTGTATTCAGATCATAGATTCCTTCTTCAAATGCTTCTTGCAAAGTGAGTCCTGGTTGAGAAGATATGTCTATTATGAAACCTTTCTGCAAAGCATTTACAAACGAGTGTTCTACATTTTGTGAGATGTAACTTGCTGTCTGTACATTGAATATTTGCCTAATGATTGCACTCTCAAGAGTAAAAATCTCCCCCAAATCATCTCTGATTCGAATGAGTTCAGTGTCAATTAAACCAATGTAGATAGCATCTGAAAATGTTATTTCTTCATTTGTATCTGGATTCAGAAACATATTACTGGACTCATCATAAAGTTCTTCATCAAAAATTTCTGTGAGAGATAACTTCAGAGGAGCACGGCATCTTGTAATCAAACCTTTTTCAAATGCAAAATTAAGAGCAATAGCCTGTCCAACAGAATTCATCATCTTTCCTGAATCAATATCAATTATCCTTTTTGATATTGCTTCACTTAAAGCCATCAGGTCCCAGCTAACAGGATCTCTAACTAATGACTCCATGTGGATGATTCCCTCTTTCAAAGCTTTAGGTAAAGGAATAACAGATTTATCAAGTGGGTGGGTGATAGTATTACTGACAGGATTGTACATCTCTTGCAAAATAGCTTCATCAAGGGTGACAGGTAAATCATTATTCTCCATACATTGTTGACTAAATAAGGAAGAGATACTTTCACGTCTAGTTCCTGATAATGATGCTTTTCTTTTGGTAGTCAGACTTGGTGTTGAAGATCTTCGGGTAAGAATATTTGAGGAAGATGCTAAAGCAAGTTCTTGTTTATCAGAATAAAAGGGAAAGCTTTCTAGAGTTGAATCAGAGTCTGTATCTTGGATAGAATCTAATGAATAATTTTGTTTGAAGGATTTCAATGGGGAAAAGCCTCTTCGGACCAAATCTTTTGCTTCTGTTGAGATATTATGAGATAAAAGGAATCCAGCATTTACAGCTTCAGAAATAGATATCTTTTTGTTACTACTTACATCAAAGAAATAGCAACAACCAGGACTGCAATGAAGAAGATTTTCAGCAATAGCCTCACCAAGCTCAACAACTTTAGTTGTCTGTGTATTAATCACTTCTTGAGAAGTTGGACTTAAATATCGAAAAGCAATCATCTGAGTTAGATTCAGCCATTCTCCGGTAGAGGGTTCTTTAAATAGATCAACCTGATCATCATAATTTCCTTCATAGACAAAATCAGCAATAGTCATTTCTCTTTCATTAGTTATAAACTCTTTTTGAGCTGCCTCAGTCCAAGAAAGCCATTTGTTGCTTAAAGAATCATGTATTTTCCCTGTCTGGGCATTGAAAAGAAGTCTTTGTTTAGCAGCAACAGCCAGGGTTACATATTGCTGGTTTTGGACATCCAGCAATCGTGTGCAAGCATTAACAGAGCCATCTGTTATGAGGTCAAATAGGCCGGCACCTAATTTATCTCGAAAGTTAAAAACATCATTTTCTTTCACTTTGTTGCACTGTAGCTGAATGATACCAGCCTTAAATGCTGCATGCAAAGAATATGAACATTTACTTCCAGGAATGGAAACCTTTCCACTTTTTGGATCAATATAACCAAAGTCAAGAGCCTTTTTCAAATTTATACAAGAATTTGGTTTTAACCATATCACCAGACTGTTTTCTTGGAGTAAACCAAAGTTTAGACTTTCAGTAAAATTGAGTAATTTCCCTTCTACTGGATGAACAAATCGGTGACTGACAGGATCCCAGAATCCGTCCAAAAGATGTTTCAAGTAAGATTCTAGTGAATAGACATAATCAGGAGTACCATTTGTACCTGAAATGGAACTGTCAAACTGCTCTATGTTTAAAGGAACAGATTTAATATGAGCAGAATTTTCAGGTTCCTGGCTCCAATTGTTGAAAGTTGGACTGGAATTGTGAAAGCCATTAGGAATTGAATGGTCATTGTCTGCTTCTCGTGTCACACTAAGAACAGCATTTTCATAAGTTTTCCCCTTTGGATTTGCAGAGACATTCTTAGCCTGAAAATCAGAATCTAAATCTCAACAAATATTTACAGGAAACTAGCCTACTAAATTAACAAAAAAAAAAAACAAAAACAAATATAATAAAAGAAAAATCAAACAATATAAAGTTGTGTAATATTTTTCTGCAATTAAGAACATAAAAATGTTCATTTGAATAAAATTAGACATTAGTTTCTATAGGATTTTTAGGCTAAATTTTAAATCAAATAATAGTTTTTGCTTAAGTACATTTCAAAATCACTATGTAAAATACAGTAGCAAAAATCTATTCACTTTATAAATTGGTATGAAGGTATAAATTTTTGAATGGATAGGTTAGGTCCTTACAAGATAGTCTGTCTTATAGGAATTCTCAATATGAGATGATGGAAGTGAAAAAACATGTAACCAAACAAAGATAAAATAAAACAACACATACATACACTCAAAAGAAAATACACAAGTACACTGTGAATACAAAACACAAGATGATAAGTGCCCTAAATATGGGTTACACATATTTGAAAACAAAAAAAAGAAAACTATAGTTATAAAAAGTTTTTGCTTTAAAACATTAATAAAACCCTTTTCCTTATTGTAGTCAACAAATTTTGTTAAGATTACAACAATTAATGTGAAAATATACATTGAAATAGATAACATTATATTGCATTTACTTCTAATAGCATGAATTTATTAATCTTTTTTTTAATTCTCATGTTTAATCATAAATTCAAAGGGAAATGACTACCATTATGAGCAGAACAAAAAACTTTCAGAGCTAATGAAAAAAAAAAGAAAAAACTGTATTAGCTTCATTTGTTTCTCTCAATAGCAATATATTGAGAGAAACAAATGAAGCTAATACAGTTTTTTTTGGTTTTTTTTGTTTTAGATTTCATCAAAGGTAAAAAAATGATAATGTAAAAAATCATTAAAAGTAATAGTTGAATAGTTGATTATATTGTAATCACTGAATAAATAAAATGATTCAAATTACTATACAGTATTTGAAAATGAAGCAAGAAAGTCATTAAGTGGGGATATTTAAGTATTTAACACATTCAGCACCAAACAAAATTAATGTCCCCCTTTTTTGGTATTCTTTTATTTTGTTCTCTCGATACAGCTGTGATATATGCCAACTTTCTAGTGATACTATTTAATCTCCAGTTTATTCCAATTGTTCTATTCCAGACTTACATATGTTGGAGTTAATTTTTACACACTGGTGCTGAAGGTGTTAATAAAAGATTGTTAGTGTTTTACAAACCAAATTTTATAAATCAGTAAAAGTATGATACTAATGACAAAATGAAATGAGAGAATCTGTGAAATTGTATATGATTTATGAGAATTCCCTCCTTTTGTGTTCAATTAATATGAGGAGTAAACTACAGATCACTAATAAAGTACCCAAGCTCTATTAGAAGAAAGATAAAGATTTTTTTCACAAAATTCTTTATAGATTGGTTTGCTGTTTGAAAGTTTTCAAGACATGCAAACAGTTACTAATATATCCTGCATTTGTATAGTTATTAGAAAGTGAAACTGAAATGTTAAGGATTTCAAAACAACTAGTTGATTAATTATTTTTCTTTTTTCCTTTTTAAATAATTTATGAAACCTTTTTCTAGTTTTTAAAATATCTAAGCACAAAGAAAATTTACCACATATTTCCATTACAGCAAATCAAAAAGAAGTATGTTAAATTAGTTTTAAAGGCCCCTTTTAACAACACCAGCTTTACAGATTTTTATATCATTTGTATGATTTGAAATTGACTGATTTCATATCTCAGAATCAGCACTGGCTAAACATAGTTGCTACTTTGAATATTTTTTAGAATCAAAAAAAAAAAAAAAAACTATAAGAAGTTTTAAAATATTTGAATCAGATATAAATTCTTTAGTGCTAAGTGTTTAGAATGTGTAAATTTTAAAAACCATACTTTAGCATTAGCTAATTTAAAATAGGACTTATTTACTTATAAATTCTTGACTAAAGTAAAAAGAATAAGTAATTTGATAAGCTTATCTTACTAAAATGGGACTAATAGATACCTACCTCACAGATATTAACTAACCAACAGCAGCAAAATCTTGTAGGTGATTTCTCTTCCATACTAAAGCACTGATACAATATCACAACTAAAGTTTAGGTCTAACAATCTCAACAAATATAATTCTAAACTGAGTAAATTAACAAATACAAGAGGGAGAGGGTTTATTATTTGGCTAGGTAGTGTTTGTTTTCTTTCAAATAAATAATTTAGTCACATAAATAGATATAAACAAAGCTAAACAAAATAGAAATTCCTTCAGAGGCTATAAGAAAATCTGAAAGCAAGCTGCTAGAATGGTGGACAAATCTGTATATATCAGGGGAGGTAAAT
Organism: Acanthosepion pharaonis; assembly: GCA_903632075.3. NCBI lineage: Eukaryota > Metazoa > Mollusca > Cephalopoda > Sepiida > Sepiidae > Acanthosepion > Acanthosepion pharaonis. The sequence goes on from CAHIKZ030000019.1 coordinate 646,339, forward strand.
CAGAATAGACAAAGGCTTCATGGGATATAGCTTGCTTTGATATGTAAATTTACTTAATTTTATGTATACTGAACTAAAATGAGAATAGCATTGATTTGTTACTAAGAAATGTTTGTAATAAAATTCTCTAAAATATGTTAAAACTTCATATGTGGAGATTAGATTAACCACTTTTAAAAACTGAATATCTCTACAAGTTTTTATAAGTAAAATTTTAATTCTCAGACATTATTTTGGCATCAAACAAATTTTAATATTGGAGACTTAAACATTAAGACATATAAATGAAAATCTTGACATTGAAATGAACATACAATATTTGAAAGCAAATCATTGATAAAATTTAAAGTTAAATAAATTAACTTAGCATTTCAAAGCAGTATAATCTGAAGTTATTTTTTTTAAAAAATAAACAATTAAATCAATTGAACTAAAATTTACCAATTTAAATAATAAAAAGAAACTTGTAGGAAATAAAAGAATTTGTTAACACATTATGAGTGATTAAAATAATTTGACACCCTTTTTTATCAAGAATATTGATTGAGTTATTAGTTTTTGATGGTTTATCAACCCTTTGTGGGCTATTTAAAGCCAGAAAATATTTTGAGATTGTTAAAGTGTTTTTTTGTTGGGGAGAGATAATGATTGTGATACAGATTTTAGTAATTAACCTATAGCTGAGGGAAGAAGAGGTCGAGTCATACCTTTCCCAAGGGTATTTGCATATAAGGGAATATAATGAAAACTGGAATTGGAACTCTGCTCTCTGATTAACAATTCTGAGTCATTATCCATTACACCATCTGCACATCCAAGCTTACATTACCTGGTGTTTCCTAGTGGGCACCCACTGAAGTAGTGACCAGACTTGACATTACTTAACTCTGGTGATTGTACAAGAAGCAGTGTTTCAACATGATGTGGCCATAAGCCTTTATGAGAATAAAATTGGGTTGGAAGAGGAATATCTTCAAAAGTACAAAAGCAATTAAATACATATTTGGTTTTATTGAATGAAACTTATCAAATATAATTGCAAATGGCACATCATATGGTCAAGCAGACTGTATTTAACAGAAACTTTGTAAAAGAGGGTGTCAAGTAAAACAAAATGAGAATGACACACTAAGAACAAAAAACGTGGGTGGAGGTAAAAAAAGAACAAAGAAAGAAAAAGTTATATTTACTTACTGAGTCAGTAACATCAGTCTCCAAAGCAGGTGGGGTCTGCCCTCCAATTACCTGAAGAGAACTGCTTCCTTCAACAGCCTCTGAAGAAACAAGTCCAGCAGCAATTGCATCCTTTAGTGGCATCACATCACCGGTCACTTTGTTAACCACTTTACCAGCAGAATCAATATAGAAACCAGGGCTTGTAACATATGTAGAGCTTGTAGCTAGTGTCTGTATTTCTGTAGCACTCTTTGAAAGTAATTCACCATTGACATAATGAGAACTCTCTTCTGGGCTGAATGGAGAGCCTTCTGTGACAGTAACATATTGGTCTTGAGGTGCCACTTTCTCTTTCCAGGGTTTGCCTGGTTTGGTATCAACCTTAGCTTCAATGTAGCCTAGCTGTAATGCTTTGTCTAAAGGCATTGTTACATGGCTAACTGGATCAGTATAGATCCAAGTGTTGGCATCAAGGTTTCCTTTTTGCATGGCTTCTGAGAGTGAGATTGGTTTATTTTTATTGGTAGGTAGTTTGTTGTCTTTAGTAGTTAGTACATCATGAGTGGGGACCAAGAAACCACATTGGAAGGCTTCATCAAGAGAAAGCGATTCATTGGTCACAGGGTTGGTGAAAGTGGCATTTTTTGGATCAATAAGACCACATTTTGAAGCATCTTCAAAAGTCATCAATTCTCCACTGGCTAGGTCACCAAGTAATCCTTGTTTTACTGCTTCTTCAACACTTATATCCACTCCTTTTTCCAAATCATGGTATCGTTTGGCTTTTATATCAAGAAGACCTTCATCAAGAGCTTGTTTAAATGTCATGCCAGAAGCCAGTTTAGTATCTGCTGGAACCTGAGACCCTTTCAGTATCACAACAGATTCTTTCTTAGATTTCTTTGACCTGCTCAATTTTGGAGAAAGATATTTCTGATTAATTGCTTCTTGGATTGTATAAGCTGTCCTTCTCTTTGGATCAATGAACATTCCTGATGTGGGATCAATTAATCCACACATAATGGATTCTTGGAAAGAAGATGCCCGAGGAGATGGAGGACCTTCAAGAAATTTGAAGGGCTCACCACTTTCATTAGAGAGAATCCCTAATAAGATAGCTTCATCTACAGAATAGGAATTTGTAGAAGCTGGATCAGTAAACATACCAGTTTTGCAATCAATTAATTCTTTAATAAGGGCATCCTTAAAAGTCATAATAGGTTTGGCAGATTTTATATTTTCATTTTCAACTATTTCAGCTTGAACAAGTCCCTTCTGGATGGCTTCAGTAATGGACAATGTTGTATTACTCTTGATATCAACATAATTTCCTGCAGGATCTAATATTCCTTTTTCAAATGCATCCGCCATGCTTATCATTTGCTTAGCATCAGGATCAATGGCACCTGTGACATTATAGGTGACTCCTGGTTTCTGGGAGGAGACAGTTGTCTTTGTTGTGACTACAGACTGCACAGAGCCTGATATAAATCCTTCTTTCATTGCATCTTCAAGGTTGTACACTTTGTTAGATGCTAAATCTGTGTAAATCTTCTTTTCATTATCAATGATATTCTGCTGGATAGCTTCTTGTAGGGTCAGTTCTTTTCCTGTTGTGGTATCTAGCACAGATGAAACATTCACATGCAAAGATGTTCCCTTCTGAATATCACACTTTTTGGTTTTCTTGGCTTCAAACACTAGATTCTTCTTAATAGCATCAGACAAAGATATTGTTTCACCTGTAAGAGTGTCAGTAAATAAATTCTTTTCTGTGTCTAGAATTCCAGCTCTGATGGCTTCTTCAGCAGACAATTTCTTGCCAGTTTTTGCATCCTTGACTGCACTAATAGAAAAGACAGATTTTCCAGCAGAAGGGTCTGTCGGAGAGGTTGAAGCAACTTTCACCAAACCCTTAGTCACAGCTTTCTGAACTGGCAGATGTTCTCCTGTTGTGATGTCAACTACCTCTCCTTTTTGTGGATCAAATATTCCAGCTTTTACAGCTTTATCCAAAGATAAAGACTTTCCTGTTCGTCCATCTACAACCTCAGTTACACGGATCGTTTCCTGTTCTCGTGTGCTGACAATAGAGTCTGCAGCAGGCTTGATCATTTTCACAAGATCTTTCTCTATTGCTTTTGAGATTGAAAACACTTCATTTGTTTCCTTGTTGAAGTAATGACTCAAATCCTTGTCCACAATACCTTGTTCAATAGCCTCGGTAACAGTTAGGTTACGGCCAGTTCGAGAATCCACCACAAATTTTATAGGTAACAATTCAGAACCATCTGCTTTGGGTTGAGCAGTAACCTTTTGGCTTTGGCACAAACCTTTCTTCACAGATTCAGAAATGGACATTTTCTCTCCATTTTTATTTGTGTAAGTGCCAGACTCCAGATTGATAATGCCTTTTTTCATGGCGTCTTCGATTGAAACAAACTGGCCTGATGCCGGGTCGAAAACTGATTGAACTTGCAAAGTTTCCCGGGAACCTGAAGATGCCAAATCATCTTTAGGACAAGAATCGGGCTCTGAAATAACTTCTGATCCTTTTACCATTCCTTTCTTGAAAGCTTCTGCCAACGGTATTTGTTCTCCTGTCTTTCTATTTCGAATGACTCCCTCCGAAAGATCAACCAGACCTTCTTCCACAGCATCACTTATTGGCATGACTGTGTGTGTCTGAGGATCGGTCACATGGCTGATACTGATGGAATGCCTCTTTGTCACTGTCACTTCATCTGTGGCTTTACTGGGCTTTATTTTATGAGTTTTTACATCACTTTCTTCAGCAGAGATGTACCCTTTGCTAAGAGCTTCATCTAAACTCAATGTCTCACCAGTTTTTTGGTTTATAAAAGTTTCCTGTTTTACATTAAGGATTTCTTTTTGAACTGCCTCAGAAAGAGGCATTTTTTCTCCACTCATTGGGTCAGTGACAGATGAGATACAAATATCTTTCTGTTCAGAGAATGAAATTGCTGCTTTGTAGCCTTCTCTTGTCTTCTCTTCTCGTGATACAAGACTGTCAAGCATGCTTCCACGGATAAAATCACTATTTAGGGATTCAGATAGATTAAAGGTTTGTCCAGTGATGGGATTGCAGTATATTCCCTTCTCAATATTCACAATACCCTTCTTTATGGCAGAATCCAGATCAATGAACTTCCCAGTGGTTGGATCCAAAACTTCATCAATAGATAATTTATCAGTTACTTTGATTGTAATCTTACTTGATGAGTGGCTATCGACAACGGCTTCTTGGATATCTCCAGATTTTATCAAGTCATCCAGTGTTCTTTTACTTTTTGATTTAGGATCTACCAGCTGACCTTTATCATTAAGCAAGTCTTGTTCAAATGCTTCTTGTAATGAATAGGATTGATCTGCAATTGTGATGAAACCAGATGCAGGATATATATAACCAGATTCAATTGCTTCTTTGAGTGTAATAGAATTTCCAGAACTTGGAATTTTGTACATACCTGTTTTGGGATTAAGGAACCCACTGGAAACGGCTTCCATGAAGGTCATCGCTTCTTCATTGACAGGTGTAATTTGTTTGACTTTCACAACCTCAATAACATTTGGCTGAACAATAGAAGACTTTGTAACTTCAATAGCTACAGGTGCTGTTGAGAAAACAGGACTGGTTTGTTTCATCAGAGACTGTTTGGCTTTGCATACAAGAAGGCCTCCAGCAACAAGTGGAGCACCTGCAATGCCTGCCACAGCAATAAGTCCCATTTTAGCAGCATCTTTCAAAGAGTGTTTCTTATCACCATCAATAAATTTTCCACTAACTTTGTCAATTTTTCCTTTCTCCCAAGCATCTTGCAGAGTTAACATCTTCTGGCTTTTCAGATCATAAATTGCAGCTTGACCATTGATGAAACCACGGTCAACAGCCTCCTCAAGACTCATTTGTTGCCCAGACATGGGTTCAGTGAACTTACATGTGCTCTGGTCAAATAAACCAGCATCAATAGCTGTTGTCAGACTTAAACTTTTTTTGCCACTTGGCTCGGGAATTACTTCAGATTCTGTGGTTGGATCAATAATTTGTTCTCGAATGGCATCCAAGATTGCCATACGTGACCCAGTCTTTGGATCTGTGTATTGGTTCGCTGCTAGATCAATGAATCCTTGGTCCAGAGCTTCTGCAAATGAGAGTCTCTTAGACATTTCATCTGGTTCTCTATCTTTGCTCACCCTTTTCACCACTTTAATATCACTAGTTTTCTCTAATGGAGAATAATCTCCATTTTTGACTTTGGATAGAGTTGTCTCTGATACAATACTTTCTTTTGATTGTGTCACAATCTTAGACACAACTGCAGGTTTCTTAGATACAGCATCTCTATTAAAATCCATATCAGTTTTGGTCTCTTCTGAAATAGTTGTCTTTCTGCCCTTTGGTAAATCAGCTGGTTGGGTCTCAGCAGACAGTTGAACAGCACTAGATATTGTGGTTTTCTGACTGTCAAAACCATCTTGAGGACGCTCAAATGAACCCAATTCAAACTCTTCTCCAGCAGAATCAATCAATCCAAACTGGATGGCAGCTGCAAGAGACATTACATCTTTAGTGACTGGATCAGTAAATGTTCCACTTTGTTCGTTAATTAATCCTTGATCAATTGCTTCTTTTAAAGAATAACATTTCGTCACTTTCCTCAAAGGTTCCTTGACACCATTAGAGACAGCAGATGAAACAGTTGGCTGGCTAGTGTCAAACTCATTAGGCACTACATTTATTTCAGTTGTAGTTGTATCATCAGGAATTAATCCTTCAAGCAGTGCTTCATTCAAAGGTATTCGTTCTTTGGTTTGAGTGTGGATAAGTTCTCCAGTTTGTGGATCAACAACCTTTTCACAAATAGCTTGGTTAACACTGAGGGCATTTCCACTCTTTGGATCAATGATAACTGAATTGTCCCCATCAATCACTCCACTGCGGATTGCCTCTTTAACTGACATTGTTTTCCCAGTTTTGGGATCAAGAATTTTGCTGGTTTCAGCTACAAAATAGCCACCATGCACAGCATCATTTAATGTCATTGCTGGCTCTGATGGTGAGGTTTCAACCTTCTGTTTGCCATTTGTTGCAATATGAGTCACAGTTTCAGTTTGAGTAACACTTTGATAAATTTCTGAAGTGCTGATATCAATTTGACCTTTTTTGGAAGTAACAATTTTCTTCTCTTCAAATCCAGTTCTAAGGGTAGCTGATGGCATCTGTTCACTAGTAACTTTAGCTAGAGTGTGAGCAGTTGATGTATTGATTAAGCCTTGCTGTAAAGCTTCTGTGACATTCAAAGTCTCGCCAGTTTTGTTATGTGTTACTTGACCTTTTTCCCAGTTAACTGTCACATCCTTTGATATAGTTGACTGGGGAACAATCTGTTCAGCCAAATTTTCTACCATGTCTGTATTTAACAATCCTTTCTGGACAGCCTCAGTGACAGACATCTGTGTTCCAGTTTTGCTGTCAGTCACTAAACCCTTTTCCCAGTCAATAATTACATTACTGCCATCTTTAAGATTCACACTAGGCAGGACTTTAGAAGCTTCTTCTGTCTTTGTCAGATTACCGTCTGAAGATGCAGCTGATGGATAAGAAACAGGTTTTCCCAATATTGATTCTTGGGCACTTGAAACACCTGAATCAGATGATGGAGAATCACCAACTTTACTCTCAACAGATGTGGATTTGATGAGAGACTGAGTTTCACTGGTAATCACAGAACCTGGCTGACTAGGCTTGATTTTATCATCTGGCTTAGCATAAACAATTGTCGTAGTTGGTTTTTTAGGAACAGGAGGACCTTTCTCTTGTGTTTTCTTGGCAATTGCTATGGAAGTTGGCTGCTTCTCTTTTGGTACTGGTTTGGGGGGAACGTCAGGTTTCTGTGTTGGTTTGCTCTTTTCATTTAATTTCTTTTTGACTGCATCACAAACTGCTTTACCAGCCAACACTGGGCCAATAATTGGAGCACCAACAACAGCAAGAAGTCCAATTTTCACAGCTTCTTTTGCATCCAACTTTTTGCCACTTTTTGAATCAGTAATCTCTCCAGATTTTTGGTCAACAAGTCCTCTTTGTATAGCCTCTGACAATGGAACATTTTCATTCTTTTTACTGTCATAAACTTCCATTTGAGATCCAGAATCCAGGCCCTTTTGAATTACAGTGTCTACTGAAAGCACCTGCTGTGTTTTTGGATCAAAGATGTTGCTGGATCCAGACTCATACATGCTTTCAACAATGTGTTGATCAATAGCAGATTTTAATGGAACCTTTTTAAGATTTTTAGTATCAGTCACTTCTGCAGTACGCTTATCAACTAATCCTAGTTTTAAGGCTTTTTCAAATGGAATTTTCTCACTAGTTGAAAGGTTTTTTACAGAAATAAAGTCAATGGAAATAACATTATTTTTTATTGCCTCCTCAAGAGTGAATGTATGTCCTTTCTTGTTACGGAAGAGGCATTTTTCAGCATCAAAGTACCCAAGAGCAACTGCATCAAGAAGATTCATTAGCTTCTGGTCCTCTTCTAAAGCTAAATCTTGCAGATATGCACGATCTGCTTCATTTTCTATCTTCCCAGTTTTGGGGTCAATTTTTTTGGTCTCGAAGCACTCTTGCAATGTATACTTTCTTCCAGTTTTAGAATCTGTAATGGCTTCTTTCTCAGGGTCAATAATTCCTTGATGAATTGCTTCAGAAATTGTCATTGATGTTCCCAAAGAAGGAATAGTGATCAAACCTGAGTTTTGGTCAATAAGGCCTAATCGAGTGGCTTCTGCATATGAAATGCTAACATCTGATGCCTCACCATCTTGTGTGGTACTCACATCAGGAAACAGTTCTTTTGAAGGAAACTGAACACTTTCAGAATCTTGTGGTTTCTTCTCTACATCAAGTTCAATATTTATAGATTCTGTAGCTATTGACTGATTATCCACAGCCCTAGAAGGTGTTACACCAGATTTTTCTAATTTCATATCAACAACTGTAGGAGATTTTGATGCAACATGAACAATATCAGTAACTTCAGTTTGTTCAACAGCTGAAGCTTCTCTGTCTGGAATTGTTGAACTCAGCTGGGAAATATCAGTAGTTTTTGATAGTTTGATAAAACCTTGGTTCAAAGCTTCTTTCAGATCTAAATGTTCTCGAGACCTTGAATCAAAGAATGTGTTTTTGTCTACATCTATGATACCTTCTTTCATGGCTTTTGATAAAGATATTTCTTTGCCTGTTCTGGGGTCAATAACTGAAGTCACTTTACTTAGGGGAAATTCAGGTGATTCTGCCATAATACTACTTTTCAAAATACCCTCTGGAGTTTGCTGTGAAGTTACTTCCCCATGGATCAAACCCTTTTCAAGTGCTGCGGTTATAGCCATTGTTTCACCTGTTAAGGGGTTTGTATAGAGACCTTTTTCCACACTGAGAACTCCTTTCTCTACAGCACTGTCATATGACACCATTTCCATTGTGACAGGATCAACAACACTTGTAATGCTCAATGTGACCATTTTAGAAGACACATCCTCCACTATGGTTGTCTCAAATGTCTCTTCATCCTCGGTAATATGAATGCTGCTTATTTCAGCCCTCTCAGTTTTGGGAATCTCAGCAGCTTCTGTGAATATCAGCTTTTTGAGAATGGCATCATCTAATGTTAATTCTTCACCTGTCAAAGGATTAGTGTAAGTTCCTTTTACGTGGTTCAATATTCCTTCCTTCATTGCTTCATTTACTGTGATTTTCTTTCCAGTTCTTGGGTCAACTACAGAAGACACAGCTATGGTTGTCTGTTTTGTTGTAATAATACGATTTCCATCTTGTTCTACGGTAGGTACAACTAAAGACAATTCAGCATCAATAAGTTTCTTTTCAATAGCTTCTGTGATGAGCATCTTTTCCATTGTCAATGGATTGACATAAAGACCTCTGCTTTCATCTATTATTCCTTCATGTACAGCTTCTGCAACAGTCATCACTTCACTTGTAACAGGGTGAATGACACTGTTCAGGTTAAAGGTTTTAGTTTCACGCACCCAGTCAGCTTTTACAGCTTGGGGTACTGAGCTCAAGTCTTCAGCAATAACCAAACCAGTTTCAATGGCTTGACTGATTGGGATTCGCTTCTCTTTGCCATTTTCAAATCCAACATACTGGCCTTTGTCCTGATCCAGAACACCTTGTTGAATTGCTTGGCTTACACTTAACCGTTCCTTGGTGATAGGATCAAGAACTCCAGTGATTGAAAAGGCAACTGTCTCTTTGATTGGACCCTCAGCCACTTGAGGTGGCTCACTAGTATATTCAGCTACAATGAATCCCTTCTTCACAGCCTCATTTATTGGCAACTTATTGCCACTTGTGGGGTCTGTGAAAAGACCAGAAGCCAAATCTATAAGTCCAGTTTCAATAGCTTCATCTACATCGATATTTTTTCTTGTTCTTGGATCAACAACAGATTTTATGGACATATTACGAACTTCTGAAATAATTGCTTTAACTGGTTTTGTCACAGCAATTTGGGTAAACGTGTAGTTTTGAGCAGATTTACTGACAAATGCTGATTCAACTACAGACTCTTGAGTTCTGGCTGTGTCTGGAGATGTCCGGCTCACACGATCTTTACCGAGTTGTCTGATTGCTGGCTTTGGTTTATCGGGAACCACTGATGATGAATCTATACTGTCAAGGCCTATTCCAGGAAATTGTCCTGGTATATTACTTGAGGGCCATTCTGAAGATAAGCAGAGTAACCCTCTATAAATAGCATCTTCGATAGTCATGATTTCTCCTGTAGTGGGGTCTTTGAATGTTCCTGCTTGCTCAGCTAGAAGTCCCTTTGACACTGCTTCAGAGATAGTAATTGGCTTGGGTACAGGCTTTACAGGGTCAGAATCCACACAAGTTGTAACAGTTGTGGAAATGACCAACGGACTGACTAAATCTAACAGTATCTGGGCACTGTCTGGTGTTAAAATCTGTTCTGCTACAGCATGCTGTAGTGGCATCACATTACCAGATTTATCCAATATGTTTCCAGATTCAATGTCTAAAATTCCTTCATTAATAGCTTCAACCACAGACAGCTTTTTACCACTTGGATCTTCAATCATTTTCTGAGTTAATCGTTCAGCAATTCCTTCATCAATAAAACCATGTCTGGCTGCATCAGTGATTGATAGTTTCCTTCCCGTCTGAGAATCCACAAACTCACCCTGAGATGTTAAAACTCCTGATTGGAATGCTTCAGGAATGGATAACAGGGATCCTGTGCTGATGTCAAGTACAGTTTTAATTGGGAAGGAAATATCTTCGCTAGCAATCTTGATATGTCCTTCAGAAAGAGCGTCATAGATTGAAAGCTTCTGTTGTGTGCCAGGTACAGTAATTTGCCCATTGTAATCCAAAATACCCCTTTGAAGGGCATCATTGAATGAAAGAACATCATTGGTTTTGGTCAGAATCAAACTTTTTGTATCAGCATTAAGAATTCCATTATTGATGGCAGCATCAAATCTGATGGTCCGGTTTGTGTTTGCATCAAAAATTGAGCCATCTTCTCTGAGAGCACTTTTGTGCACAATATCTGACAAGGTCAAAGGACGAATTAGCAGCTGTCTACGATGAGCCTCAGATAAAGAAATCCATTTGCCAGAATTCACTTCTAAGAATTGTCCAGATTGTGGGTGAATAATACCCTTTGCAACTGCTTCTGTAAGAGATATCAAAGGAGCACCCTTTGAAGGGCGAATCTCTTTAAGGGAAGGGTTAACATAACCCTTTTCTACAGCTTCCAGGATTGTCATCTCCTGGCCTGATATAGGATCACATATTTTACATTTCAATTCATCATACATTCCCTTTTGTAGAATTTCAGCTAACCCAAGAGCTTTCTCAGCACCTGGAAAGCTTTTCAGTCCAAACAATGCCTGTGATTGCGTAATTTCACTAACATTTACAGCAGGGCTTATTCCAAGCATGCTGGGTAATTTAGGGGAAATTAATCCGCGTTCATTGGCATCCTTGACCGAGATATTTCCAATTAAAGGATCAGCCATTATGTTAGTGACTGGGTCAAAAAGACCTTTCTTAATAGCCTCTGTTAGAGTGCATTCCTTGCCTGTGCTTGGATCAAGGAGGCCACAGGCTGTATTGAACTGCTGCTGGATTTGCGCACTAACATAACCTTGTTTAACAGCTTCTGAAAGTGGAATTTGGGCTTTTGTCTTTGGATTGATGAACATACAGGATTTCTTATCAATTAATCCTGACTGGAATGCCTCCAATACAGTCAATGTTTGTTTGGTGATTGGATTCACAACACCTGCACTGTGTAAAACATTGCCCTGGGTTGTGTCAACCTTTGACTTTACAACACTAATCACGTTTTGTATTATTTTGCCGCTAGCTTTTGAAATGTGCTGAGAAGCAGTCTCAGCAGGTAAGTCTCCATTAATGGAGGATACTTCAGGTGCTTCAGAAATGTTTGATAAAACTACACCTTTGGTATCTTTGCCAATTTTCTGTATAGATTTCACTGTTGTTTTAGTTGTAGATGCAAAAGAGCTGACAGTATGTGAGGTTGAGGAAGTATGTTGGGAGATTGTAGAGACAGATGAAGTAGATGTTGAACTCATGTAACTAGCAGGGATACTTCCAAGGCTATCAAATTCATTGAGTTGTTGGAAAAATTCTTGCATATCTTCATCAACAAGCATGGAAGAACGTTTTGCCAGTTCAGCACGGAATGTTCGAAGAAGGGGGATATTTTCATCAATTACCATTTGGAACTAAAATGACAAAAGAAAAAAATTAAAGATTTTCTTCAGAATCATTTCTTCAAAACATTTCAAACATTAATTTTTATTTAATAAAATATAAATAAGATAATGCATACTGGTTATTTAAAAATGAAAAACATTCTAACAAAATAAGAACTAACAAGATTTTTTAATATGCAATCACTAATTACCTAAAGCAGATGAAATTAATGTAATTGCTAGATCAACTGTTTTAAGAAGCATTTAGCTGAAAGACCATTAAACTGGTAAACACATTGAACTTCATAAATTATTTCAAATTGATTGTAGCAAAAGGAAGAACAAATAAATTCTTAAACTTTGGAGAAAAAAAAACAACACTAAATAAAGCAACTGTTCTTTTAAGTTTTTGAATTCTGCATAATCAATTTGATTTTAAGAGTATCAGAATATGATTACTGTAGCATTATCTAATTCTGGATGAAGCTTGTATTAACAGCCTTGGAAAGGCCAAAATCCACCACTCTGCTTATTGTGTCCTCCTGTTAAATATTGTGAAAAAAAAATAATGTTAACACTGGCATGGCATATAGCTTTATTATAAAAAGTGGAGGTGAGAAAGCAGTTGGGCAAACCACTTTTACATAACTACTTTGACTGCTCTGGTAGTTAACATAAAGAGGGTCCAATCCATATTTAGCAAAATTTGATCATTTATAATAAATTTGTTGGCACAATTATAGTAACAGTCAATGAAAGTATTAGGTTGTGTGACTTAAAGTGTGAATACGAAAATAAAATCTCAAAAAAATGTTACCTTCATATCTACATTAGCTTCAGATAAAATAGCAGTTATATCTTTTAGTCTATTGCTAGTCCAGTGAACCATATTCATGTAAGTTGAGTTGAGTAAGTCTAACTCCTCCCGAATAATTTCAGCACCACATTGGATAGAAGGCTTTTTGGCATCTGCTACTGAAGAATCATCCATGTCAACACACTCTTTGTACTGCTTCAACTTTTTGTCATAGATCTGCAAAAACAAAAGGGGAAAAAAAAAAAAAAAAAAAAAAAAAAAAAGAGTTCAATAAGTAATTGGTTTGGTTTTATTTATATTAAGTATTTTGAAGCCAGCAGTAAGTAAGATCACTGACATTCAGTTTAGTCATAATTCTTTTTATCTCATTTGAACGATTAAAGAGAGAAACACACATACATTATATATATATCGTATAGTAATGTCGGTCTGTACATGTGCCAAATAAACTAAATGACTTCAAAATTTAAAGAAAAAAAAAACAAAAACTCATACCTGAACATAATTTAATTTTTATTTAAATAAAAATCAGAAAAAAAGTAAAGAATTACTAGTAAAAAACATCTATGTGTAGAAAGAGATGGAAAAGGATTAAAAGAAAAGGACAAGTGGGTTGTGGAAGGAAATATTTAATATTCCAGAGTAAATTCCTTGCCCCAATGTGTTTAATTATAGAGATTCACTACTACATACAGTTTTAATGCTTTAAACAAATCAATAATTCTACTGCAATCTATTTAGTATGTTGACCAAATCACAGACAATATAAGCTTTTACACAATATATAAAAATAATTGAATATTATCTGTTACATTTATCAACTAGTTTTTTTCCAACACAAAGAATTTTTCAGACATGAAGGATGACTATATTGTATTACTATTGTATTTTTTAAACTCATCATCAACAGAAATTAAGTTAGAATAAATTAATGTTAAAAAATTTGAACATAATACTTTACAACTCCTAAAAGGTGAAGCTGTATTAAACGTATTGGCTGAAGTTCAGCTGCAAAACTCGACAATTCAGAAATACAGTAATACCTTGGAATACAAGTTTAATTTGTTTCAAGACCAAGCTTGTAACTCAAAACACTTGTATCTCAAATCAGTTTTCCCCATTGAAATTAATGGGAATATTTCCGATCCGTTCCAGGCTCCTAAAAATTCACCATTATTCTTTACAGTTACTTTCTTTGGATCCATGGTGTTACTAAATGAATTTTGCAAAATAACACCAAAAAAGACACAACACAACAGTGATCCTTGCAGAGCAGAGATTTTGTGTACTGCGGATGCTTAACTAAAACTCACTCATATCTCAAACATCAGCTTGTATCTCAAGGCAAAAAAATTGGCCGAACTGCAGCTTGTATCTCAAAAAAATCTCGTATATCAGTACGCTCATATTTCAAGGCATTACTGTAGTAACAAATGAAGATCAAATGAAGCTTTTGATACATTACTGTAAATATTTGTAAGATTAAGAGATAAAAATAGCTTCTACTCAAAAGTAGAACTGACCATTAGTTTAACAATGTAGATGAGTTTTAGAAATTTTTAAATTCTTTACTATGATTACATTGTTATTGCTAATTCATATTTATACATACAGAAGACAGACATGGATTTAGGCGACTTAGGAACTATAAAAAGCTTATTGAAAAATAGTAAAGTACAAAGATTGTAATGTATAATATAATCTGTCTTGCTAACATTATTCTCAGTGTATTAAAAAAAAAAATTAAAAAAATAAGAAGAAACTTGTGGTTAGTAAGCACTATTGGGCTGTTAAGTACTGATATTAGCAAATTTTAGCAAAAGATTTTAAAACTATGAACAACAACAAATAATTGCTGTCTGTTAACAACACAAAGCAAATAGTAAAATGCACCATACTCTTTTCTGTGCTTTCACTACAAGCAAAGTATTGGTAATTGTCACCTTATTGAGATACATTTGTAGACACAGATACAGATTAAAAAAAATAATATTTTATAGGATGTTGGAGAAGGATTTGACAATGGAATAATATTCTAAAATGAACAAGCATTACAGGATATTATTGTAAACAACTTCATTCTTATATCATATGCAGTAAATGTGAAAATATCAAAACTTGAAATTTGAATCCCAAAATAATGATACCCAAGTGTATTTTTAGTTTATTCTGTGATAACATGACATCAAAATCAACAAGTGCAAGTAATTTAAAAGTTCAACTGCATTATTGACTGCTAAGTTCAATTCAAACATGCACAGTCTTGTGATATTTCGCCCTCATTACCACACAATAATACCACATGCATTAAGTGAATAAAAAATTGTGCAATAGATTACCAAAATTGAGGGACCATTAAGAATTCCTCAAGACTAATTCTTCATTTCACAGGTTTCAGCAAACAAGGAAATTCAACAAATTATTTCAACTTTTATTTCATTCCTTTATTTATTAGCTATTTTCTTCATGATGTTGTAAAAATTAGGTTTTTGCAAAATAATTATCCTTATGAATACACAGGAAGATATTTAATGAAATTTTCATATTTAAGAACAAGTGATTTTAAAAATGTATTTTTATAATTGATAAATTTCATAAATAAATGAAGATATGACCTCAGTAATAAGAAAAACTGTCCAAAAATGAAATTCTGTAAATATATCAATTTTAAAAATGACTTGAATAAATTAAATTTTTAATAAATTATAAGAACCTGACTTTCTACTTTGAAATGACAATGAAATTAAGTTATAACCATTAAGTTATTATAATACTGTTGTCATTATTTGAATGATTACATCTAAATAATTTTTTTTCATAACATTTTAATTAATGATTTTATTGCCGAATGTCATGCAATGATTACAAATTTTATGATTCATGGGAGAATAGGGCAAATTAGATGCCCAATATTAAGATAAACTTTTCTTTTTTTTTATTTACAGAAAGTAGTTCATATTTCTGTTATGATGCTTTTGTTTTAAGAAAGCATTAGCATTTGCTCCTTCCTGACATCATGAGCAAATGTGTGTGTGTGTGTATGTTTGTGCATAATAAAAATTGTTGTGCTCTCTTCCCTCTTCAAGATGGTACATTCAAATAATTTTAACATCTCCCCAAAATGTATAGGTTTAATACTTTAAATAGTTTGAGTGAGTGTTCTAAGGGTTAAATGCTACAATTTTGGGCCATAATTATTGTAGACAATTCTTAAATCAGTAGTAAGTTCTATATCTGTAAAATTTTGATCCTGTTGTTACTGATTATGATCATAGAATGAATGAAAAACACCACCATTAAAATTGACATTTTTACTATCCATCATCTTTGATTGTTCAACTGTAGGTTTGTCTTGATTTGCATCAACCTAAGTTACAAGTTCATTTCTTGAAATGAGAGCTTGCATGACATTGTAATTTCATAAGATGTGTTCAACAGTCAAGGGTATATGAATTTGACTTCCTATCAAGACACATTGATTATTTAACCTATCAGCATGAGGAAATGTGTAGTAACTAAGCTATAAACAAAGTAAAAATATCTGTATATTTCCAAGATGAGGTATTATGTACATTATTTACACTATTGTCCTCATCTTAGTCACCTTATTTATTACTAATTGTAATAAATATGGCAACAAAGATGAGGACAATAGTCCGAATAATGTAAATAGAGTAAAAATGACAAAAGTTTGAGCATGTTATTGGACACCAAAACATTTAGTACTCCATTACAAGAGAAAAATCATTCATTAACATTGTTTTGTAGTAGAGGCTTTTCTGGCTATCCTGAAAAGTATGTTACCAAAACAAACATCAATCCAGTTCCATCGACATGTGTATGATCTATATCTATATATGTGCTCAAGGTTCTAACACTTGAAGACATGAATGAACCCTACTGGTTTGGTAGTTCCTTGTGAGCATTAAAAATAAAGTTCCAATTAAACTTCAGGAATTTCTTACCTAGTAATAAATGATAGGCCTGCTTTGTGGTCCATACAATTGTTAAAACTTCTCAATATTAGAATAGTTTATTTCAGTATCATTTAATTTCCTTGATAATGTACATTCTACCTGTAACAGATGTCACTAAATTCTCAATGTAACTTTTTTATTACTATAAAAATCCTTGCAACAGGATTTTCAGTAAGAATATTTTTTTAAATATTAAAATATTACTAGCTGCACATTTGTCAAGAGAAAAAAAAATATCAACATTACTGAGTATTTAAAAAAATAGCAATCATAAAATTCACTAATCCTAAAAAGGAGACTAATTCATTTATTAGTGTTCTCAGAAACCTAGTATCTTTTGGACTAAAAATTGATGTAGAGAAAAAGCTTCTGAAATTGAATATCAAAATATTTTAAATATACCCTTTTCTTCATTTATTTTAGTGATGGATTTTTTGTTCCAATGCATTCATTTAGATTATTTCTATATAGTATTTTTACTGTATAAACTAACATTTTACTTGTAATGATTTCATCTATTATATTCCAAACCATTAACTTCAGGTTATATACTGATAACTAGTTTTAAACTATTGTCTAATTTGGAAAGTGTATCAATCTTTTCCTATCCCAAACTCCCCAAAATAAAAGCTGCTTCTTGATAACTTGTTCAGTTGGCTTTGATATTTCAAACTCTTTGGCAATTTCAGGTTGATTAATTCTGTGTGATAGATTTTCATCCTCTTTTTTTCAATTATCTTTTTTCTCTGATTATGAAAAAGTTAATTACACAAAAAAAAATCCAGTTGAAGGCTTCAAAGTCAATTCAGTTCATTTAAAATGCCAATTTTGTATGTGTATCTCAATCTGTGAAGATGCTTGAAGTAGTTGATTTGCTACTACACAAGCAAATCAGGAGCAGTTCCTGTCATCATTCTGAACTATACTGCTAGTTGTTATATTCCTGATATGAGGGAAGATACAGATGTGAATGCTGATGATGAAATTAGAGCATGCAAAAGTCATCAGCCACTTGAAACCCTCCCCCACTCAGCCTTCAAGCATCTTCACAGATTGAGTGTTCCATCTACCCAATTGACAAGGCTTGGGTCAACCTGTGGTATGGTTTTCAGGCACTTTTCAAAGGTGCCACATGCTGGGATTTTCCCCACTCCAGACCAATAATATCAGAAAATCTTCCTGACAAATCGACCATGGTTAGATTCAAACCCAGGTCTCATGGTCAGAAAGCAAATGTGCTATATATATAAGGATTTTACAATACTAATCTTAAAACAAATCATATACAAAAAGTTATGAAAACAGACAAATTTTATTGTATTCGATTCTATAGGATTACCAAACTTTTTGGTGCTGTCCAGTATTAAAAAATTGTTAAAAGCAGTAGTTTTGGATCAGTCAAAATGATCATTGTTTTTGTTTTTTTAAATCATTCAGTAGCATTAAGAGCATTTAGTTGTAATGTCGTTCAAAAACACTTGATTATAAGCCATCATTTGAGCATGTTTTTCTCAAAATTGGTATATTTTCGTTTTATTGATTCTTAGAAAATCAGAAATAGATCAAGAAAAAAGAAAAAAAAAAAAACACAAACGGAAATTTTTTGACATTCTTATTTTAAAAAAAAAAAAAAAAAGTAAAAATGCAACTCAATGGAGAAGGTACCATGAATAATTAAATGCATCAAGAGTGTTTTGTAAAGTTTCATGCCAAAATTTTTTACTAATTGAGTTTTCACAACTGAGTAAACCAGTAGAGTTTAATAGCAGTCAAATCAAAACTTGAGAATAATTAACATTATATGACATGAAAGATGACCAAAATATCCAAATCAAACATTAAAAATCATTTGCACAAGCTTGGTTATATCAGTTGCCTTTATGTGTCACAACTATATAAGTGCCAAAAATCCTTCAGGACTGGATTTAAATGTTCTGGTTTTGAAAATTTCTTATAGGGAATGAGAAGTGGATAATTTACAACATGAAATGAAAAAAAATTAGGAATATATGACTGGTTGAGTCCTTAACTATGAACTTCTGGATTTGAACAAATATTACTACCAATTAGACCAACCGAAGACAGAAATTACGTTTTCATCAAGATAATGTTAGACTATAGCTTGTAATTGTTACAGTTGGGTTGGAAAGTTTTCATTTATATGCAATATTCATCAAATAGTGTACCTTTGTTATGTATTTTGGTTTTTACAGAATTCTTTTGAGGATATTTTTTGGCAGGGAGAAACTGCAAAATCACCTTTTCTAAGAAAGGTAAAATATATGGGTAGAATGAAATTATGAAACAGCTTAAATGGTTTCAGAAGTTAATGGAATGAAATGGTAAGTATGTTTTGCAATAAAGTTAATTTTGAAAAAAAAAAAAAAAGATCTTGTTTTCTCTATAGCTAAATGAATGCCTTGGCCAACCTGATAGTAGTTGTACTGCCACAACCACAAAAACACTATTAATCACTATTATTTAGTGGCTAAATGGAGTAAGTGCCCAGTAAATAGTATGAATATTATCTTTATGGCCCTTGTCAAGCTAGACTATAGGAGTCACTGGATTTTAATGCTGCTACTGCCTAGGTAGATAAAATAGTTATGTGAAGGTGATTTTCCTAAGCATTCACTTATCCATTCTTAGTCAACTATATAATGCTATTGATGCAATATTTTATGAAGGTACCTGATCATAGCAAAGAGCACAAAAAGTGGAAAAAGCGTTTTCCAATGTCATTAGTAAGAACTGAATATAAATTCAACCAAAATTCAAACCCAGTTTATCAATACCATTTTTCATACTGGTAGCCATTATGCTATCACACACATGTTATAAGGTGAAAAATGGCAAAAGATTTCAATTAACTTCAACTATACAATCAACATATGCATTTATAGGCTTGGCTTAGGGATTAGAGCCGATTCTATAAATGGTGTTAGGTCAAGAAATTCACTTAGAGCAAAGCCATCTATTTTTCTTCTAAAATATTTATCTACAGTCTTGTGATTTAAATGACACACACCAACTTTCAAACAATAGTAGTATTAGTTATATAAGCAGGATAATACTAGTTTAAATTATGCTATAAATATTAATGCTTCTTCACTAAATTTTAAAATTTGGAATTTAAAATGCATCTACAGATACTTAGTTTACTGGTGCAGCACTGCAAAAAGAGAGGCTGGTTATAAAACATGCAAAGACAAAAGTTACAAAAGGTGTAGTAAATAGCATTCAAAGGTTAAAATTATATACAAAAAATAACCATGCATGTTTTCAGACAAATGCAGACTCTGTATCACTAACATGCAGGTGCAAAGATAGCTCTGACCAGAACTATGCGTTCCGATGATTTGTGCTAGAAAATTGTCAATGCCACCAGCTGAAAGATACCAGATTCCCAAGGTTAATAACTGTTCAACAATGATTTTTTTTAAATGATTGTTATTACATAATTATTTAATAATATTAAAAAAAAATCTATCACTTCAACTTATATTAGAGGGTCTAATTTTGAATTTATCTCTAAAAATAAATTTTTGAAATTGTTCCCAAACATCTAAAATTATAATATTTTTGGCTAATTAAAAAAAAAAAAAAAAAAAAAAATGTATGCCATTCAGAGAATGCCTTATTTTTTAATCTATCATGCAAATCAGAATTGATAATTATTACTGTATTATAACATTTCTTTTAGGAGTTTCATTTCTCACAGGAACTGGATTTTATCGTTTGAACAAAATTCAGACTGTTTGATTTGAATGTTAATATTTAAAACTATCTATATTATGTTTCTTATTATAATAGTAGTTTTTAACAATTTTTGACTGGAAAATCTTTTGTTACCTGTGCACAAATCCTTATCACATTGTAAAACTACCATATATATATATATATATATATATATATATATATATATATATATATATATATATAACCAAGAACTTAATTACTGATACAAGGTTATTTAGCAAATCGAAATAAACATTTATTCCCAAATCAATTTCAACATGTTTTGAGACAAAAAAATGTACAAAGAAAAATACATACATTGCAGCATTAACCAAATTCAAACCTCTTACACAAGCAAAACGTTATTAATGAACTAATGAACAAATAAATATGATTTTGGGCACATCTTAATGGGTTGCATACTACTTAGCATTTCTTTAATACAACAATGAAAACTAAATTTCCAGATCCGATACTTCAGTAAAAACATAACAGGTTTCTTTTTATAACATCTACACAAAATAAAAAGCACTAATGAACATATAAAAGCACAAATCCATGTTGACATTTAGATAATTTGTTAGAATATACTTTGGCACACAAACAAATTCACAAAGTTTCAGGTGAAGAGTAAACTTGTTTTTAATATCTAACAAGTTGGGTAAATAGAATACTATAGCAAATAATTTCAATCATCTCTAAAATAAAAACTAGACAGCAACATCTTTGTATGTCGCATTAATTATAAATAAAGTAAACATTTGAACATGCATACAGAGGATCTTAAGTTTTCACATCTGCAGTATCCATTATCCTGGAGATCCTGTGCCAGCAATTCTTTACAAAACTTCAACATTCTCACAATTCTAGTTGATTTTAGTAATGCTATCATCTAGATTGGATGACATAAAATTTAAAATTTTTTCAAACCCTTTACAAAGCTCTTTGAGATTGTTCTATGTGTGCTAATTATGATGGGTACAACTGTCACTTTCACAATTTTTCCAGTTGTCTAGAATTTAAAAAAATATTTTTCTCACTTTGGCTTCTATTAAGACAGCAATATCTGACGGATCATCTTCAAGATTAATAAAAACTGCTTTCCTGGTTTTGATTCTTGCATTTGTTAAATATTTCTGCTACCTCTGCATAGAAAAAAACAACTGACCATCATGATTCATAATGTCTGTCTTAGTTTTAATATAGATTGTTCTTATAGAATTGTTTTGGGCCATCATTAATAGGATTTTAGTTTCTCTATTGAAATCTCCTTTTCAAGACCATGTTCATGCCATCTGGTCTACAATTCTTTTCACTCTCGAAATATGTTGTCAAGATTTTATGCATGGTCATCTATTTATTTTTTTGACAAAAATGTCTTGCTTCACTTGTCCAGTTTAAGAAGGACCCTGAATATCTTACTATAGACACTGCTCACATGTTGATACTTTTGATCATATTTATAATGTTCCATCTAGTTTTCAAAATTCATGTTCTGCAGTATTCTTCTGACATTCATTCATTTTGTTGTTTAATAGAATCTACTTCCTTTATTCCTAGATATTTATAATTTTCTAATTGGTGTCCTAATCTTCATTTGTAGTTCAATTCCTGTTATCTTCCATTTCCCATTGCTCACAACTGATATGGCACATTTCTTGATTCTGAACTACATTCCAATGTCCTGGCTGTAACTTTTAATGCAATCTCAATAAATTAACTTATCAACATGACCTGGACAGAAAGAACTTCATACATGCTATCATTAGGTCTCACAATAAACATAATTTAATGTAAAAAGAATTTTGTCATCATATTCCACAGTTTCAAAAAGTCAACTATTGAATAAATAGGCAGAACAAATATTTAGAATTCAAATTAGATTGTTATATAATTCTTTATAACCTTTGAAGATAACAGATGGTCTGGTTGGCTAAAAGGAATGTATCAGTTTGGTGAAGAACCTGAATGAAATATCTTCCAGATATGACATGGAGATTAATACAAAAAAAAAAAAAAAAAAAAAATCATGATAAACAATGAGAAAGGGCTTTCAAAAGTAAATAGTTAGAAAGTTAAAGGAGTGAGCCAATTTAAGTATCTTTGCTTGATTATCAGTGATGAAGGCTCCAAAATAGAAATAATTTCAAGAACAGCCCAAATAATGGCAACTGTCGCAAAACTAAGAGCCATCTGGAAAAACAAGAATATTTGCCTGAAATCAAAGATTGGACTGTTGCATGTATTGACCTTCTCAATATTTCTGTACAACTGCAAATCTTGGACATTAACAGCAGAATTACAAAGAAAAATCCAAGCATTAGGAAGGAGATGTTACACAAAAGTACTAGGCATCTCTTACATAGACCATATCATAAATGATGCAATGTGAAACAACTTCAGACAAGAAATGGGCACATTGAAAAACCTCATATCCAACATCAAGAAGTTGAAATAGTATAGATATGTCATAAGAGCCAACAATCTTTCCACTGCCATTCAACAATGTTCCACTTTAGGCAAAAGAATGAGAGGAGACAGAGGTAGAAAATGGTCTGAAAATGCCACAGTGGACTAGAAGATCATCCACAGAGACCCAGATATTGGCAAGCAACCAAGGCACATGGTGTGAGCTGATCAGGTGCTCAACTCTGCAGCAACCCTACAATCACGTCTAGTCATGACATAATTGAGTCAATCTTGAAAATATCTTATTGTTAATTTTAGAGTAAAAATGATTGCTACCAATCTCATCACCTCTTTAACTTAATGACAATGACAGGTGCCAAAAGGAATTCTCTAAATGATCCATCTAAGGAATGACATTTTAGAAATCTACTGGGATTACTAATTTTTAATGTGTTTTAAAGCTAAAGGATGATTTTTGCATTGATGTTTGATAATTCAGTAAAATAGGAAGGTAGACCATTTGAAATGTATAGGGAGTGAGCAGAGGTTGTGAATAGGATTATTATTCAGGAGGAAAATAGTTGAAAATGATCTTTCAGTTTAAGAATACATTGAATAGAGAATGTTCACAAATTAACTAATTTTGATTGTAAATGTTTAATTATATTATTAAAAAAGTATTACAAGCCAAAATATTAAAAAAAACAAAAACAAACTTATATATAAATTATATTGGAAACTAAAATTCCAGACAAAATATATTACAGAAAAATTAATAATTTTATTTGTGTGTGTGTGTGTGTGTGTGTGTGTGTGTGTGCAAAACAATGTAAAATAATAACATGCAAAATGAGAGACTGGTGATTGTACTAGAGGCAACATACAAGTGAGAGGGTAAACAAGCCATATTTAATGTGATGGGTACTGAAACTAACAAGCAGTGAGTTGCTTTGTGAGAGAGAATGGCAGCAGAACAAAGTGAATTTATTAGAATTCAGTGATCGAATGTTCACCATATTAAAAAAAAAAAAAAAACTACAATTTATAATTTCTGATTATATTTCTAAGATATTCTTTTATCTTTTGAAAAAATTAAATAATCAAGTATTTAGAAAAAAAAAAGTTTCACTCATATTTTACAAAGATGCTTATCAGCTAAATTTTTTTAGCAATCCAGAAGACTACTCAAAACTCTTATAATTACTAATGATTTTTCTAGTAAGTAACAAACAAAAAAATAATCAATTTGATATTTGTTCATGTTGAAAAGTATTAAAATTACATCAGAAAAACAAGTTTTGCAATATTCAAAATCCTAACAACTATTCACTAAAAAAAATTATTAAGATTTAAATGTTATAGGGAAATAGAGTATTACTTTCTGTAGAAAAAAAAAATGAAAATGAAAATTTAGGTATTAAATGTTTCCTTAAATTTAATAGTATGTATCAGGTGACTGCAAAAATATTTATAATTCAGATATATGCTGTTGGTTTCTATATTGAAAAAAACTTGAATTAGCAAAAATTAGAATTCTAGACCTTTAGTTCTGTAAAATTCTATTCTAAAAAAAAAAAAAAAAAAAAAATTAACTGAGAAATATACATAAATAGGAAGTAATTAAATTGTGGGTGTTTAATGTCTCACAGTTTTTTAGCTCTTGATAATTGGAATATAACAGCTGGTGATTGACAATGTACATGTAACCTTACCTACCAAAATTTAAGGATGACCAAGGCTGAATTTTGGAAAGCAAGCATCAAATACCTCAACATGATTGAAGTAGGCTTCTAGGTAGGTGTTTTATTTTGTTTTTTGGCTTTGCACTGCATTTGACAAAAATCACTTCAAAAATAATTCAGTGAGCCAGTCAAAACAAGTGTTAATAAAAAGAAAAAGAATCTAAAACTTAAAACTGAAATTCAGGCCAAACCACATCAAAAATTGAAAGATTTATCCATATTCTTTACATTGTAAGATTCAATCAGGCTAAATAAAAATAAGACATTCTTTTTGTGTGCTTAAAAGATAAAATAATATTTTAATAGGGATGCATAAAAAGAAATATGAGCATTTTAGAAAATAGTTCAGAAGAAAAAAAAGTGGGGAAACAAACATTTGCCAGCATACAATTTTTTTTAAAAAAATTCAACTATAAATATTTGTCTGAAAACCATAAGAGAATCTGCATAATTTATAAGAAATTAATTATATTTCACTTGATAGAAACAAGCATTTATAAAATACTAATAACAATCACAAAATGTTTCAGTTGTTGACAATATAATAAAAATAGGTCCCAAATTTTCTTTTTTTCTTAACAGTACCTTGATTATAATTAATGAAAAATCATTTAGCATGTTCTCATAAGGTGTTTTTCCCCAAAGTTTTTTTTTTCTTTAAATAAAAATGCTCTTGATAAAATCTTAGATGACAGTAAATAATGAATATTTAAAAAAAGAACAAAAAAAAAATTTAAATGGTTAATTGAGCTTGGGCCAAAAAGAAAGATATATGGTGAATCATACACAGATTTATTTTGTAAAGAAATTGACTTTTTGATGCTATCCTGAATTGGAATTTAGTCAAAAGAGAAAAATGACATCATTTAGAAATAAGACAAACACTAAAACAAAACAGGTTAACAAACTGGAATGCAAACAAATAAAATGAAGTATAAAAGATCTCTTTATACTTCACTCTCCCCAAACATTTTAATTATTAGATACTTCAGAGGTCAGTAGTCATTCAAGTCTGGATTAGAAAACAAACATGCAAGATGGCCTCACTTGAGGTTCAAAGTAAAAACATACAAAACATTTACATAATGTTCATAGTAAAAATGAGGGCATGCAACACTAACTGCAATACTGATCCAGGGCTAATACATGATTAGTAAAACAAGTATAACATATTCAATATGTCATGCATGAAGTGGGAGAAGATTTAAAGCAAATGGGGAAAACCTTACCTTAGCTTCTCGAATATACTGTCCACCATGCCGATTCACAGCTTCAATTTGGTGTCGCCGCTCTCCTAAGGCATTGTAAATATCCTGGAAATAATGAGGCATAATAAAGCTTAATTAATAAATCAATCATATTATGTTAAGTCTACATATAACAAATGTGGCACTATACAGCTCATCAACAAAGCTAAAACTTTCAACATTGTCACTTGTTGAGGAATATAAAGTGGGTAAATCACAACTTTTCTAGATGCTGGACAACTCTTGCAACCCACCAGTGAATGCCCAGCGTTCCATAATAACTGGCCAGAAGTGAAAGGCAAAACAACCTGTAGAGAATGCAGAATCAGTCCTCAAGATGAAAGAAGTAATTAGCATGGTGGTAATTAGAAGAGCAGGTTTAGATCTTCCACAGAATTGGTTGTCCAATGAATCCACATTAAATAAACAGAAAATAGTTTCAGAAGAAATTCATCCTCTTGAAGAAGACAAGCATTTTGCTACAGCTCTAGGACAATGTCAACAGGGTGCATGGACCAAATGGGAGAGTGCAAAAGAGAACTGTCACATGGAGCAACATCAAACAAATAGGGCCCAAGAAATTAAGTTTCCTCATAAAGGCAGTCTATGACATCCTAACACCAGTCAACCTACATTGCTTGGGGTTAGTCAGATTCGACCAGTGTAGAGCATGTGGGAAAACTGCTAGCCTCAAACATTCTCACAGGGTGCAAGTATGCTCTAAGATTCTACACATGGAGACACACTGAAGTCCTGGAGATTATTGCTGATGCTACAAAAAGGTATTGTGAGACTGCCAATAAAGCTTTGATTAATAACAGCTTATAATAATATGTTTCATTAAAGAAAACAGTTCAAAATTTTTGTGTCAGAAATTGCTGGATAACTTTTCTATCAAGGTCAGGTGCCAAAGTTTTATTATGAACTCTGCCTCCACATATCTAACTAATCTTACACTTACACCATCAGACAAGAGGAAATATATATAAAAGATCCAGAATAAAATCCTAACTGCCTCAGCATGGATATGGCAGTCCTACAGAGTGACAATAATCCAATAAAGCCTGGTGGTATAGTGAGGAACTGCTGGGGCACTTTGGGCTAGTGGTAATGATGCTTTGGCCCCAAAACCATATCGGAACCCTTTTGCTGATGAAGGCTTTGTTGGAAGCAACACTGCTGTGCAAACAACAGTCATTATATATATATATATATATATATATATATATATATATATATATATATATATATATAGGCAGCATATTTTCATTCAAGCAGGTTTGGTTAAATAATTTAGACATGTTATGTGTATTTATTTTACTTTTAATCTTTTTCAAGCCCACAATTTAATTTCTTGGTGCATGTAGAAAACTGATCAAGAAAAATACCAAAATTTTCTTTCAATCTCATCTGTGGATGTGTATACAGTAGCTCGGTAAATTAAAAATTTAGTCTCAGTTGAGATTAAAAGTACTTGGGAAAATAAAAATTATCTCAAAGGAAACCTTTTATTAAATCAATTACAACCACTTTCAATATTTTTTTACCTAGTTGGAATAAAAATATTAATTCAGAATTAAGATGTGCAAAAGTGAACCCTTACATTTAATATTTTGTAACTGCTCCTTTTGAGGTTACAATGTCAACCAGTCTTTTTTTTTTTTTTTCTTTTTTTTTTTAAAGAAGTACCGATTTTTTATGTATTCTTGGCAAAACTCCCACAATTGCTTGATATTACCTGGATTTCTTGCGTGCACCACCTTTCACTTGAATCACAGATTTTCACTTGAGTTTAGATCATGACTTTGACTAGACCATTTCAAAACTTGAAATTTCTTTTTATGAACACATTCTTTTGTAGATTTGCTTTGATGCTTCAGATCATTGTCCTGTTGGAAGTTTCAACCCAGACCTAAACCCAACTTTTGAACTGAGGACAAGACACTTTTGTTTAAAATTGCTTGGTATCTTGCAGAGTCCATTGTGCCATCAAAGCATACTATTTTGTCTGTTCCAGCTGCAGCAAATCATTCACAAATCATAGTGCTCTCACCACCATGTTTAATGGTTAGTATCAAATTCTTCTCTTCAAAAGCAGTAATAGGAGCTTGCCAGATATACCACCTATTGTTACTCCAAAAAAGCTCTAGTTTGGTCTCATCTGACCATAAAACATTTTGCTGGAATGTATCTAGCTTATTAATATGAGATTTGACATAGTTGAGGCAAGTATGCTCATGCTATTTCATAAACAGTGGCTTTTTCTAAGCATTCTGTTACGAAGATTTTAATTGTTTAGATTTTGTTGCACTGTAGATGGGTGCACATTAATTCCAATATTGGTCAGTGAGCATTGGAGAGCTGCAAAGGTCATAGCAGGATTTGCCTGGGCTTGCTGAATTAGATGTCCACTTGCTTCTGTTGTTATTTTTCATGGATGAGCACTTCTTGATTGTGATGCCGTCATAGCAAAGGCCTTCCACTTATAAATAATTTGTTGCATGGTAAAGAAGTGCACTCCAAATCATTTTGATAGCTTTTACTAGTAGCCTTCTACATCATTATAAGTTTCAACTATGTAATTTTTTTAAAGCTTCAAGTTCTTTTCATTTTCATCTTTGCATATATATATATATATATATATATATATATATATATATATATATATATATGATAAAAATATTTGAAAGTGGTTGTAATTCATTTAATAAAAGTTTTTCTTAATGAATATATAGTTTAATTAAGATTTGTTGATTATCTGGAAAAAAAGAGAACTATTTTAAATATTATCTTAGGATTTCACTTACTTTTGCACAGCAGTGTGTGTGTGTGTGTGTGTGTGTGTATATATATATATATATATATATATATATATAATTTGTTGCACGGTGGAGAAGAAATAATGAAAAATTATTAAACCATAGGCAGGAGTTAACGGTTTTTTGCCAACATCAACAAACTTTCACATTAAATAATTAGCATAAAAAAAAAATCCCATAGCTAAACAAAAGTCTTAAAAGCTTAGCCAAATCATTAAATAGGAAAAACCCTTTCTGTAGTCATCAAAAAACAAACTGAAATTCAGTGCAATCCGATTTGTATATAAAACCCCCACTTGAATAAACAAATAAATAAATAGATAATCAGATGGACAATAATAAAACACAATCCTCCCGACACATAACGACTTGTAGGCACGGCATAAAAATATCCCTCACTGGGAACCAACTAAAGGGTGACCGCAAACATTAGCCTTGAAATAGATACCCTACCCAACCTTAGCAAAACCTCTCAGAAGATGATGAATCTATTGATAATAATTAACTCTGACCACTTAATGAAGAAAAATAGTCTAGCCACTCCCACAATAACGAATTTTGTAACGGACCATGCCTAAAAACACATGTAAACCAAGAGATAGTTTATTCCTAAAATTTTGCTTGAAGATGAAACAAGACTAAACACCTCAATTCAACTTAATTTTAATAATTATTTGGACGGTTTTGGCTCTCGTTTTTGAAACATGAGAACTCTTATGTAGCGAAGGAATATTTTTAAACAAAAAAATATTATTATAATAAAGCTCTACTTCTGTATGGAGCACTGTCTTCTTAAAAATAAAAACAAAAATACTAAGGAACTCCGGATTATGGACCCAACGTGTCCTTTTCTATTTTCTGCATACCTGCGCACTTTATATATATATATATATATATATATATATACACACAAACGTGCACATACACACATTTTTTTTTTTTTTTTTTTTTTCAATTTTCTACATACATGTGAAAGCATCAGCCACTAACAGGGGTAGGTAACACAGTTTTAGTGGGTAAGGCAGTACTGCCACCCCTAGTGCCACCAGCAGTTTTTTTTTTGTGTGTGTGTGTATATATATATATATATATATATATATATATATATATATATATATATATATATATAATGAAATCAAATAGTCAAATACCATTGATTCGAACAAAGTTGAGACATTTTTTTTTTGTACACAAATATACAATATTTAAGAATAAACGATTTGCACATGTGTCTTTAAAAGTCATAGAAAACATGTTTACAAATATTTAAAATAATTTCATATGAAAATTTGCAAAATATCAAAATGTATTCTTGGAAATTATTTTAATTGAAAATTCACAGGTTTGATTGAAATTTTTCAAAATAAGCAATTATCAGAAAATTTTAATAATCATATTAAAAGATATATATATATATATATATATATATATATAAAAATCACACTGTAATATTCAATACCACATGCCCATTTTCAACTTAGTTTTTGATTTAAATAAATTTATGTTAATTCTTGACCAGATAAAAATCCTCTACAATATGTTTTGGAAATTATCTTAACCAGAAAAATAACAGATAGCATTGCTAACATAACAATTCTAAAGGAGTATGTTCAATGTAACCTATAATTTTCTATACAATAATGCAATTACCAAATCCATGAGGATATTTACCATTTCAGAATAATGGAATAGATTCCTATTTTGCTGAATGCAAGATTTCATAAATTAACTAGGGATTTCTTACTGTTTAAAAGTTATCAAAGTTCAGCAGAACTGAAAATTTCTATTAGTAAAAAAAATGTATTATTAAAATTAATTATGAGTGTGAGCAATTTCCAGATTTTAAGGTTATTCCATTTTTTCCCTATAGCATCAATTTTATTTGATTAATTCTGAGACTGGCCATTAAAAACATGAAGAGTAAATATTCTATTAAACTTAAATATATCTTCCTAGCATATGCAAAATACATTATCCAGCATCAGTCATCATTCAGCTAATTGTAAAGCTTGATCTGATCAAATATAGCAATATAATCTGATGAAGATGGAAGATGGTTGCCATTGAACATTTTAAATTTGAAAAATATAAGTATTAACTTACCATAGTTGGATCAAGCAAGCTTTTAACTTCTTGAATATTGGAGCTCAGAGGAGGTTGTGCATTAGTTTTGGCTGCCATTTGCTGTACCCATTGTTTCTCTGCTTTGACACCATTATGGTAGAGTGACAGAAGCTCAAGAGAAGAGTCAACACTACGAAGCCTGTAATAAAATTTAGCAACATTTCAGACTTTTTCATTCAAGAAACAAAATAGGAAGAATTGTTATTAAAATAAAACATGGTTAAATACCATTAATTTATCAAACTAATGTAAAATAATTTGATAAAGACATTAAATATGGTTACCAAAGTTCATGAATAAACCTTTGAGGATAAATACTGTTACTATTTGCAAAGAAAGGAGTAATTATGGGAGATAGATTAAAAAAAATAAGTTAACACTTACTGAAACAGTTTTTTCTTTTCTTTTATAAAACTACCAACAAATCAAATATTTACAAAACCTAGCTTAGCATGACAGAAAGTTAAATAGGGGGAATGTAGGTAGAAGATCATATTATGCCAATCTTTTAAGGCAAGAGATTGCATGACTAGGAAATCACCATTTAAAATCCTGGATTGCACCTGTGCTTGAACACCAACCTCTAGCAGGAAATTATATATATATATAACTATTTTAGCCTTGAGGATATATTTGCTTTCCATGGAGAGAAAAGGTTTTATTTTACAAAGTAACTGCTTAAAGACCTTGAAGAAAAATGAGATAGTGTCAGCAACTTTAGAAAAATTATGTACAAAAGTAAACAAAAAAGGTAAAAATAATGACTATATACTAACCTTTCAACAATTTGAATACAAATAGCATCCCACCGTTGTTGAAGGTCTTTAACTTCTTTTTCACGGTTCTCAATATCAGGGTGTTGTGAGCTGCCTGGACCACGTTGTTGTTCCATCATTTTACGGACATCCATCATCTCTGTTTTCAAGTCATCTATCAGAGGCTGATGTTGCTGGACATGTGTCTGGAGCTCCTATGTAAAAAAAAAAAAAAAAGGACACAGACTTCTTGAAAAAAAAAAAAAAAAAAAAAAAAAGTTTCTATGGATAGTATGGATTTTATTTCAGTTCCTTGAAATTTGTTGTTGCTGTAAGGTATTTATTAGTAATATTGTATTCAATAATTCTGTAATCTATTTACTAATAACATAGTACTTCAGTTATATTTTATAATTGCAATTCAGAAATGCACAATTTTGTGGGAAAATATTTATAAAGAAAAGCTTTAAAAAGGTTAAATCTATTGCAACATTTTCCCTATGCCTATAAAATCTACATATTTGGAACAAGCATAAATACTATGAGTGATTATTTACATTCTTTTAAGATATTTAACTGTGGTGGACACGAGACAGAACCTGGGACGAGCACAACAGGTCACGACTTGCCTTGTCCCCGCCAAAAAAGAGCCCGTATTTGCTTAGCATGTAAAGCTACTGCAATTAAAATGAGGGAGAGAAAAAAAGCACTTACCGCTCTGCCGTAATCCATCCTCGGCCAGATAACGTAAAAGAATGAGGGGGGACTGGCATTGCATTTTTATGCAATAACGATGCAATGCATTATGGGACATTGACGCAATAAATTATGGGATCACATGAAGACGCAAGGGATTATGGGTATATGAACAACTATAAAAGCAACTACTTTTTTCCGAGTCGGGGAGCTCTTCGAGAGACGTTCACGGTTGATGGCGAGAACAGGCAGTTAGTGTGATTTTGAGACAGAACTCAAGAAGGAACGACTCAAGGTTGAAATACCAGCTGGGAGAGCTTGAATTTACTCGCTGGTTACTGTTTTCTTTATTCGCCTCATTAACATTATTCTTTTCTGTTATAAATTCATTACACTTTCTTTTTTATGCCAATATCATTTTGATTAAACAAGTAATATTTCTGCAGATGTAATCTGGAATCATTCCAGTTCAGGAATATGTATTGTATTTATAAAAAAAAAAATTAAATATCCTTTTCTGTGTAACATTAGCAACACAAAATCCAACTGACCATTTCAGAGTTTTACAGAGAGACTTATCAAGATACTGTAATAATGGATTTTATGGTTTAATAAGTAAATGCTGTATTTTGTTATTCTTTGTCTATTTTACTTGCCAAAAATAGTGAGAAGTGAACACTGCAATAGTTTCCAATACTGTAATAGATTGATTGTATTTGGCAAAGGAGCTGTCATTTTGTTTATGACAGCCACAACTGGAATAATTGTTGCAATATAAAAATATCAAGAATATTAGTTACTGTATAAGAATTAAGATTATTTTATATGCTTAAATGCAACAATAAATCTCTTACCTGCAATGATTCTCGGAGGGCATGTAAAGTATCTAAATCTGAGGACATATTATCTTTGGAAGCAAGATTGCTCTCAATTTCTTTAATAAGCTGTTTAACCTGTTCAATTCTTGACACAAGAATTTGTACAGTTTTCATTCTGAAATAAAAATTAGAATGATAAAATATAAGTTTGATAAGTTTTTTTTTTAAGCTTCAAGTTTGTACTGATGGACTTATTGAAAATTCACGGCAAGATATCAATGCAAATCTGGACAGTAGTACAGAAAATGTCATTGATTTACTAAGTTGAAATTAATAATAAAAATGCATTAATTATTAATGTTTGGAATTAAATTTAATTTACATATATTTGAACAGTTATATATATTTTTAAACTAAGTGTAACTGATAGAATATGACAAAATATTTAATATACCAGTTCATTCATAGCTTGAACTTATGTATACTATTGTTTGGTAATTCCTCATTTTGTGAATTAGATGTAAAATTGAATTATTAACTCTGGTCATCCAATGTCATTTAAATGCAAATTTCTAAGCAAATTTAAAAGTAAAAACATTGTTCAAAAATCTTTCTTGGTTCACAAAGTTGCAATATCTGGAAAACTATTTATCCAGATACCAGCATCTATAACTTTCCTAACTCCATGATACTGTAATATTACAATGGAAATGGAGAGAGAGATTTTACATGCCATCAAATATGAGTTGCCTTAAATTGTAGGACTATTTTTGCAAAACAAGAACTGAAATCAATCAATAATAAAAGAAAAATAAACACTCTAAACATACCTCTCCAGATAAGGCTGTGATAGAGCCTGTAATGAATTCCACTTCTGAACAATCAAATTCAATTTGCTTCCAACTGGTGCTGCCCAGTGTTGAGACTTTGCTGACTTTTTAATTTCTTCTAGTTCTTTCTCATAGGATTTAAAAGAATCAAGAAGATCCTACAACATAATGAATAGAAAGTTTATATAAAAAAAATAATTGGGAAGGAAAAATTAAAAGCAAAATATCTTTTAGAGAAATAAATAAAACAGTCTTAAACAATATAAAACTATAATGAAAAATAAACCTAATATCCTATACCAAAAACAACATTAACTTGGTAAATCTTATTGTGGATTTATCATTCATTTTATTGTCTATGCACATAAAAACAGTGATTCTATTTCAATATCAACCATTTTTTCCACACATTAAAATTGATCACTTATTAGTAATTTAACAAATTTTTGAAATCAATCAGGTATTATCTGTATATGAATCATATCAAATTAACTATATGTTAATACAAAATATTGCTTATTTTCTAGTTTGGTAAATATATAGACATTGTTATTAAATAAAAAACATCTGATTTGAGTGAAAGATATGAAGCAACACTAACACTAGCTGTAATGTAGAAGGATTTTATATCAATCAAAATAAAAATAGGAGCAGAATTATGGTGATTTTATCACACATTAGAATCATTATATTCTTTGAATATTGTTTTTTTTCATTAAGTTTTATTTTATTTATCTTTTCTTTTATACTAATATTATAATAGTCAATGAAAAGAATATTTAGTCAACAAATTTGTTCTTTTGAAGATACTAACCTATATAAAACAAAACTACTGTAATCAATAATCTCTTTAAAAGAAGAGTTCTCGGCATTTATTACAAATCTTTATCTACACTTGAGTCACAAAAACTTAGAGACAATGGGAGTCTTATTTAAGGGAAAAGAAAAAGAAAAAAGGGTATTTATAATCTAAATGCTTAATGTTATTACCTCTGATGTTTATAGTAACTCAAATAAGAGATCAGTACATGCATTACCTGTCAAGCAATGAATTCAACTCATTAACAAGTTTTCATTGCATAATTTTCTACAAGACTGAAGCTTTTAAATGATACTGAAGCAATTTGTGAATAGTAAATCTTGTTTACTTAGTGTTTAGTAAGTAGTGATCTAATTGTGTACAAATATATAGTACTATATGTACTTCTTTTTCTGTGTGTTGACCTATAGATTGATGCATCACTTAGATTATATAAAAACAATATATATTGCTTTCTAGATTTGTCTTAGCTTGGTATAAGAAGCACAACTTATCTAATGGGAATTTTAAAAAAATTACATTTATATATATATATATATATATATAAAACACACACACACACACACCTTGTGTTTATTCAGTACGATTTCGAGAGAGGCAGGATCTTTGGGAATAGGTTCTTGCATCTGGTTCTTAACAGACTGCTCCCAGTTCCCTAGGCTGCGACTGAAGTTATCAAGCTGCTGGACAAGTATTTGTTTCGGAGTGTTCTTTTCCTTGGCATCTGTTCAGTGGGAAAATATTGATTTTATGTTAGTCATTTGCATACAATTTTAATTTGAGAGCAGAAATAAAATCTCGGTATTTTATTATATAATTAACTATGTTAAAGAGACAGTAGCAGTAAAACAAAATAGCAAGATAAGCTGAGTTAATAACAGTATACACACTATTAGAGAAAGGTAGTGAAATTTTTTTATTCAAGATTGCTAAAGAAAGGTTTTCTTCAAGTCTGAAGTTTTTTTTTTTTGGCATTTGATTAACAAAATGATACCTACTATTTTTAAAAAAATGCTAACATTTAAGAAATATGTCTAATTTGTTACAGATATTTTCTAAATGAGCAGCATCTGAGAAAAATATATACACACATTATTTTAATGTTAAAAATTTTGTTATAATCAGCAAACCTTTTTGTGAAGCTTGTGCAACCAATTGTTGGTAATGTTGGCTACATTGGGTCAATTCTTTTTGAAGTCGCTGTACATCTTTGTCATTAGTATCCACTTCTGAGAGCAGAATGTTCATGTCATCATTGAGTGCTTTCCAGATGGCTTCACTTTGGCTTGGCTCAAGAGAAGCATACTATAAAAAAAAAAAAAAAAAAAAAAAAGACAATTTAAAAAAATATAAATACTACATTTATATAGAAAAAAATAACATTATTATTATTATTATTATTAATAGTAGTAAACTTAACTGACATAATCAAGCTTGATATGAAAACAGAATTCATCAAATTAGCTTTTGGATAAAATATAGACAATAAAATGGTCAAATTCTTAGATGAAGTCAAATTGACAGCTGATTTAAAAAATGTCCTACATTCTGTTAACTGGGGCAAGGAATGACTTGTTAATTTTGATGCCTCCAAAACAAAACTGCTCTCTATTAATCATCTACGACAATCCTTTCTACCTTCTATTAACAGGATTAATGTTAACCTCCAGGAAAGTGACTCATTGCACCTTCTCAGGTTAATGTTTTCTGCTGATATGAAGTGGTAAGATTATATCAAATCAGTTGTTAAGTCTGCTGCTAGGAAAGTTGGTTCTGTCTTGTGCTAGACAATTTTTCTCTCACAAATCTATCTTACATATTTACAAGTCTACCATTCATCCATGTTTAAAATATTGCTACCACATATGGTCTGATGCTCCTACAATATAGAGATTCTCAATAAAATCCAAAGAATCTGCAATGTCATTGGCCCTGACCTGGTATCTCAGCTTCAGTCACTTTTCCACTGATGAAATGTAGTTTCCCTGTGCCTTCTATAAATAATTTCACAGTAAATGATCTGATGAACTCTATTCTATGTTACATAGACTCTATGAATTCAACCGCAGTACTAGATTGGCAGCAAGATCACATCATTTTACAGTGGAAACTGCTAGATGTAACTGTAAGTTCTATGCTAACAGTTTTTCTTGCACTTCTCACTTGTGGAATTCTATTCTAGCTTCTTTGCTTTCCAGTCAAGTTTGATCTTCAAAATTTTAAATGCAATGTTAATTGTTCTTGCTTTTTAATAATGTTTCTCTTATATTCTTTCACACTCAGTAACCCCCTTGCATATTCATGGCTTTGTTGCGGTGACATGATTAAAAAAAAATATATATATATATATATATATATATATATATATATAGTGTTTCCGCGTGCGTGTATTGAAATAAGGACAAACACATACGTAGGGAAAAATACTGGTATATCTGAAGAGGTATTTACAACAGAGAGATTAGTAGTCAAACGAACTCAGGTTA
This sequence comes from Acanthosepion pharaonis, assembly GCA_903632075.3. Lineage (NCBI taxonomy): Eukaryota > Metazoa > Mollusca > Cephalopoda > Sepiida > Sepiidae > Acanthosepion > Acanthosepion pharaonis. The sequence goes on from CAHIKZ030000019.1 coordinate 683,590, forward strand.
GTCAGTAACAATCAGAAAGAGTATAAAGTCCAACTGTATCTTCCGGTAGAGAGACGGAAATGTGATGGTCACCTGATCTGGAACTCTATAGAACTGCTCTATTAGTAGTAGAGAGATCAGTCCATTCTGATGAGAAGGTGGGTGTGCCCCAACATATATATATATATATATATATATATATATATGTAGATACAGACCCCCCCCCCCAAGAGGACCTTTTGAGTAAATTCAGGCCTTCAATCCTACGGATAGTAAATTTAAGGTTAACATGTTTTATGTTATTGCAGCTAAGAAAAAAAAAAAAAAAAGAATTTAATTGAAACATGAAGCTAAAAAAGAGAAGCAGTATATTTGTTATTGGTTTTGAAATTTTAAATGATCTCAGTATGATAATCACATAATTGTGAAATGCAATGAAGAAAGAATAAATTTAAAGCATATCATATCAAGCTTTTTTAACTAAAATATTATCATTATCCATTTTCAACATTTTTGCTGTTTTTAATGACAATCTTGAGAATTTGCAGATTATAATATCTAATACTGTTTAGTGTATATAAATAAACAATGGTAGAATAGTAGCAATTGGAGAAATAAAGATTATAGCTATCTGAGCAAAACCTGCTGGTAAGTATCCACCATCAAACTGGTAATAACACAGGACTGCCTCCCATGAATAAGGAATACAGGTGAGAATTTTGCTGGAGGCATATTCATTACTTCTTATCCATTCAACAGTTACAAAATAAGAGAGTTACAATAAAAAGGATTAGATATGAGATACTATTTACATTATTCATACTATTGTCCTCATCTTTGTTGCCATATTTATCACAACGTTTCGGCCGTTGTATGCTACAGCCTTCTTCAGGTAGTTGGAATGTCAACTGAAGCCTTTATTTCACTTGCTGGGGTAAACTGTTCTAGTTCCACACGCCATGTTTAATGGATGTCATCAGTTATCTCCTGTTAATTCCCTCCCCAAGTTCTCCACTGCCTTAACCAGGTATTGAACTCACAGTCTTTGGGTCCCGCCACTGTATCTAACTAATGCCTTTATCCACTGTGCTTCATCTGTGTACGAATTTCTGGGTATTATAAACCTAATGTCTTTAGCAATCATTTTTTACCAGTGCTCATATTGCAATTTTCACTTATCATTGCATGGTTTTTTTACCAGGCTCGTATTGCAATTTTCATTGTTATTATTACTTTTCTCTGGCAACTCCTTATTACTGGTTCCCATATTGTATTCATTTCTATGCTTGGTCATCTCAGGAGATTTTTGTGGCCTAGCATATGTGCTGATTCCTTAAGTTTACGAATTTTCCAATGATGTTCTTTATGATTTCAACCTGATCCTACAGAGGGTGGTGATCTCCCTTTTCTCTCCATATGTGGTCAGCCACACCTGATTTTTCCACTTCCTTTGTGTTACAGCTTTCTGGTGTTCTTGAAGCCTTACCTTAAGGGGGCGGCCTGTCTCCCCTTTATATTTCTTTCCACAGCTGCACGGGATGGCATACACACAGTCTTTAATCATGTTCTCCTCTATGGAAGGTCTTACCCAGGAGAGATATCTGCAAAGTGTCATCCAGCTTTTGAAGTTTGTCCTGATGTTATATGGACTGCAGATTCTTTGTATTTTCTCTGATAACCCCTTCACATAAGACAGGCAGACTATTTTCTGAGTGTTGTTATCCTCATCTTGTATCCATCTATCCCAGTTTATTGGAGTAGTTGTTACGTTGTAGGTTTCTGGGTCGCCACTTATGACTTTTGCTCAGTGTTGTAAGCAGTGGACGATCCCTTTCTTTATGGTGTATGGATTGTGGGAGTTGAAATTGAGGAAACTGTCCAGTAAATACCTCATCTCAGAAATATAGATAGATACAGAAATGAGATAGTTTAAAGCATTTTTTAAAATTCTCTTAAAAATAAATAATATAGCAATATTATTACAATTTCAAAGCAATTAACAGTTGATTCTCTTGTGAGTTGGCAAGGCTTCCTTTTTCATCTGCACATCATGGACTGCAATGAATTTCAGTTAACATTTTTATCATCAGAAAGAAATAATTCAATCATAAAACTATATTGGGAAACAAAATGGTTTACCTATATATTTCAAAAGAATATCCAAATGAAAACTCACTGTTTTTTTATTCCACTTTTTGACAGCCTGAATTGTTGCAAGTAACATATTCTTTCTAGATTTGATTCTAGATTCTTGCCAAAGTTGACGTAAATTATGTAAATTTTGTTTTAACCTGAAATTAACAAAAATAGTCCATGTCATGTTCATTATTGTTTCAAATTGTGTTTAACAAATTTTAAATCAGGCTTACTAAAAACTAGTCTTGGTTCAGAAAAGAAAATTCTAAAAAATTTAGGTCATGATGTATTCTATAGAAAAGCCAATAATATTAGAAATAGCAAACAAAAAAAATAGAAACATAATTTAAAACTTTCACATAAAATCTATACAGATTGCAAGAAAGTTAGCTATAAGATTTATATCACATAATTATCTTCTACAGAAGACAAAAGAGTGTTTTTTTTCCAAATTACAAAAATACCTGAAAATATTATTTACACAAATGAATAAAAGACAAACTTATGTAAGAAATCTTACATTAAAAATTTTTTCCAAATAGAATCAAGTAATTCAATTATCTTTTTTGCTCAGTTTTGGAAGCTACTAATGGTATAGTTCAGTTTTCCCTAACAATAACATGCATATATATAAATACAAGGAAAAAACTTAGTGACAATAATTGAACCCACCTTTGTGCAAACAAGACAGCTTTTTCATCAGGAGGAGGGAGCATAAAGCAAACAGATGGGAGAACAGAAATATTACCCTGGTTATTTTGAACCTAAAGAAAAAAAAAGATCAATTACTTTTCCTTAGTAAAAAGGATCTGATTTCCTATGTATTCTTCAGTAGGATATTTTAATGGGATTTCTTTTAACAACAATTATTTAATAAAGAATAAAACACAAAGGACATTAATTCCTGAAGAATATATATTTCTAAAAAGGAAAAAAAAAGAAGAAAAATTGTATGTTAAAATATAATACTAGTAAGAAAAAAAAATCTGGATGCAACTTTGATATAAATCAGATTTTTGCAACAGTTTAATTTATTAAAAATAAGTTTGTTTTAGTAAAAATCAAGTATACTTATAAAACGGTACAAATTATAAATTTCAACAGACAATTAAATAAAAAAAACTGTCAAGTTACCTTCCATCTGATTATATCACTACTATCAATTAACAAGCATTCTTCTCCCTTTTGAACAGAAAACTGAAAAACAAAGATAAAATTTATTAATTTTAAGAGTTAAGAAAAGGAAATAATAAATAATTGATCATTATACAAGGGGGTGCTGAAAAGTCCCTGGCTTGACCAAAAAATGCTTTCAGAATGCAAATCTTTTATTTGAGCAAATTTTGGGAAGTGGGTGAGGCTAAGAATTTTTCAGCTCTGTGTAAACAAGAGACTTATTTGTAATAGTTGCCATAGTGAAACAAAAGATTTATTTACTTTTTGATTAACATTCTTTCAAAATAGCAGTGAACAGATAATTCAGTAAAACATTGAAATACTGAGGAGATTTTATGAATACAATATTTTTATTTTTTCTAAAATCAAAGATGATGCAGATTTAGAATCTTTGAACAAAGCAATTACTATAACAACAATACAATTTCTATATAAAAGTAAAATGTTAATTCTTAATTGTACACCAGTGCCAGATTTATCTATAGGCTTAGCAGGCTGAAGTCTTGGGCCTCAAAATCTAGTGGGCCTTCACTCATCTATTTTCTTCTACTCATGAGAATGAGGGATTTGGAGGGGCCTCACAGATGGAATAGTTTAAGGCCCTCTCTTTATCCACTGTACACTGAAAAGTTGACAAATATATTTTGGTTAAACACAACAGAGAGCTTTTGACTTTGAATAATTTCATTGTTTTTCCATTGTTAATTTTTGGCTATGTTTATGATTCCCATCACTATTTTAAACAACTCAGCTAATTTTATCATTAAATAAAAAACATCTGATTTGAGCAACACTAACACCAATCAATCAAAATAGATGGAGAAGCATAGGAGTCTGCTCTTGAAAACAAAATAATTGGACCTGATAGTCACTAGACTTTACTAATGCAGACTATAGGAGTTTATTATTATTCTTTCCTCTTTAATAAAAATGTGTTGTAGTTAAAAATAAGAAAAGATAAGCTAAATTAAATAATAAACATACTGAAGGCTCTTTTATAGTGGAGAGTGCTTTTATCTTTATGGAATGCAAGGTTTTCAAGCTGCGGGATTTCAGTGGTACAACTTGTTGGCTTGTTTGTGTGAGTCGTATTATCTTTTGGTCGTAGCTGTCAAGAATTGTATGCATGTCCTGTAGAAAGATAAAAAAGTAGGAAATAAAATTAAAATATGGGTTATCATTGGTTTTTGAGGACAGAACAATAATGAAAGCTTAAAATTTGTCATCTAGAAAGGATATAAATTATTAGAAAATAATAGAGGGAATAATATATATATATATATATATATATATTAAGTCTAACAGTTTTAAAAACTATTTTGATTTCAAATTAAAAAATAAAAAGATAAGTTACATGAAAAGAGGAATAGTTAAAACATTTCCTAACAACCCAGGATGAATTTCTTTTTCAATTGGAAAATTTCTAAGTGTTTAATCCACTTGTACATTGAAAAATTAATATCACAAACAAAAACCGACATTTTGCTCATTTTTACAAACCAATGATTTAGATGGTAGAATGGATTCATTCTTGGATTCATATAATTAAATACATAAATGAGATAAAGACAACAGAATTAATGATAGCCAAAAGGTACTTGATGAACAGAAAAAAAATTATAAAAACCTGTAGTTCTTTAAGCAGTTGTTCTGTTGATTCTACACTAGGGTTTTCCTGAGAAAAATGTGCATTCAACATGGATGTTTGTTGTAAAATCCAGTCTTCACATTCACTTGCTTCATTGTAAAACTAAAAAAATTAAAAAAATATAAATATATTATTCTATATCTGTTCTATCATAAAATAGTCAATATAAATCTATTACTGCAATAAGCAAAATATACTAAAATAAAAAAAAAAAAGAGTATAATACTCATTAGATTACAACACCCTAAATAAATACTGAAGTTATAATGCAATATTTAAATTTGAAGGAAAAAATCTCTGGACAGCAGATCATTTTTTGAGAAAATTATTTTTCTGTGAAAAAAAATTATTGCAGGCAACGGAGATTGTAGGTTATTTATAGTACTGCCTAAAAGTTAGTCTGTAATACTTTGTGAATTTATTCAATCCAAAAGCCTTTTGATGTCCTCACCATTTCTTCAGTAATTATATATTTTTTATGTAGTCATTATATAATACTGGCTCTTATTTCATAATGGAAAAAAAAAAAGGACACAAAGACTGCATTTTTACCTTAAGATACATGTCTGTATGTTCTGCCATCATCTGTTGGCAAGTTGTCAATTGTAATAACCAGCTCCAATAAGAATGTAATGCTGTCATGGAGGCCTGTCACAGAAGATGATTAATAATAAGCATAATAATAATAATAACAAAGAACTATAATAATAATAATGATGATGATGGTAACAACAGCATTAATAATTTTTGTGTAAATTTAAAGTTAAGAAATAAAAAATATGAAAATTAAATCTAAATGTTATTTTTAATCAATTTTTATATATATATATATATATATATATATCCTCTTTTTTTAGGCTGAATTAATCTCTTCATATATCTTATTTAAACATTAAGTAGGTAAAGAAAGTAAGGATTAAAATAGAGAAATATATTTTAAGTAAATATAGATTGATAGGCAATATCTGATATAATTTTTTTAAATTTTGGTGTAGGACATAAGTATTTAAATTTGCATTAATACAATAATGTACCAACAGTCATAGGATAGGTGTATAGTATAGTATCTCTCTAGCCTGGATAAGTGCATCAACTCAACATAGCATAGATTCTACAAGTGATCAGAAAACCTATAGAGATATTGAACCAGGTCATCTCAATAGCTGTCCACAGCTCACAGATATTTGTCAGTGAAAGATTGGTAAAGTGTGCAAAAAGATCTGTACACCATGGCTTATAAATGCTCAATTGACTCCTGTCAAGTGAATGTTGTGGCCACAACATTCATCTGAAGTTCACATGATGTTGCTCAAAACAGTTGTGGACAACTTCAGCCCAATGACATGTTGTTATACCGCTGGAATAAACCTTTGTTGTTATAGTACATGGAGTCCATAAATTGGTGCAATAATCACAAAGCAGTGAAATATAGTGGACAGCAGTCAATGAAAGGTCTAGGCAGACCAATGGATTCAACCCATGTCATGTGAACTCCATTATGGAACAACCACCAGCTTTCATGCTGCCTTATTAACAATACCCCATACAAACCCTATCATTAACCCAAAACAACTGCAATTAACATCAGACCATGCCACACATTGCCAATCTTCAAGTGTCCAATTAAGTCATGAACCCAGGTGAGGCACTGTGCTATATGGTATAGTGTTAACTGGAGTACCTTGCTGCAGAACCCTGAACTGACCTGTTGGATATGTGTCTGGTACATCCTGCAATGAATGGGGATGTGTGATGAATGAGTGTTACTGGGCTGCTATCACAGACAATTTAGCCAGGCACTTCTGATCATGATTATCAAAGACCTGTTGTTAGCCACTGCATTTGTTACACACATATTATAAATCGAAGGATGTCAAATGTCCCCAGAATTTCAGAAATGGAACGTCCCATTCATCTGTCCCATTTGATAATTCACAATTTCACCATGAGCAGTCTAGCTAGTATTCACACTTACTCACCAGATGTCAGAGTGCAATGGATATAGGTCTAGGCATTTCCATGACATCAAAATACTGCTACCTACTGATACCCATGACAGTGTATATTTTGAAAAAATGTTTTCATTTGGCTTTTGGAGCCTGTTTCAGAATATCTTGATAGAAAATTTTTAATGAATATAGTAACAATGACAGTAGACAAATAATGGTAGATCTTACCTCAATTGTTTTGGCAGCTGGATGTCTATTCCGAACTAGAGATTCACCTTTGTCTTGAACCACATTGAACTGGGCTTCACGTGCATTCAAGTCATTCTGTAGGCCCTGTAAATAAACAAAAAAAAGCAATATTTAAAATTTTTATTAAGTCAAAATATTTACAAGTAGATGTGCAATTATTTTCAAGACAAGAGATTTTATTTACATTGAAAATATTGTTTGAAAACAAGATGTTAAGAAAATCAATGACAAAGTGGAAATAAATTTTTGTGTGATACATTTCATTATATAGAACTTCAGACTAAGGTGATGTTTATGTTGATGTAATAACAAATGTACATGAGAGTGAGGAGCCAAAATTTTGATTTTTTAGATTAATTGTTTTTCTTTTTTTTCTTTTTTTTTTTTTAAAATATGTCTTTGGCTATAGAAATTACATTTAGTTTCTTTTTCATTGTTTTTATCACTTTTGTTATTAAGTCATTGATTTTTCTAATGTTGTTCTGGTAAATAAAAATTTATATATGTTCTCCCATGAAAAAACGATTAAACATTAAAATATTAAAGAAATACACAGAAGTATATGAACATACAAAATTATAGATTGTAAGAAATTATATAATTATGACCATAAATAAATTAAAAAATAAGATACCATTTGACAATTTCTCTTAATATTTTTTTAGAAAAATATTTATATAGTATTTCATTATTTCAATACATTTGTAAGGAGGTATGAATGTCATTTTGTAATAAAGATGTTTACAAAGAACAATTTTAGCTAACAAAAGATTTTATTATAAGTTCTTCCTGTTCTCAATCTGCTTTAAGAATTTTACAAATAAAAAAAACTAAACAAGTATATATAAAATACTGCCTCAATATTAATATTGAGGCAGTATTTGAAATACTAGAAGTTAAATTTTATTTTGGGATTTCAAAGTTATCTAAGATTATTCTAAAACATTAATATAAAAAGGATTAAAATAAAATGTAGTTAAGAGTTAATTGATAAAAAACAATTTGGAAAAATATTTGTTGTAAGAAAAGGAAATTTGTAATATTTTAAATAAATGGAAATATCTCAAAGTTATATTCACAACCAAATGTAAGCTAATGTTGACACATCTTAAAAATGTCAGTTCATCTAGACATGAATGAATGACATACCTACTCCTAACCTCCAACCTATGTTTCTCACTTTTCTGCTTTATCTTTGACCAATCTTTTGATTTGTTAACCTAGACATACCCACAAAATTTTGAAATCTTGTTCCTCAATCCTTTTTAACTTTTAAATAAGCTACCATATTGTTTTCTGTTTTCAAAGGTAAATCATTTTCATAAGTTATCTATCACCTGATGACAGAACAATTCTAAATTCCGAAACATAGAAATTTTTATGTAGCAATGCTATATATATATATATATATATATATATATATATATATATATATATATATATATATATACAGTTGTGTAAATTTTATAATTTAATGACAAATATTTTTAAAATTCTTAAAAATTACAAATGTTTTATAGATATAACTAAATGAACAAATCGGAATAGGTATCCACCAGAAAACCCCAATATTTAAATAATTAAAAATATAGCCTTTTTTATTCACTTGTTTTTGTTGAATAAAAAAAAAAAAAATTTAGTATACTATAAAATAAAACCTTTTCAAATTATTATTTTGTATATTACAAACCTATTGAAAGTATTATAATATACATGTTAGGCTTTGAATTAAATGTAAATTTCAGTATTACAAAGTAATAAATAATATTTAGCTTTTTTTGTCATCCAAAAAGGGAGGAAAATCTGTTTTGGATCATGCAAAAAAAAATGAGGCAATAAACAGGTTAGAAGTGAACAATTGCTGAATGAGCAAAGCTAGAAAATGGCTAGTTCAGTAACAAAAGTTATAACAAAAACAGGTGCATTACAAGATATATTGAAATAAAATTGATTCTTAATAACAATTAAAATAATATTTGTTCTCTATCACTTAGACAAGCAACCATGAAATATAGAATGAAATTATATCAAAATTCCTTTTATTACTAATATTCAAAATCAATTTATTCCATGATCTAGTAGAACATTGGGTTCTTCATGGCACCTTTTCCATGTAATATGGTTTATTAGCAGCGCATTACAAATGTTACCTGGCCAAGTAACTGCAACCATGGACTCGAAAACATGCAGTAAGAGTACCTTACAAGCTATTCTTTTAATGTAATTTTATATTAAAACCAGTTTTTTCATAGAATAATCAAAAGCATGTATCAGACAGAAGAGGGAGCAAGTTTTTAAAATTTTGAAGCATGTAAAATTGATTTCAACTTGTACACTATATATGTCATTTTAATATAGACCGATTTCTAATTAATAAGCACTAAATAAATTTATATTAATAATATTATGAAGTAAAATTTTAATATTATTGGAATAGATGTGTAGCTGTTATCTGCTGAGACAGCAAAGTATCAACAATTTCATTTTCCAACTTCATATCAGAACAAATGGTATACCATCAATATTATACAAATTGTTAATAGTTGACTATATTCTGATTGAAATATTGAACAAAAATTATGAAAATAAAAATTAAAATAACAGTTTTTATTAGATTAAAAACAAACAAGCAATTAGTCAGATTTGAACCCGTTTTACTGTTCAAGTGTTTTAAGAAACATTATGATATGGGAAATCTTTTTTTAAGTGTAACTATGGATTTGATATTTGCTAAAAGGTGTATAAAAGCCTTATATCTGCATATAATTTATTTTTTTAAATATGTATGCATGATGTAGCTTCAAGTATCATTTTCTTTCTGTCTTATGCCAAACAAGACAATTCTTTTTGTAATCTCTTATGAATCTGAGACATAGAAATTTCCAGATATCATGAGGGAGTACAAAAACATATTTTAAACTGTAGAATAATCTGGCATCATTATTAATATTCGGTAATGGATTCAAAAGGTAGTAATGCAAGGATAAATTTTTATGTTGATCATCATGCTTTCCAATATGAAAGTTTGTTTGGTTTTTGTTGTTTAAAATATCAAAGTTGATATTTTTTTAGTGTAGTTCACATGCAAGATGAATCAATTAGTAAGGATGCAAGAAATGAACAAATTTTTTTTTTTTTTTTCATGGGGTAAGAATATTCATTCAGCATTCTGACACTTTAGTTTACAAACCTTCTTTTTTGGCCAGTAATTCTGAAAGTAAAACCAGTTAAACAGTCAAAGATTTAGGAATGGTAGCTAGGGAACTTCTTTATTTTTTTTTTGTCTTTGAATAATTATGATAAATGTTTATGCTATTCTGAAATAACATTGAGCAGGGCAGATATAAAAGAAATTTTCTCAGAAAGAAATAATCCAAACATCTAAAATATTTTAGAATGAAATTATAAAATGAGAAAGGTTATAATTGGTTCTTTCATATATTACTAAACTTTCTTTTTATTTCTAATCTCTATCAAGCTTCCATAGCCGAAAAAATTTCCATCTAAATCCTCACTTTTGGTCAATTTGCTTCTTACAAAGATTTCATTGATTAAATAAATAAAACTTAACGAATTAGTTCATTTATTTTTACATCTAATTCCAAATTTGTTAAGTAAATTTATTGTTTGATTAAATAGTACAAATTTAAAGGAAGAAAATTTAAAACTTTAGAGAATTAAGTCCAACAAAATTATTATTATAAACAGAATATTTTTGATTTAGTCATAACAGATTTTAACTTGCTAAAATGATACATTTTATTTTTTTAGCTTTGTATAAGTTTTAAAAGAAAAATAAACACTTCAATTTGGCTGGATCTTTCAGAATAAGAATTTTGATTTAATGAGGTTACTGAAAATTTTAAATTAAAAAAACTCAGGCATTTATTTTGATTAATATGGAATTACAATAATTAATATCATTATGACCATTATTAATATTTCTCTTATTTTTGGCATTGTCAATAGTCAAAATTTTCAGTTTGCTTTAAGTGGATTAAAGAAAAATAAAATGATGACATTAAAATAATAAGTATTTTAAAAACTGAATTTGTGCTTTTATATTTTGAAGTTATGTTTTCTGATAGAATCTCTAACATTCAAGTTAAGCTAAAAAGTCTTTTCTTACCTGAGAGAAATCATCTTGATCGGGGATATTTTGTTCAGGTTTACTCCAGTCGTGGCTAATTGTTTCATTCTCCTTACTGCGTAACCAAAACATTTCGGCAGAAGCAGCTTGTAGGTACTCATACAAAGTTTCTAAACAGTTCAAGCGCCTACTTGAGGTGTTCTGTATATTAAAAATTAAAAACATTTTAAAATGAATCTAGGAAGGTGTATCCTGAGATGAGTGGAACAATTTTAGCAGAAGTTAAATCACTTAAAAAACATTTGCTTTAAGTAAAAGTATTAAGAATACAGTGAACTGTAGGCCTCCAGTTCCTACACAAAAAACACCCCAAAAAACAAAAAACAAAACAAAGAAGTGCGAGACAAGAAGCTGTTGGAGTAGAAGAGATGGCTACATTGAATAGTTTTGACAGTGAAAAGGTGGGACCGAGATGCCAACCTAGTAACACGTTTAAATTCATGCAGTTTGGGAACCAGTGAAAGTAACTCATCTGAGCAGTTGCCATGAAAATACTTGTAGAAAACACAGAGGGAAGCAACAGCGTGTCTGTGAGAAAGTGACTGTTGACAAGATGCCAGATCAGGACCCATCACATTCCATATCCGTCTCTGGATTCTGTCAAGGACCTCGAGACATATAGCCGAGGCACCAGACCGTATATGGCAGCAGTATTCCATGCAAGGACGAATGGTTCATTTATAGATTTGAAGGATGGATTCAGGCTAGAAAAACTTTCTGGCACAACACAGAACCAACTTTCCTTGCAGTAGATGAAGCTATTGAGTCAATGTATTTGTTCTACATCAGGTCAGCAGACACCGTGAGACCAAACAGGCACAGGGAAGGTTTTCTCATGGAATTGGGTGTCAGCCATTCTGATGGGAAGCAGGGAGGATTCTCTGTGGTGGGTAAATGAGAGCAGTTTCATTTTGGAGGCACTAAAGTTTACAAGCCATTTCCTGCCCTAGTCAACCACAGATTGAAGGTCCTTTTCAAGACCAACGGTCCAGTTAGTTTTGTCAGCGATAATAGATTTACTATTGAGGCAGAAGCAAATAGTAGTCTCATCTGCATAGATGCCTACTTGGGAACTGATGACATCAGGAAGATCGTTAATGAAAATCAGAAACAGTGTAGGACACAGGATAGAGCCTTGGGAAACACCAGCATTCATGAGAAAGGAACTGAAGGAGAATCCATTTAGAATGACCTTCATTTCACAATTTGACAGGAATGATTGTATTAAGTCAAATAATCATCCTGTAATGAAAAATTTGAAGCTTTTGAAGAAGGCAGGCATGCCAAACCCTATCAAACATCTTAGAGATATCTAGAGCCATGGCTCAAGCTTCTCCATTATTGTGAAGTGCTTGGTATACAAATTCAGTTATGGTTGTGAGCACATCAGTGGTAGATCAGGCAAAGCAGAAACAATATTGCTTGTCAAAGAGCAGATCATGGGATGCAAAGTGCTTAACCACTTCAGCGTTGATTAAAGCCTTGAAGACTTTACCAAAGAGTGGTAGGAGACTGGTAGGACAGTAGTTAGATGGGTCAGAAGGGTCTCCAGATTTCTTAAAGACATAGACAACAGATGATGCCTTTCAACAGGCTGGAAAGCAAGATTCCTTGAGGCAGTAATTGTATAATTTGAAGAGGACAGGAGCCAGTTCAGGAGCACATTTCTACAAGACAACAGCTGGTATCGTGTCCCCACCACTAGCCTTATGGGAGTCTAATTTAGAGACAATGTCCAATACCATCAATGGGGTTTTGTGTATCTCACTCAACAGAGCCTCAGTACTAGGGAGAAAAAAAAAATCAGGTGTGGGTATGCCAGATAAGTCAAGTGTTGAATTGCATGAGAATTTCTGAGCAAAGCATTCAGCTTTATCAGCTGAGGAAGTTAGGACCTCAGATTGATTGAATAAAGGAGATAGGATTTGCTGTTGTTCAGCACACTCTTGCAGAGATGCCAATAATCTTTAGAACCAAACTTGTGAGATGCAATACGTTGTTTCATTCTTTCAGCAAATAGTAACTTTGCTTCATTGAGAATATGCTTGCACTCATTATGGGCAGAGACAAAGAGATATCCTTGTCTGCTTTGACAACCTATTGACCATAGTTTACTGTCAAATGAATTTTTTAGATTAAGACAAAATGACAAAGGATTTAAGAATAAAGATATGAAAGAAATATCTCAACTTACAGTTAATAAGGAATATGCAATCTCCACTTTTGAAAGCCACTGAAGGTAAAGTTTCTGTTCCTCTTCAGATAATGTTCTCTACAAAAAAAACATTAAAACATTTTTATAGAATTTCAATCTAGCTTTTTTCTTTGCTATATATTTTATGCTAAAATTAATGTAAAAAAAGATTATAAAATTAAATATAAAAATTTCTAGCCTAAAAGATTAAAGAAATTACATTCATGGTCATTTTCCTTTTTCTTTATAATATGAATGATAAAACTAAAAGAATGTGAATCAATTTTACATATATAACATGTTTTGTTTTTTAGTAGATTAAAAAAAATAAAAAAAAGGTTCATTTTTGATAGGTATATTTGTAAAACTTCATTTATTTCCAGTTGTAAATAAAGATAAAAACAATTCATCTTTTTTCTTTATTTTGACTCTAAAACAAAAATATTCTAAAGATGGAGTATTAAAAACAATTATATTACTTACTCTATTAACTTTGCATTTTTCCATTTCAGAGCGGAAATTCAAAATTTCTTTATGATCATATTCATGCTGCCTCAAAGCCTTGTTGACACTGGTAATGTCTTCACCATAACCAGCTGATTCCAGTGATTGCTGAAAACAAAGGATAGCCGTTTTGTAGCTTCCCTTTTCTATAAATATTTTAATAGTAATTGTTCCCTTTGGTACCTCGAATTTACAAATTTAAACACAGTACTAAGTCTCATCATTTTACAGTTGAATAGCTAGGTGTAACCATAAGTAACAAATGTAGCAACAGTCAAAAGGTACTTGGGAGGAACAAAAAGATATACAAATAAAAATAAACTTTAGTAAGTTTTCCATTATACAAAACTAACTCAGAAATTTGAAAAAGTTAAAAAATTGGATAGGCAGAAGATGTTTGAACAAATTCTTGCTGCACACACACACACACACACACACACACATATAACATGCACACAATCTAATTTGAAAAATTAGAAAAAGAAATAAAGAATAGACCCATTTTATTATAAAGAACAATAACAAATATAGACATATTTTACTTTTTACAACATTTTGATAGAAATGGTAAAATAACATGTCACAAAAATTGATATTGCATATTGTTTGCTTGATAATACTTTTCACAGACCAGACTTAAATCTATGCATTTTATAAGTCTGTATTCCACTGTATACTGTTCATTGCATGTATAACACAAGTGTTATACATGCAATGAATTTCCTTTTTTAATATGTAGCTGTGGGTAATAAAAGTGTGTCCTAGTCAGAGTTAAGCTATTTTTTGATGTCTGGTTGGATTATATAGAGTTTATTATTTATGTGCTCACTCCATTCTTTTTGCCATTTGTCCATGATGAATTTTCTGATAATCGGTATGCAGTATTTTTATGTTTGATGGATTCTTTAATGCATTTCTGAACAAGCTGAAAGAGACAGCCAGTGTTCAAGTGTCCTAAAATAAACACCTGATGATGGTAGATTTTACAGTATAATAATTATCTATGATGCACCATCTGCAAGTAATGATATTTGAACAGTAACTTTTTATCATATAATTGTAAGTGTAAAATCATTCAAGTTCGTGTACTATGTAATATAGTAGAAGTTAATAAATGAAGTAATTTTATTAATAAGGAGATCCTTAAAATATTGTTTTTGATGTTGGTCTCTTAAGTCACAGTGAGCAAATTGTCTTTACCAAGAATTACAGTTTTATTCAACAAATCTGAATAAGGAAATCATACAGAGAACAAGAGAATTCCATTTGTGCATTTAAAAGAAAATCTCTATGGTTCTTTAACAAGAATGTGACCAGGCATTTTTTTTAAATACACCTTACAGCCATATGTAACTTGCAAAATGACATTCATAAGTCAGTATAGAGGACATTAACAAAAAATTATCAAAACTGATTAATGGACTGACTATAAAATTCCTTTGTATTAGAATAATCAAGGAACAATTTATCCAGATGAAAACTTAGTATAAAGAATTGAGTTGTTATAGCATGTTAAAATGTAACACCAACAAATGCTAATAAATATGATAGATTTTGTATCAAAGTTTAAAATCTTTACCTGTTTTGCCTCAATCCAGTTAAGGCAGTTCTGTAAAAATTTAAAGGCCTCATTTGTTTCTACTAGTTTTACTTCTGTTAGTATTTCCTTATGCTTTGTAAGCGTTACCCCTTCTTCCACATAGGAACGAGATAGAAGTTTCTGTATCACATCTCTGTATAATTTGGTCCTCACTGTGGAAACTCTAGATTGTAATTTTGATACTCTGTAATAAAATCACAAGAAAGTTTATTAGCAATACATAACATCAATACTAGTCACATGATAAAGTAATAAACACAAAATATAAAACATAATAAAATTAAATGTATTAAATATGAAAATAATTTTATCAAAAAAAAAAAAAAAAAAAAAATGAAAGAAAAAAGTTAGCTCTGTAGAATTTAGAAAAGTCATTTAAATTAAATTTTTTCTTTCAAGAAATCAATAACAAGGTAAAAAATGTGAATTTTTTGCATGGCACATTTTTTTTATAAAATATTTTTTGTTAATTATACTAATAAAACTTGCTATCACTAAGCTTTTATGTTCACCTAATACAAGGCCCAAAAGCCACTCAAGGTAGAAGTTTACTTAATGAGGTTGATGTATGAGCAGAAGAGGCAGTTTAAGAGTAGATAACAATTAACTCTAAACTTGAAGAGATCAAGATTGTAGTGATTGGGAAAGTAACCTTTGGAAGTTTGTTCTACAAAGTAGCAGTTGTTGGGAAGAAGCTGTTTAAGTAGAACTTCTTTCTTACTAATGGAATATGAAATGAATGTGGATGGTTTACCACAGTGTACATGGCATGACAGGTTTTAGCTATGAAGGTCAGAACTGGTGGAACTAATAAATGTAGCTTGTCAGAACATTTGTCATGGGAATAGCAACAGAGTAGCAAGAGGCTTGATATTTCACTTGTGGGAAAAGAGATTGTAGGGCAGAAAATAGGTCACCACATAGTTATCATATTTATCGATATCACCTGAATAATATAATTTTAGAATTACTTTAGCACTTTGATGTGGTGTAATGGTTAGCAAGCTTGTCTTGCTAAATCAATTATGATTGAATAGTGAGTTTGATCCTCATTGGGTGCCCCATACATTCACCACATCTAAGATATGCTTGGAAAAAAAAAAATCACTAGAATTACTTTTCTTATTAAATTATTTCAAAGTTTTTAAAATTTAGTTTTTGTTTAAAATCTTGTTTTGCAGTTTTTTTTTTTATACAATCAATATTCTTTATGTGCTATGTCCCATCAGGACATAGGCGATCATGATTCTCCACAACTTTCTCTTCCATGTAGCTCTTAATAAGTTTTGCCTGTTATTTTGTCTAAACTGTTCTGCCATCCATTTACTCAAGCTCACTAAGTATATTATGCATTGTTTTTCTGTCTCTCTTACATTCAATCTGTCATGTGAGTATAAGATTTTCCAAGCCCTCTTTCCTCATTATGTGCCCTAGAAACCTCAACTGTCTCTTCCTGATAAGTTTTTCTGTTTCCACTTTCTCTAAAATTTTGTCATGTTTGATCTATGGTATCCTCAGCATCCTTCTGTAGAAAGGAATTTTTGTTTCTTCAAGTCTTCATCTTTGAGAAGATTGTCCAGCACCCACTGCCACACAGGAGGACAGATATCATCTAACAGTTTAGTACTCTTTTCTGTTTTTCAAGCACAAATTTTTCTATTTCTTAATACTACTTAGATTTTGGAGTGCATCTTTGGCTATCCCAATATGCCTTTGGATTTCAGTATCACATTTTCCATCCGTTGTTAAAACACTTCAGATATTTAAATTTCTGCACTTGTTTGATTTTGGTATCTCCAATTTGTAATTTGCATTTGGGGCACATACTTTTGCTAACAATCATGCATTCTGACTTCTTGCAGTTGATGCTTAATCCTTTCTTCTATCTTTCCTTCTCTACTTTCTGTAGGAGTTTTTGTAATTTTCTTTCTGTATCTGCTATCAACACTGCCTCATCTGCATATCTTATGTTGTTAAGATTGTGGTCGCCAATAATGAATTCTGGTAGGACTTCCAATTCTCTCAGAATCATTTCGCTCTAAGGGTTCACCCTTTCTATTTTTGCATATCTGCTGAACTCATTTTCTATACATATGCAAGTGGTTTGCTGCCAGTATAGGTTCTTGATTATTTTAATATCCTTTCCAAATATATGAAGGTTGCTGAGCATTTCCAATAGATCTATTACTATCTAACTATAAAAAGTTAAAGTGTTAATTTTTAAGAAAAAAATATGTATTATATATTTGCATATAATAAAAACATACAAAAAATAAGCAAATTACTTAAAAATGCAACGAGAAATTAGATAAATATCAGAAAGGAACTATAAAATGATGCTGACATGTTTGAAATGCTAAAAAAATTTTGAAGATAATTTTGTTAAAAAATACCTCAGTATAGACCTGAGTAAGGCTAGATAAAATGTGGTGATCAAAGCAATGTAATTGAGGATAGTAATCTGAAAAATTGTGTGAATGACTGACAAACCCTTCATAAATTACCTTTAAGGAGAGAGTTTACATTCTAGAAGAGAGATAATATTATGCATTTTCTTCAATATACACTTGAACTAGAAATAATAATGTCAGCATGGACTGAAATTACAACACAAAAGTGAATTTTAGAAAATGAAGTTTTGTCACCTTTTATAAAGGGTGTCTGTCTGTGGATAAGATCCATCTTGTAAGGTTTGTATATCCCGAAACAGACTCCTCACTGCTTCTTCAAGGTTCTGGAGAGATCGGTCCAAGCTATCACAGCTACGCTTTGCTTCTACTGGATGAAGTTTATCTATCCTCTTCTCTTCCTGTGTAGAGGGTACAAACATTCAGAGCATATTCAAGAATTGCATCATAAAAACAAAATGAAAGAGATACTGAACAGAAATTTAGATGGATTTTATGTCTGAATAAACAGCTCAGAGATTATAATAATTTAGGCTGTTAATTTTAGCTATATTTATAACAAAAAAAAAAAAAATATCAACCAACATTGTACTTAATATATTTTTAATAGATATATTAAAAATAAAATCTTAGATTATATTAGATATAAGACAGTTATTTTTTGTTTGTCAGACTTTTTGCCCATTTCCAGCAAAAGATGACTAATGATTTTTAGACTTAGCTTCTTCCACAGATTATATTCATGATGAAAAAAAAAAAAAAAAAAAAAATTAAATATCAGTTTGGCTTTAATTTTAAAAGATATGAATAAATTTATGAAGTATTATAGAAATAAAAAGTGAAAACTTACCCCAAGTATTCTCCTTTCAATATCATCCAAGCTATCTTCACTTAACTTAGCTTCTCTGTGAACTTTCTCAGCAAGTCGTTGCAGCCTTTCTAGCCTAAAACAATATTTTGCATGAAAAATTAAAAAGCTGCAATCTTTTTTTTTTTTTTTTTTAAATTATGCACAACAAAACCTTTGTCTTTTTAGGGACATGACAACAATGGAATCATCATGCTAAATTGCTTTTTTCATGGTTAATTGTTATATTCTCTTGTCATTTGTGTTCATTTGTTACATCAGAACAAAAGCAAACTTATTGAAATAAAATTAAAGGAAACCATCTAAATGAATAATGTATACCATAAAAAAAAATTTTAAAAATACAAAGCTGGATGACATTTTATAACAAAATTCAAGTTTTTACCATGTTGGTTTCCTCAACAGATGAATAATATTGTTACTTTTAAAACTTGTTATATTGACATGAACACAAATGACAATGAATTAATATAATTTTTTTTCTGTTGCTGCTTTCTTTACACATACATCTGCTTGTACAAGAAGCAATAATAACTATGTTGATAAGAGCTGTAAACTACTTATTTCAAAACATACACAGCAAATTGTTCAGTATTTTGAAAACTAGTTCTAAAATAATTTCAAGTATTTTTAAAACCAAACAGACATACAAATCAGTTCTATTTCAGTTATCTTGTAAACAAGAAATTGTTAATACATAAAATAGAATAGTTTCAAAAGATTAATTTGCTTTTGAGTTTATTAAGAAAGTGGCACTTCATTAATAAATTCCAATAAAGAAAAAATATTTCAATTTGTAAAAATCTCATCTTTGAGTGCAAATTTCAAATAGTGAACCAAAATAAAAAACAGTATTAAATGTTTCAAATTTTTTTTTTTTTTTTTACCGGACAAGTTCAGATTGGATAGCCATGTCCTTTTCTTGCTGAGCAAGCAGAAAGCGACTGAAAAGTTTTTCAATATTATTTGGATACAGCTCATCTTCAAGTCCCAATGGTGATGTGTCATTGCTCAGAGTCTGTAAACAAATTAAATAATTACAAAATTGTAAATTATAGCAAAGAAAAAGCCAAATTTATTAACAGTACAAAAAAATACATCAATTTACTTGAAATTTATTTTAAAAAAATAATACAGTTTTATGTGTAAATTAGAAATTAATTTACAACTTTAATATATTCTATATACAACAGCACATAAAACATAAGAAATTTACTTCCCACTATAATTTTAAATTATCCCTGCAGTAGTCCTTAAAAATGTGCTCCTATTCTTTCTAAAGTCTACAATAAAAACCTTGCTGCTTCTTGCTTTCCAGCTTGATGAAAATTTTCTGTAGTTCCAGTCTTTAAGAATTCAACTGACACTAACCTCCAAGAGAGTGAAGACTCATTGCACAGTCTCAGCCTCACACTTTCTACTGACATGAAGTGGAGAGAGTATATTGAATCAATTGTTACATATTTAAAGATTTTTGGTAAAATCCAAAGAAGAATCTGCAATGTTATTGGTTCTGACAGCTTCAGTCACTTTCTCATTGCCAAAACATAGCATCCCTGTACCTTTCCTATATATATTTTCATGGTAATTATTCTGATGAACTTCACTCTATGGTAACTAGACTTTATGAATTTAAGCACAGTACTTAGTGGTAAGGTCTTATTTTACAATTGAAATAGCTTGATATAGCCATAAGTTCTATGCTAACAGTTTCTTCTATCACACATCTCACTTGTAGAACTCTTTTGGCTTGTTGCTTCCCAGTCAATTTTGATTTCTAAATTTTAAATGCAATATCAATTGTTTTCTTGTCTTGTTCTTTTATTGTTCTCTCTTTAATGGTTTTTTTTTCTCATATTCTCTAACACTCAGTAATTCCTTGCAGCTTGGTGGCTTAGAGGTGAAATAATTTTTTAAAAAATTAAATAAAGGAACAACTGAAAATCACAATATAAAATGTATATATAAAACTATACACACCTGGAGACAAACTAGAATTCTTGTTCAAGATAAAGAATTAAATTTACTTAAATTCAAATCAAATTACTTTGTAAATATATCAGGCATTTAGTGTAAATCAAAGTCTGAAATCACCAAAGCAGTCAGATACTGGAAAAAAAGAGGAGTGTTTCAATTTTGTTTGTTATGATTAGTTTAACTGACACTTTTAGAAAAGGTATGAATTCACAAATTCTTAACAATAGAAACATGTTAATCTGCTCACAAATACACACTGATAATTGACAGTAAATAAAATTTGGCATATAATCAACCAAATATGAGAAACTTGTTTGTAGTCAAAGAAAATAAAAATGTTACTATTCTATTAATATAAATTTTACAAAATTTTTTACTAATAATATTTTGCTTTGATTTAACAAGATGAAGCAAATCCTAATTTGTAGTCTCCAGTTTCATGATAAAGGAATAAATCTTCAGATCTTCTGGTTTTCATTCCAGATTTACGATTCAACTACACTTACAAGTGCTCTATGGGTTTACAATAAGTACTGGATGAAAAAAAATTTTGATAATTCAAAACTAATTTTCATTACATTCTTTTGTCCATTATATTTTCAAGAATTATAACTAGGTTTGGGCTGCAGGTGTCAGCTTATACTGAACTAAACATATTTTTAAAAATGTAAAATATATTCTGAAAACACAGACTAAGAAAAAAAAAAAAAAAAAAAAATCAATGACCATTGACAGGCAAGCACTTTTTTTTAAATAATAGTTAAATTAATTGAAACTACAATTTGTTTATGGATTTGTTTGTAAAGAATTAGCAATAGATTCTAAATGACATCTAATCAATACAATCAGTGATAAATGATCAAGGAAGTGATAACTATAGGAAATAATCAATAAAAATTCCCATTTGATTATGCCAAGTAAATGTATTGAATGTAGGCAATTCTGAGCATGTATTTAATGAGACAATGCAATTTTTTTATAGTCACATACAACAAAAAGGTATCTGTGAATGAATTTTAAAAAATGCATTTTACATTTCACTTTCCATTTGACATAAGAGATGAAGGGAAATATCTCCTAGGTATAAGTCTGATGCCAATTCATGGAATTGTAAAGAACTATCAGTTTCTGATCTCTTGAAGTCAGTACTTTGAACAGAACGGTGCTCATTCTTTTTTCCTATTTTCAATATTAATCTATTTACTTTTCATTTATAATATGGAGTTCTATCAACAGTCTATGTCATCATATTCAGTCTATTCACTTATTTATACTTATGTAGTCATGATGCTCCAAAGAGGAATTGAATATATATAAAATTAGTAATAAATAAATAAAAATGAATAAAAAGCAACATTTGTTTGTTAAAAAAAGCATATTCTTTGGAATTCATCCTTTGGTTCTGCATATATACATATGTATAAAAGAACAGGTGAAAATTCCCAGCAACTGAAGACATGTTGCTGAAGTCACAGATATGCTGGGCAGGGCAGATCTCCAGAACGAGGGACCAATGCCTGCCCAAGATAGCCCTGTATGACATACTCTCCACTGGGGGCACCAAGGAAGCGTTAAAAAGACTCCCTCAAGAAGTCCCTCGGTACCTGCCACATTGATCATTGCCAGTGGTCAACACATGCTGCTGAATGTCAAGCCTGACACCGCACTATCCAACAGGCCATCTCCACCTTTGGTAACTCTCGCAGGGCTAACCTGAAGGATAATCACCACAGGAGAAGGACCGGGAAGCCTCAGCAGCTATACCAGACCAGACCTTTAATTGCAGTTGCTGCAGCTGGACCTGCCTGTCTCGCATTGACCTAGTTGGCCATCAGCGTGTCTGCAGTGAATGTGGACAGCTTCTTCATAAATCTTTGTGAAGCCAAGAAGAATATGTGCAATGTACATTTTCTATTTAAAAATGTCATAAACAAAAAATTGCATAGAGAGCTACAAATTCTTATTGAGAATATTTATACATAATTAACATGAAATAATGTCAAAATTCAACCGTTAATCTTCAAGTTTATTCTGAGAACTCCTTTTTGTTGTTATTTTTCATTTAATACCCTTTATTGATAAGCACATTGTAGAATAAATGCCATATAATTTCATATCTGGTGATATTTTAAAACATCACTTGATCACATAATACATAAGTGTATAATCCATACAGATTTTAAAATAGTCAATTTTTAATAACACTGGTATGAATCAGTTTTGTCTGTATGGATATTCAAATAGCAGTGATTGTTGATGAGACATTCATTTATGTTCAATTAATGAACATACTCAGACTCATCTAAGTCTGTTCATTGGTTGAAGTAGTTTTGCATTTTCCACCATGCTTGAGCCCAGGTAAAAACCGAGATATTTTTATGCTGATTTTTCAAGGCCAGAATCTAGGCCCCTACCACATAGAATACTGACAACACTAACTTTCTATCCCCTATTCCCACTAATATTTGGTCACATACCAAGTTAAGCAAAGCCTAAAAAATGTTCATACAAAGACATTTAAAATGTATTTTACATTTTGCTTTTGATATAATACAAAATGGGGTACATTATATAGAGTTATATATAATGCAAGGAGGTCATTAAACTTATCAATATTTGTTGGATAAAGTGAGTAGGTAATTTGTAATTCACAGCTGTTTCACAATGAAAAAAAGATAAATAAGATAAAACAAATAAAATTATATGCATATTAAAAGAACAAAAAATTATGGTTGAACCATGTTACCATGATATTAACTTCTAAATTGAAAAAAAAAATGTTTTCCCAAGAAAATCAATACTTGTTTCAGGAGAGAGAAGCAAAGATTTAATTTTACCAATAAAATATAAAACTATCATGTCTCTAAAGATGATACTATTATAATTTTCAATTTTGTTGTCATAAAATCAAGTTAAAATGTGAGCAGGATAAAAGTCTGATATGTAGCATCCTATTTTGTAGAGACTGCTGACACATTTGCCTTTCCTCTTAGTTGCTTCTGCATGAACATTGTTGATTGCTCTATCTAATCAAGTATGCAAACATGTTCTTGCTTCAACATCTGATGCAAAGGCAAAAAATAACAGCAGATGAATTTAAAGGCTTATAAGTATATTAGTATAATTTTTATAAAATACCAGGGAGCTTAATTTTATACTAATATTTTGACAAAGTTTTATGACAATTTCTTGTAATGTGATAGAAAATCATGTTCTACTTTAAGTGGTACTAGTATAAACTTTTAAATAATCTCCAAAATGTGATAGAGATAAGAAATTATGCCTGCTAAATTCAATAGTTCTTATGAATTTCATACAAATTTAAAATTCATAAGATATTTAAGATAATAGCTATCTTAAATTATAAGATCTTTGTAGAGGTAAAATACAAGATACACTTAAAAAAAACTTTATTAAATGAAAGAATGGTATAAACATGCCAACACTTGAAACAAGCTAAATTTTTGTTTAATATGTTTACCTTCTCTTTATCTCTGAGATGAAAGAATTTATAAAAAGGGTAGCTGATGACATTTTGGCCCTAAGTCTTCCAGGACTATGTCATACACAACCCTCTACAACAAGAAGGCTGAAATTTTTATCAGAATGTATAATACCCACTAGCATGCACATAGTGTAGTCAGGTTAAAAGTGGTATTGTTCTGCAGGGTGTTGTAATTTTATTTTCTGTCAGAGGAGATGAAATGGCATATATTTTTATGTTTTCTATATTGTACAACCCAATGAAAATGTTACCATTATTGATGTTAATTTATGAAGAGTGTATGCAGATGAAGATATCACTGTGGCTGAATGCATACCTTTATTTCATCAAATAAACGAAAGAGTTTTTGTTTCAGTTCCAGTCGAGGTGGAACATCTTCCAGTCTGAATCTTCCGAAATCAGCTAAAAATGTCTGCAAAAGATTAAAAAGAGAAAAATATAAATTTCAAATTTAAATTAATTTTTCCAAACTAAAAGTCAAACAAGGATACACAAAACAAGAATTTGAATCAAGTGCAGATGTGAAATTCTACTTTCAAAAACCAAGATGAAGTCAACTTATTAAGACCAAATTAGCAATTTGAAGACAAATCTTACTTACCCGCATCTCAACTAAGGTGCTGGGGAAATTTCGATTCAGCATCTGTGCAGTTTTTTCTCTGGTCCAGGCAAGGAAAGATGTTGCAAGCTCACGGTATTCCTCGACTTTCAGCTGCCTTTCCTGTTATAGCATAAAAAACAGGTATATAAAATGAACAGAATTTAAAAGTTTGCAAAAACAAATTATAATTTACAGATTCATGAAGAAAAAGTAATCATAAATATTAAAAAACAAACAATATTCATGATAAAAGTGATCTAAATTTTCCTTTTGTAATAAATATTTACATAGATGTCATTTCAAAAACAAACACAAAAAATATTTAATTAAAATTGATTTAACAAAAGTAGTTATTTTGAATGAAACAGTAAAAGGAAGGGGGCAAAGTTTTAAAATATACTTCAGAGATGTTACTAAAAATCTAAATAATAGTTTGATCAAACTTTATTCCAGTATAACATACAGAAAATCTGTGCTTATATAGATTTGTATAAATATGATTATATTGGTCATTATAAAAAATAAAGTTAACAATGTCAAAAAAGCCAATGATATTTCAGCACTAAATATTAAGTCTTCTTTTTGCATGCTTCATTTTATCTGTAAATTTAAAAAATATACATTGATTGCATTCACATCTGTTAAAATGCACTGAAATTATAAATTTTTTCAGTTTTTATTTCAAATATATTTTTTCAGATGCCAAGACAGACATACAACTAAGAAAAAAATGCATGTGTTAATGTGAAGCTTTCACTTAAACTATTATTTCACATCAGTTATCAAATCATTTTACAGTTTCATAGATTGTTGAGAAACAGGAAATTATCTGCATTGGGCTGTATATTTTTAGTGATACATCAAAGTGTCGAGAATTTATCACCTTTATTTATAACTTTAAATTTATCACCTATTCTATCTTTGCTTAAAAAAAAAAAAAAATCCAACGAAATGTTGATTAAAAAATAGACATGGACTCAGTCTGACTCCTTTTAGTGTTTTTTATAATGGTATTAAAAGAGAAGATTAATTATCAACAATAGGTTATCTCATTTAACTATTTGCTATTATACACAATAGCAATAAAACTTTTCCTTTGTTAAACTATTAAAATTGAGAACCGATTAATAATCTGTTAACTTCAGTTTTAAACAATGAGAACAGTTTGAATCTTGAACTTTGCCTATTATGTAAAGCAAGGATTAAAAGAATAGACTAAATGATTAAACTTATTCATATAGTTGGCAGACTGGTCAATATATTTGACATTGAAACTTGAGCATCCACTAAAATAGTTTTAAACAAAAAAATCTTTCAATAAGTGAAACAAATACATTTAATACAGTGAACTGGCATTCACTTTCTAAGCCTTTAATATTACTAAGTTGGCTATAAACCAGAATGCTTCCTGTTCACTACAAATGATGTGGACTCTCATACTGCCTTGCATGGATATTTATTTTCCATTTCTTATTGATTTATTCTGCTTTACTGTTATTGATTAAAAAAGAAAATCTGAAGCATAAAGATGAAAATGATTTTACAATAAAATCAGACACTATTTCTGGCTATTTTCCTTGTAAAATATGTGTACAAATTTTTAGTATAAAAGAAAGGTAATAATCTAATGCCATTTTATTGATGCATCATACAAAATATTCTTGTCTTAAGTTTTTGACAGTATGAAGATCTCAGCTGTAAAAAGCATTTTCAAATATATATTTTTCATTTTGGGTTTTTCAATATGAGAAAAAAAAATTACAAAATGAGTATGAGTAAATGTTTACTAATTTAATCTAATAACATTTAAAAGACAAAATAGGATTATTTTTTGTGTAAAAGATTTATTAAAGTAATTTTGTGAAAAAAAAGTAGAAGAAATAAGTCATTTTTAATTTAGCTGAATTAGAAAATTCTTAAAAAAATATTCACCTCAATTGCATTAAATTTTTTTTTGATAATCACTTGAAAAATATAAAAAAATCAAATTGTGTCATTTGAAAAACAAAAAATTACTAATTATCATTTTATCCATAATAAAGTATTATTTTCTGAACTTTTTAATTGTTTCTTTTATTGCTTAAAAAAATGGTTAAAAAATTGCAAACTCTTCTTTAAATTAACTGCTTTTCATAAAACGGATGTGTAAGCTTTAATACTGAAAATCATTAAATCATCAAAGAATTATTTGCATTAGATTATAATAATTAAGAAAAAAGGGATTTAACAGCAAACTAAATGGACTTTTTATTTCATTTATTAAATATATTCTTTCCTATCAATATAAAAAAAAAAAAAAAAAAAAAAAAAAAAAAAAGAGCTGAAAAAGAAAAATGTTTAAGACTCACATTATCTCGGAGTGATTGCTCTACAGATGGAACGTCTGGAAAGACGTCATATAATGATGACACATAAGTAATCACAGACTTCTCATCAGGCTCAACAACATCAACATCTGAAAAAGAAAACAAACGTGTATATCTTCAATTTAATATGAATAACATAAAAAAAGGTTAAATAAAATTTTTAATTTGCATAATTAAGGCTTCATGCAGCCAGGCATATTTCCAAAACCAGTTTCTTATTCTTGTTGGTCAAGGTTTATTGTGTTATAAACATTTTAGTGATCATTTATGTCCCAGCATATTTGAGGTCATTAACATCTGTCATCATATCTTTACTTTCCGTATGTTGTAGCAATCCATTAACATGTTTAATTGTCACATTTTTTTTAATACTTCTAAGGGATAATAGGGGTTTGTTTGTAATTTCTGTATCATTATTTATGCTTCTAACATATTTCTCTTATGAAGCAGGCAACAAATTTTAACAACTCAACCAGCCTCTTGAAAGTGGCCAGCTGAAAAAGAAGAAACAGTACTGACATCATGGAGCTCCATGATGTCAGTACTGTTGTTCCTCACTGGGATGCATACCAAATCCACTTCATCTGATGATCCTTTGTCAGCAGTAAGGACCATGTTATGTCATCCCATTTCTTCAGGGTCAATGCCACTGCCGAAAACAAGATGTTGGACACAATGGTCTAGCACTTGATTGAGGGGCTATTCGTACATGCTCCAACAGGATTATTTCCTTACTACACCAGGAGTGACCGAGAATTTTCATGATCATGTTATCCCAACATATGGGCTACTTGCTATCTCCTAGATTTTATATATATATATATATATATATATATATATACACACACACGTGTGTGTGTATGTGCAAGTAGACACTAAGATCAGCACCAAGTGGGGATAGTCTGTTTCATGCTTGAATGCAATCTTCATGGCATGAAGATTATCATTTATCCATAAATATAGCATACTTTAAAACTGTTTTTTATCATATGTTTTGGTATATATGTATGTATGATAGAGAGAGAGGCCAATCATTGGACTGAAAATACCAAAGATTTATTACAAGTTACTATTATGGACATGATATCTAACTACAAGAACTACCTGATCAAGGCATGCAGTCACTTCTGAAGCAATCTGTTAGGACAAAAGTAGTTTTATTGAATAATCTTTGTTTTTCTAAGTTTAATGTGTACACTTTTTTCCATCAAATATCTATTTTTCTTTATATTATAATTTTTTCTTCATTAACTGACACGCACAGTATAACATCAAATAAAATTGTTTTCTCTTTGTCTTACAATACTTATGTATCTAAATTTTAAAATTCTTACATAGCAGTAACAATGAAAGCATAGTAGTGCCTGATACTAATACTTGTAAACATAATGAGATTGTGATAATCTTCCTAAAATCAGATCTTCTGATTTATGTTACACAAATTTTCACTACTAGATGGATGTGAACACTGAAACCAAAGACTGAACTAAAAATTCCGTCAACTGCGCATCGGCTCCACACATACCTTCCATTTTACTTACTCAAAGAAAAATACAGTCCAGAATTTCCACCCAATAGCTCCTGCCTAAAGAAACAAAATA